>OY821761.1:35779249-36235832 GCA_963682095.1 Potentilla sterilis | reverse complement strand
TACACTTTTACACTTTGAGACTGCACCCAAAGTAAAAGCAGAAAATGCAGAAAGAGCTTCTGGAGATGACTCAGTACTGGTTCTTTTGCTCAGCTGCCTAATCAATAGCTTTTGTTTCAGCTGATCAAATACTGTATACTGCACAGGAGGAGTTTGGGATTCAACATTTAGACAGTATTTTTTTCAATCTGAACATCATATTATTGTGCAAACATTTGAAAATTTTTTTTGGAAAAGACAGTAGTTTAACCTCTCCAAGCAAGAATAAACCTATAATTGAAAATAGAGCATCACAACCTCATTTATCTTAATTCGCAACAGAACCAACCAAAAATACATGTGAGGCACACATATTATATATATTTGCCAAACAAAAGGGAAGCATGTAACCTATACTGCACACTCAAGTACCTGGATCGATGGGTTAGAAGTCAAAAGAAGTGATATGCCAAGACCATCAAATGCCTCAATCCAAGTTCCCTCTGAAAGGGTCTTCCAGAGTCCTTTGGATTTCCCAAATTCACTCGTTTGCATCCTTGATGACGCTGTATCCAAGGGCTGTAAAGTAAAATTTAGAATAGTGAATATTGTAAGAACTAAAGTTGGTTGCTGAAAACCATATCTCACGAATAAGATACACATTCGATACCATGTGGGTTTCAAGGGAATTTATTGTTGATAACTTATGCTTGGAAATGATCTATTTGACTTTACAGGGCTCAGGACTAACAGAAATTGAAACTGACAATGAAAAATGTACGATGACTCACCTGTGTCACAATGACTGTACAAGCCCCCGCAGCAGCTGCAACTAGCAAGTTTGCTTTTGTTCCCATGGTTTTGTTTCCACTTTTCTTCAAGTATAACCTCTTAAAAAAACTGTATCCATAGAAGTAGATGAACTGTGAAATAAATGACTGCAGGTTCTTTGTCCCAAGGCCCTGGTATAATGAAAGCACTTGACGGGTAGAAATTGCTTCCCAGAAAACATCAGAAATGTTCCTGCAAATTTAACAAATTATAGTTTAGAAGAAACAAAGAAAAGGAAAACACGCCCTCTGGATCACTAGGAAACGCAGTAGTCACAACAAAACTCTTCAAACCAAACTGGAACACGAATCCTTCCTAAACGTCTCGCGTAAATTCTAGGCTATTATCATACTACAAATGAGAAAACCACTAAATCGCAGAATGAACAAGCAATGACATTTTCAGTAATGAAATTCATTCAAAAAACAGTTAATCACACTAGCAAGTGTATTCTTATCAAGATGTTAATCACATAAAGACAACATTTTGAACGCATACGGAAATAGAAGAACATTGCATGATCATACACTACAGTACTGCAGGCTCATAGGAGACCTTCGTCTGGATAATTTCTCAGAAATTGTACAAATGAGAGAGCAACTTTGACTTCGAAATCACATTAGCATTGATAACAATTTACACCCCTTAAAACTACAACATGATCTGTATCTGCTTACTAACAGTTGAACACTCTAAAATAAACTCAATTCTAGTACACCACACAAGCCAAAAGCCAAAACCTTGGAAAATGCCAGTCTAATTAAAGTTCACATTCCCACTGAAGCTCGCAATTTGGGCAAAAGAAAGCTGATTTCATACAAGCAATTAGCCAAAATTAAGTAGAAGAAGTAAAAGCAAGGTCTGTTAGAGATGTTGGAAAAATCAAGCAACCTGTACTTGAGCTGATTGTGAGCTCGGACTTCAGCTTGGTATTTGGTCTTGCAAGTATCAAGAGGGTACAAGATAGTGGTGCTGACCAGAGCTCCAATGGCGCCTGAGGTTGAGCAACAGATTCAAGATCAAACCGCATCTCCTTGTTTTATCTCTTATTAGTCAACTGAATGGAAAGAAACAATTGGTTAGGAGGAGGGCATGTGAATAATAAGTTCCGAGTGGGGAGCTGAAAGTGACGCAGAGGAACCCAATTGGGATGAGTAGCGGCTTTAACACTATCTTCTTGGGAATCGGGAACGTGAATACTCTGCTCTCTTTCTCCCTTTTTTGGAATCGGGTTGGGTTACCATTTCCCTGTTGAATAAACATCTTTTTAAAAGCACAAATCTTACTTCAAAGCAATCAAATAAGAACAAAATCATTTGATCTGGTGACATCAGTATCTCTTTTCTAACTAAAGTGTCATGCATTCAACTTTCAACCAAAAATAATTATAAAAAAAAGACTGATCTAATATATTGTAGCTCTCATACTGTGGTCTTACAATTTTCTACAATTCATTGGGAATTTGGGATTTACATATTAACTTGATGAAGTTGCTTCTCATAAGCTATGATATTTTTGTTGCATTAGTATAAAGATCATATAATTTGCAAATTAGGCTTTCAATACTAATGCAATAAAATTTTGATGTCATTCAATTATGGACAAATTCAAAATAAACATTTAATATCTAAAACCCACAATATATACACATTGAGAATGTTAAATACTTGATAATCGTAGTGCAACTATCACTTTCTTCAAAGTTCAAGAGACTAGTGAACAGTGAATTTTAAATTGCCTGAAAGATAAGGTGGTAAACTCATCTAGCACTGTATTTAATTCCGTTGATGAGCATATAATATTTTCTTTGTATTAAAATGTAAGTTTAGAATCAACTAGCCAACAACAACACTTACTGCAGGTTAGAATTGATAAATTATTGTATGCAATTCTTAATTAATTTTCTCTAATATATAATGACCATTTATTTACGAACATCATTCATACATGTATATCTATCTAAACTGCAGCATATATAGTCATGAAAACCTCACTAGCAAATTAAAAACTCACCACACGGTAACTCACCCACCCAACCACTGCATCATGTAAAGGCATATGGCACTCGTTCTCAACTTTGACTCTAAAAACGGTTGCATATTTCAAATCCACGAAAACGACACGGCGTATACGATAGTCATCATTTTGATTGGTTTAATTTAATTATTTTGAACACAGATCTCCCAAACCCCTTTTCCCTCCTTTGAAAAATCTCCAATTTCATTTCTCAATGAATCTTTCCCAACCCTAACTCCACTCTCTACTACGCCCTCCACCGCCGCGCCGGAAAACACACCACACCGTCACCGATGCAAGGCCTCGTCGGCTTGGTCCGCGAGTCCCTTGACTTCCGCACCAGCGGACTCGTCGATAAGATCGGCTCCAGCATCAGGAAATCGCGAATCGGACTCTTCGCCAAGCCTCCGCCGCCGCGTGCGCTTCCTCCGCCGCTCTCGGTGGACGACGCGCCGTCGATTCGTTGGCGCAAGGGCGAGTTAATTGGGTCTGGTGCCTTCGGGCGTGTCTATATGGGGATGAACCTCGATTCCGGAGAGCTCATCGCCGTTAAGCAGGTCTCTGTGTTACTTGTTTGATCCAATTGGATTTGATTTCTCTTTGATTTTTGGTGTATTGATAGTTTGGAATTGTGACAGGTTTCGATTGCGGCGAGTAGTGCTTCAAGAGAAAAGACACAGGCATGTTCTGATTCTGCAAAATTACGAGTGTTTAGTATTTGGATTACAGTACTTGATCTATTCGTTAGCAATTGAATGCCGAAAAAGTTTCGATTTATATTCTATGTAATTAGGAATTTCGATGATAGTGTTCTGTATTCTTAGTTTAGCTGCAACCGAATTTCATTTTCCTAAATTGGGGAAGAAAATTGTGTTATATTTTAACAAGAACTTTATGGATGCTAAGGAAATGTGGAGGTATTGAAGATTATATATTTAGAGGCAATGAGTTTTCAGCTTGAAACTAAGTGACTGCAGTTTTGTTTTCCTGATGTACTGAATTCAGGCTCATATTCGGGAGTTGGAGGAGGAAGTGAGGCTTCTTAAGAATCTTTCACACCCAAACATTGTTGTGAGTATGATTTTCTTCTTTTGTTGGTGAATGGTGATGGTGATTTATTACTGTCTTACAGTTTTGGTTTTCTTTGTTAGAGGTACTTGGGGACCGCTAGAGAAGCCGATTCGTTGAATATTCTGTTGGAATTTGTGCCAGGTGGATCCATATCCTCACTCTTGGGGAAATTTGGGTCCTTTCCTGAGTCTGTAAGTGATTACTAATTTTTAAATAATTGAGCTCTGGTGTTCGGGGATATAATTTGAATCATGAAAGTTTTCTCCTTGATAGGTTATAAGAATGTACACGAAGCAATTGTTATTGGGCCTTGAATACCTACACAAGAATGGAATTATGCATAGGGACATCAAGGTGCATCCCCATGACTGTTCAATGCTTTACTGAGTAGAAACTGATATCTCTATCTCTCTCTCTTTCACATATACTTTACTGATGGGCATGTTTAATATAGGGTGCCAACATCCTTGTTGATAATAAGGGGTGCATTAAACTTGCTGATTTTGGTGCATCCAAGAAAGTTGTTGAACTGGTAAGGACCTTGTCTATTTCCTTTGGTTGATGAGGAACTTTTATATTTTATCCATCGCATAGGTAGTGATCTTATTTGCTGATACAGGCCACTATAAATGGTGCCAAGTCAATGAAGGGTACTCCATATTGGATGGCCCCGGAAGTTATTCTCCAGACTGGCCATAGCTTGTAAGAACAATTCTCGATCTTCATATTGAGAATGCTAATATACAGAAATTTCAAATTTAAGGGGGATGACTATTTGTGATGTTTGCATTGTTACAAAACAGTTGTCGTATGTCAACTTTTATATTATTTTCTGCATACCCATGCTTTGAGTCAAGGGTTTTTCAGAGGATAGACCTCTTTCAATAGCAACTTTTCTGGCAGTGGTCCTTGTTTGAGTCGTGCTTATGCATGAACTAAAGTTTACTGATATTGAAACCTATCACTTGTGAACCCTACAATCTTTAGCATATTTCTCATCCATATTTTCAGTTAGAACTCGTTTTCCTTAATCAAGGGAAAAGGAGTTTAGATTCACCTACACTTTATTTATATTTGTCCTCATTAGTTTTGAATATGCTTGTTAGCTCTGCTGACATATGGAGTGTTGGATGTACTGTAATTGAGATGGCTACTGGAAAGCCTCCATGGAGCCAACAGTATCAGGAGGTACATGTTTGATTGCCATTCCAACTACTGTTCGAGTATGGTGTCTAGATCACTAGAATTTTTCCTATATGTTGCAGACTAATATGAGGATCTTTCTTTTCAGGTTGCTGCTCTCTTCCATATTGGAACAACAAAATCTCATCCACCCATTCCTGAGCATCTCTCTGCTGAGGCAAAGGCCTTTTTGTTAAAATGTCTAGAGAAGTACAATAACGATGCCTATTTCCACTTTTTGTTCATTTGAATGCCAACAATACTTTCTAATCTAGATAGCAAATGCATATATAAAAATTTATAAACATTTCAATCTGTTTCTAAACTAATACACTACATAATGTGGTGGCAGGGAACCTGACTTCAGGTCTTCTGCATCAGAGTTGCTGCAGGTAATTTGAAAGGCAGATCTTGTTGCTTGCATCTTGTTTATACAGGAATCGGCAGTACATATATGCAACTGTGTTATGATATGGTTCTTAAATCTATATAGTAATACACTTATTAGTTTATTTTTAGAGAAAAAAAGAAGAAAGGAAAAAGCAATCTAGTCTGGTTACCAGCACGTGTTAAAGTTCTCTTCTTATCGCTCACGAGGGTATTTTTGATCATGTGCAGCACCCATTTGTCACTGGGGATTATCAGGAACCTCGTTCAGTATTACGCACTTCAGTTATGGTCTGTATAATTGCTTACTGTTATTGGCTCAACTACTTTAACTTTTTGTTCTATTATTAAAAGTGGGTTTTATCAGGAAGCTGGAAACCAGATGGCAACACCTGGAACCAATCTTAAGAACTCGTAAGTATAAACATATATGGTGTGGAATTTAATTGTTACTGGGTGATAGTTTTGACACCTGAAACTCTATCAATGCTTCAGCATGAACGTTTCAATCAGAAGGTCAACCTGCGCAGGCTTGAAGGATATTTGTGACATGGGTACTGTAAGGTGCTCAACTGTTTACCCTAACAATATGTCAGGAGGGAGCTCCTGCTGGGGAGCAAATAATACTGATGATGACATGTGTCAGCTTGATGATTCTGATGATATAATGCTTGGTTCATTTGCAAAATTCAATTCTGTGATGGAATCTGGGGGATTAAACAAGGTAACAAGCTGCTTTGTTTCCTTGTAGATTCATCCTGCATTTATAATACACTTCAATTATGAAGATGGACTTGCCTTTTATTTATCTTTCATTTATTTATTTGAACTAGAGTTTCAATCCCATGTGTGAACCAACTGATGACTGGCCATGCAAGTTTGATGAAAGTCTGGAATTGGGGAAAAGTGGGATGAACTTGCCCCCTTGTCGAACAGTAGATGAGGCTCCTAACAGCGCTGGAGCGTTTCATAAGGTGGAGAGTGAATTCACATTTCCTTGTGGTCCATCAGTAGCTGAGGATGATGAGGAAGTCACAGAAACAAAAATAAGAGCCTTCCTTGATGAAAAGGTACTGCTTCTTTCTGCCGAGTTGTTTTCTTTGTAATGCTGAAATGAATTCAATAAATCCATATTTCCTGATAGCTTGTATTGGAAGTGTCTGATTCTTTAAACTTTCTCTTTTGAAATGGTATCAGGCATTAGATCTGAAGAAGATGCAGACACCTTTATTCGAAGAATTCTTTAGTACTTTGAATGTAGCTGGTCCTCCTGGTGCAACTGGAAATGCAAATTTTGATGATGTTTCAAATAATCTGCATTTACCTCCTAAAAGCAAGTCACCCAGTAGGGCACCTAGCAGAAGATTTTCTTCGATAGTTGGATCTATCAATGGTTCACGCTTCGGAAAACACACCCTAAATGTATCAAATGCCAGTGGTGTGCATAATCATATCTTACAGGAAATTCAGCCACCTCAGCTTAATGAACGGAAAGGGCCTACTGCTGATGCTCAGAAAGAATCATTTAATGCAAGGTTTGTCTGTGAATTTGGTTTCTTATTTTTGCTTGTGTTTTGTGCCCTCCTGCTACAAATCTTCATTCGATGATTTTAATTTCAGTGCAAGTTTTTCCGAGTTGCAAAGGAGGTGGAAAGAGGAGCTTGATGAAGAACTAGAGAGGAAGCGAGGCAAGTCGTGAAATATATTCTCTGGCATAACCAACATTTTTTTCTCGTCTCAATAAATTTTCATTTCTTATAAATTTGATCCTGTCTTTTAACATGTGGGGAAAAACTACATGATGCAGAGATGAAACGCAAGGCTAGTTTAGGAATGAATACATCACCATCGCCGAACAACCGGATCAGTAATCGACAAAGAGAGCAGCATTGGGGTGTTTTCTCCGCAAAATGAAGTGTATGTATGTACCTCACTTGTATCTATTTTACCATTATAGAAATAAGTTATTTTCCCACTGGGAGTTTTCAATATTTGCACTCGGCTGTGAGGATGTCCAGTATCTTCACTGCCTATACCTGTGCAACATCCTGCCTCCTGTATCATCACCGCAGCTCAGCATGTGTCACATAACAGTGATATTGTATAATTTTATTTATTTTGTTCTATATTGAAGTTTATGTACTTTATTGCGGGATATGAGACATGAACTTCCTGAGTTTCATGGTAATTATATATAAATCTCAAATCTAAAACACAGTAATGCGCCGGATAACAGTTTTGGCAAACATCTTTGTAGTCTAAGAGCAGATGTTGCAATGGTCCAATTGGGTGGGTTGGACTGAGGGTTGGGCTAAAAAAATGCATCCACAGTAAGAAAATTAAGCTGGGTTAGACGTGGGTCCTATCTAAATCGGTTTAACTCGGCTAATACATGGGTTAATTCTCAACCCACTTCTTAGTCCAGACCAATTGAAACGTGGGAACCACGTGCACATGTATTTCACTTACACATGGGTGCCACTTGCACATGGGTGCCACTTGACCTTTAATATAGGCTGTTAGATCAAGATCTTATGAAGTACATTTAATAACAATGGTCACTTTTGAATGAAAAAAAAAAAAATTTAAATGTGAATATCCTATTTTTCCTCCACCACAATCCCCACAATAGAGTAATATCATATTTCAATTGTATTTTTCTTTTGACTTTAAGTCGGATTATACTATGTGAATCATGGTGAATCATGGTGAATTATAGTAATTTAAGTCGGATTATAATATGTGAATTATGGTGAATCAGGGTGAATCATAGTAATTTAATAATATTCTTTTCTGTAAATAATTAATTATTGAATTCAAACAATAAAGTAAAAGACAATAATTATTAGTTAAATAAAATATTATTTTATTTTAAAACGTGAATAGTAATTGGTTCTTGGATTGATTTCATTGGTGTATTGTTGAATAGAGGACTAATGACTGATATGAATGAATAGTATATTAACCTGGGCTAAGAATTAGTCCAACCCATCTAAATGGGTGCATTTGCTCTAAAGGAGCGAACTCATTCAAGTATTGATTAATATCTTTGTGCATTCATAATTTAGAAATCCTTTTCTCTGATCCAACTTAGTGCTCATTCTTAAGTCCCACAAATAGCACTGCTTAATGAGGCTTGGTGATCACAAGATTCCTTGCAAAATCGTTGGTGACTATTCAAGCAAGACATCAATATCTCAGGCGAGAGTATCAGAAAATACGAACATTGCCTAGGGTTATATAAGAATTAGACTCGACTCCATCAATTATCAATTAGTTTTGTTTACCAAAAAAAAAATAGTTTTGATTACGAAACCCATAGTACGTTACATAACCTTTAATTATGTAAATGTGGTGGTGGTTGTTTGGACCACAATTGAATTTATTTCAATTGGGCTTTCGCCCCAAGGCCCAGTAGGGGTTTTGATCAGATTCAAACCCTTGGAAATCGGGCTTTCCCGCTTCAACCAAAGAGGTTGAGTTCGAGGGAGAACGTGGTTGCTTCCTAATCCGATTGGGGTTGTTTCGTAACAATCCATCAGTGAAAATATTTGTTAAGATTGAGAAGCAATGTAGCAATGATTTCACTACCTACGCTGGGCTATCAATCACTAACAACTATAAGCCACGCTGCACCATGCTTTAGGGAGGTTGTTAGAGGAACCGGCCATACTGCGCAATGATGAGTGATGAACAGTAACAGCAGCATAACAAGCAAGGTCAAGACGTGTTGCTCCGATCTTCGAAGCTTCAATACCAACTATACCTCTGATAATATCTTCGCTGATTTGATGGGAAGCAGGGTAGGGGAGGACATTCCTAATGAATCTCAAGGATCCGCCAGGCTGGAGTTGACAGCCCTAGGGGTCCTTGAGTCATATAAATATGAATCTGCCGGCATCTGGAAAAAGGTTCTCAACCAAAAACAAACAACCACAAGTTCTAGCGCAACGCTAACTTGCCAAAGCCTCTCCGGAGCAACTCACGCAACCCGCCTCCGCCCCACGATCGATCTAATCTCGTGCTTGTGCCGAGCGCTTTGCTGGGTCTACTCACGCAACTCGCCTCCGCCCTACGACGGATTCAACCTCGTACTTGCGCCGAGCATTTGCTGAGCCTCACGCAACCCTCCTCCGCCCTCTTACGATCGATCTAATCTCGTACTTGCGCCGAGCATTTGCTGAGCCTCACGCAACCCTCCTCCGCCCTCCTACGATTGATCCGCTCTCGTACTTGTGCCGAGCGTTTGCTGAGTCTATCGAGTCAGTCCGCCACCCCCGGTGGCAATCGAGTCTGTCAGTCCGCTACCCCTGGTGGCAATCGAGTCGTCACTCCGGTGACACACCCGTGGTCTTGGAACAGCTCTGCTTTGCTTCTCCGGATCAGAGTAAGATCCTCAATCCTCAAGGGGTTGGGAAGAAAATCCTGGTAGAGAGTTCTATTCAGGTCTTGTTCGAGCCCTGTACGCCGGCTTAGTCAGCGCCCGCGTAACAGTCGCTTGACCAGGAAGTCAGAGTCGAATTGGGAGCAGACGAAGCGACTCGCTCAGGGGGTCGCGCGCAATCGAGTGGCACCGCTCCAAGGGTGCTGGCACGCCTAAGCACAACACAGAGACACAGCAACCAACCACAAACCAACGCCGTGCTGACTGTTCGCCGGGTGCTGAACCCGCCACGAACATTTTGGCACACCCGGTGGGACCCGTGTCAAGGATTGCGGGATCCACAAGGGGTAATCCTTACGTAAGGGTGACCATGTCTTGTTTGAAGATTTCCCACAAAGGGCTGATCCAGCATGGAACAGCTGAGTGTAGGGGATTAACTGACGCTGAAGTTAAGGAAGTGTTTGGCGGGACTTTGGCCGACGCAAAAGCTATTGCTACTGCCCTTAAAGCCCTGCGAAGCAAAAAGGGTCTGAATCCGGTTTCCGAGCCGTCTATTTTGGAGATCGAGGAAGAGACCACTGAAATCACTGCCGCTTCCCAGGATGACGACCGCGCTATCGGTTTTGTTAACCGGGAAGCTACATCTGGTTTTTTGGAAAAGGGGTCCGCGGACGAATCCGCTGATCCAAGTGCGTCACCTGTGGTACAATTTACTGGGGAGTCTGCAACTCCCACGGAGGTGACGGATACTTTGAAGATGTTGATCGAAAAGTCTTGTCACACGGACGAGGCACTGAAAAGAGCCAATGAGGTGGTCATTGATCTAAGTGAATCCGTCAGGCGTATGCAGACGGAGCAACGGGGGTTCACTGCCAATTTCAAGTACCTCGCCGAACAGCAGGATCGGCTGGGGAGCAGCTTGACCACCTATGCCAGGAACTCCGAGGGCAGCTGGCAACAGCAGCAGGAGCAGCTGGCGGAAACCAATACCGCGCTCGCCAACCTGAGTGCCTTGATGAATCAGTTGCTGGAACGGGGTGACCACCCCGAGGGGTCCGGCCGTACAGTTACGGATCCAGCTCAGCTGAAGGACCAGCGCAAGCGCGACGCCGGTCGTGGTACTATTGGCGGATCTAACAACAGGCCCACTAATAGTCAAAGGGGAGGTCAGGTTCCTCCTACAGAGCCGGTTAACAACGATCAGTCGGTACCTCCAGCGAACGCCGTGGCTCAGATAACCCTGGAGGACATTGGCAGGATCTTCGCTGACAAGCTCAGGGAGCTGCAGGGGTTGCCCGACGTCGACAAGACGTACGAGAATCCGTTGACTCCCGAGATCAATGCGGTGCCCTTCCCGGTCGGTTTCAAGCCAATCCGTTTTACGCCGTTTACTGGCCAGACATCCGAGGATGCTGAGACGCACATCATGCGTTTCACCAACGAATCAGGTCAATATGCTGAGAACCCGATCATGAAGTTGAAGCTCTTTCCTACATCCCTGGCAGGGGAAGCAGCTATCTGGTATAAGCGTTTAAGGCCTGGGTCAATTCCAGACTGGAAGACCATGGAGGTCATGTTCAGGACCATGTTTGGGGTCGTGGAAGCAAAAATCGGACTTAAGGACCTGGCAGAGACTGAACAGAGGCCTGACGAGTCCGCCACTGATTATCTGCGACGCTTCAAGCTGGAGCTAACTCGCTGTGAGATGGAAATCCCAGAGGAGCACGCCGTGCGGATGGCGATTGACGGCTTGATAGACGAGATCCGCCAGGGGTTCAGGCAGGTTCATGTAACCACGATGGCGGATCTGACTAATCGTCTGGGTCAGGAGCAGCACTATGTGGATCGGTCCAGGGAGAGGAACGAAAGAAGGAAGGGGATTCCGATGTCCTACTATCCGGGGACTCTGAAGCCCAAAACTCCAATTCCGACCGCGGCTCAGACCGTGGCAGCCGTTCAGGCGGATGCAATTCCTAGGCCAATCCTGACATGGGTTGATGAGGAGAAAGTAGGGGTCGAGGTCGCAGCCATCGAGAGGACTGATCAGAAGCCTTTGCAGTCCCAGGTAGCGAAGCCGGTCAGGGAACCTATTAAGCTAGTTACTCCTCTTCCAACCAAATCAGCCTTTGATGCATACACCTATAACGCCCATAGAGCTCACGAGATTTTGCAAGAGTTGTTCAACCAGGGGCGTCTGCATCATGACGGATTTACCCCCAAGCCTGATTATATGGCGGGAAAGACATACTGCAGCTATCACAATATGAACAATCACAATACTAAGGATTGTGTGAAGCTGAAGGACCAGTTGCAGATATGGATCAATGACAACGTCCTGCAATTGGAGAATCCTAAGGAGCCTCAGTGGACAAAGGCTAGGGGTGCACCGCGGGTGAATGCTATCGAGATCAGTGTTGGTCCGAGTCTGCCGCAGCAGTGTAGGAAGCGGGTTTCCAGGTTTCAGGAGTATACTTACGACGCAAACAAGGCGGAGGAAATCTGGGAAACCATGGTGTACCATAAGGCGCCAGAAATTCAGGAGTTTTACCAAGGCCATCCTATCAGTGGGAACGGCGGGTTTACGTGTCTCTTCCATAGGTCCTTTGACCACTCTAGTTCTGAATGTGTAGGTCTGAAGGATCAGTTGCAGGAGTGGCTGAACGAGGGCAAGCTGGGGTTCGACGCCAGCGAACCTAGGCCCTGCCCAGAATTTTGGGTTGGGGCGATTGAAGAAGAGGACATGGTGATGGTCCCACGCTCCAAGCTCTGCCTCACGTGCAGACTAACGACAGGGCAGCCGATTACTTATGAGGAGTTTCAGGCAGCCTTGAGGGAAGCGGAGCAGAAGGCTGAAAGGAGAGCCCTCGAGAAAGCCAAGTTAGAGCGTCCGCCGCCCGAGAAGTCAAGCAGGGAGAGTTACAAGCGGATGAAGTACCATCACGGGTCCGAGGACAGTTGCGCCAGCAGGGCAAGGCCTAGGCAAGGTCCAGGACCGTCCGAAATCAAGTCAGCCACGGCTGGGGGTTCGCAGAAGGCTGCGAATCCAGAGCCATCCGCGAGGGTCTATGTTCCGCCAGCATCTAGGAACGATCCGAAGGCGGACACATGGTATACCCAACGGGCCGGCAAGGCTGTTGAGCTTGCAGCGGTGACTACCCGGAACGAGCGGAGACGCTTTGGCAAGGCAAAAAGAACCTTGGCGGATCTGGCATCGGGAAGGGTAACCGAGGAAGAGCTGTCAGTACCCGTGGAGCGGGTGGAGGAGATCCATAAGCGCTACAAGGTGAGAACCAAATCATACATGGACTCTAGGCGACAGCGAACCACGGACGTTCCACCGGCACCTCGAAAGAGTGTGCACGATAGGATAGCTGATCTGCCGAGATCCGCTGGGGCACCCCAGTCCAGGCCAAGGAGAAAGCTGGTTTTCCCTCCTGAGCCTTCGGAGACGAGGAGGTCCCCTCCAAAGAAGCCACAACCGGAAGCTGCCGGGAAGCAGGGGGCTTTGGAGGCCCAGGAAGATGTGATGGTGATTGACACCAGCAAGGGTTCCACCGTTATGCGGTGGATACCAAAGGAAAACAGCGCGTCATTGGCGGCGAGCACGAGCAACGTGGGGGTTTCTGAGAGGGAGGTTGTTCCCAAGGAATCCAGATCAGTTCCGGTGGAAACGAGCGGGCCGTCCGCTACCACATCGCGGGCGAGGCCAAAAGGGCCTAAGGCGCCAACCAACTTCGTGGAGTACGCGGCTAAGAAGCTGCAGATGACGGTGCCAACTCGGACGTCCTCGGTCGCCCCCAGTATACGAGCTGACTCCGACTTAGGAGACCTAGCCCTGGATAAGGAAGAAGATGTGGTCGACTACGAAGATGAGCCTGAGGCGGTAGACGAGGGTGAGGTGCCAATGGACGAGGAGCAGACCGGGGATGAGGCCATGACGCATCATTGCAACATGGTCTTCATTCTGTCATCTGCTTATGCTCTGCCAGAGCCTTTGCCCACTGCTCACTTCATCACCGACGAAGAGGCTTCTCATCCTGTTTACTCAGTACAGGAGCCTGAAAAGGGGGCTCAAGCGGAAGCTGAGCCCGGGGTTTTTCGGTCCGGTCATCGGTATCCGGAGGGGGCCGGAGACCTTCTGAAACAATGCGTGATGTTTGCCAAGCCTACGTTTGACATGTCCCAGCATCTGAAGCCTCTATACGTGACAGCAGAGGTGCAGGGCATGAAGGTCCGCAAGATCTTGATAGATACAGGGGCTGCGGTAAACGTCGTCACCACTACTCTTGTGGAACAACTGAAGATCCCGAAGGACAAAGTCATCCAGACTGTCTCCAGGGTGAAGGGGTTTTCGGGGGAGGTAACTCCAACCGCTGGGGTGGCTGTGCTCCGAGTCAAGATAGGACCCTCTGATGCCCATCACGCATTTTACGTGGCCAACGCAAACGCTCCCTACCATATGATCCTAGGGAGGGATTGGATCCATAAAGCGCTGGCAGTGCCTTCATCTCTCCACCAAGAGATGATCATGTGGGATCCAGTCACAGAGTTGCCAGTGCTCATCAAGGCGGATGAGCGCCCGTATTCGATAGCGGCCATCCAGTTGGAAGCCAGCTATTACAACAGAGACATGAGACCCCTCCGGATTGGGGGAGTCGACCATAGGGGCCATCCACTCGGGGTGACCCAGAATGAGCTGTCTCAGTGGGGAATTGCCCAGGCTATGGCGGATTGTAGTCGGCCAATTTCCATTGAGCTCCGTCCCAATACTTCCAATGAGTGACGCCTTCTCGCAAGAGGAGTCGGAGGCCTTTGCTAGCTTTCTGCAGCGATTGGCGATTTATCGATTAGAGCGGATGGCTTGGGAGGAGGTGGCACTGGTGGAGTGTATTGAGGAAGAAGAGTTCGAAGTTTCAACAGGGGTGGAAGTAATTCAGCCTGCTCCAGCAGCGCTAGATGATACTCCGCCCAAGGTACGCGATCCTGTCGAAAAGATCAACCTGGGGACAGAAACGGAACCCATGGAAGTGGGGATCAGCCAGTACCTTAGACCAAAGTTGAGGCAGCAACTGATAGGGTTGCTGCATGATTATAAGGACTGCTTTGCCGAGAAGTATCAAGACATGCCGGGGTTATCAAGAGAGCTGGCTTGCCATCGCATCCCTATCAAGGAAGGGTGTAGGCCAGTTAAGCAAGAGCAGCGGCGGATGAACGCTGACACGGCAATGGCGGTCAAGAAAGAAGTTCAAAGCATGCTGGACGCTGGGATAATCAGACCAGCCCTTTATCCGGAATGGTTATCCAACGTCGTCCCTGTTCGGAAGAAGAATGGCAAAATCAGAATATGCGTGGACTACAGGGATTTAAACGCTGCATCTCCTAAGGATGTTTATCCTATGCCCATAGCGGATATGCTGGTGGATGCAGTAGCGGGGCACGAGTTGCTCTCATTTATGGATGGGACGGCAGGGTATCACCAGATTCCAATAGACGAGCCAGACATTCCTAAAACCGCCTTCCGCTGCCCAGGGTTCACAGGAGCGTTTGAGTATCTCAGTATGCCATTCGGTTTAACCAATGCAGGGGCTACATACCAGCGTGCAATGAACGTAATTTTCAGCAGAATATTGGGGGACATCCTTGAAGTCTACATTGATGATGTAGTAGTAAAGTCCAAAAAGAGGGAAGATCACATTGATCATCTCCGAAGGGTGTTCACAATCATGCGAAAGCATCAGCTTAAAATGAATCCGGCCAAGTGTGTCTTTGGGGTTTGTGCTGGTGACTTTCTAGGGTTTGTGGTACATGAGAGAGGCATCGAGGTGTCGGGCGACAAAGTGCAAGCTGTGTTGGACGTGCCAGCACCGAGAAACAAGAGGGAGCTGCAGAGCTTGCTTGGAAAAATCAACTTCCTCAGAAGGTTTATATCCAACTCAGCAGGCAAGGTAGCACCTTTCTCGTCTATACTCAAGCTCAAACCAGGAGAAATCTTTGAGTGGGGTCCTGAGCACCAGGCTGCCTTTGACAGGATCAAGGAGTATTTGGCTAGTCCGCCGGTCCTTCGGCCGCCGACACCGGGTATCCCTCTCAAACTGTATATTTCTGCCTCTGATATCTCTGTCGCAGGGCTGCTAGCCCAGGATGAAACCCTGGCCGATGGAAAGAAAGTTGAATATGCAGTAGCCTACGTCAGCAGGACGTTGTTGGATGCAGAGACCAGATATTCGCCAGTCGAGAGGCTGTGTCTAGCCCTGTACTGCGCGGGCATTAAGCTCCGCCATTACATGCTTTCATTCACAACAATAGTGGTGGCACAGACTGATTTGGTGAAATATATGCTAACGAGACCTATCCTAAGGGGTAGGATTGGCAAGTGGGTCTTAGACCTGTCAGAGTTTTCCCTACAATATGCGCCACTCAAGGCCATGACGGGTCAGGCCATCGCGGATTTCCTATTGCACCATCCTATTGAGGGGGAATTCGCAGAACCGCCAGAGTTCGTTAACGTGATCCGATACCAGCCTTGGGTCCTATACTTCGATGGTAGCAGTACCAGTAAGTTGGCGGGCGCAGGGGTTTGTATCCAGACTCCAGCAGGTGTCAAGTATTTGTACTCTTTTCAGCTGGAGTGGACATGCACCAACAACCAGGCAGAGTACGAAGCCCTACTCATTGGTTTGGAGCTGTTACTCGACCTGGGGGCACAAGAAATTGAGGTACTTGGAGATTCCATGTTAGTTATTAATCAACTGTTGGGGATCTACAAGTGCGTTTCCTTCCATTTAGTACACTACTACGAGCGGGCTATTGAGCTACTGGATCAATTTATTGATGTTTCCTTAGACTATGTTCCGAGGGAATTGAACTCAGCAGCCAACGAGCTGGCACAATTGGCCACTGGAATCAGCCTAGCCCAGGGAGTGAAGGAACGAATCCTTAGGGTGGAGCGCAGAACTCTACCATCCTTTGTTATCCGCCAGAGAGAGCGCGGAGGTTGGTCGGTCGCTACAGTTGAGCCTGTCGACACTGACTGGCGGATACCAATCATAGCGTATTTGCAGGACCCATCTGCACCATCCGAGAGGAGAACTCGACATCTCGCAACAAGTTATCTTCTCAGGGGAGACGAACTCTTCCGTAGGGGGGAGGATGGAGTCCTATTGAGGTGTATCTTTGGCGTCGAAGCCAAGCGGATCATGAGAGAGGTACACCTAGGGGTCTGTGGTTCACATCAGTCCGGACCCAAAATGAGATGGCTGATTCGTAGATATGGATATCATTGGCCATCCATTTTGAAAGATTGTCATAGTTTCGCTCAGGGTTGTCAGGAATGCCAGCGACACGGGCCAGTGCAGCGGGTTCCTAACATTCCTTTGCAGCCCATCATCAAACCTTGGCCTGCTAGGGGCTGGGCATTGGATTTCATAGGGGAGATCAATCCACACTCATCGGCGCAGCATAAGTTTCTTTTGCTGGGTACCGATTTCTTTACTAAGTGGGTTGAAGCTATACCAACCAGGAACTGCGATGCAGATACGGTCATCCGCTTTGTTTTCCAAAACATAATCTGCCGCTACGGCATTCCAGAGTGTATAGTAGCGGACAGGGGGGCAGCCTTCATGGCTGAGAAGACCCAAACTTGGTTAGCAGATTATGGTGTCCAGTTCCTCCATTCTTCTCCTTATTATGCTCAATCCAATGGCCAAGCGGAAGCTACTAACAAGGTGATCATATCCATTCTAAAGAAGATGCTAGTGGATAGCCCGAGATCATGGCACACTCAACTTGACAACACGCTTTGGGCCTATAGGACCTCTAAGCGGACGCCTACAGGTACTACCCCGTATTCGTTGATGTATGGCCATGAGGCTGTCCTGCCAATGGAGATCAATGTGGCTTCTTTACGGGTTCGCGAGCAACATCAACTCCTGGGTGAAGACTATGTCCAAGCCATGTTCCAGGAACATGAAGACCTCGACGAAAAACGACTTGAGGCCTTGGACACTATCATCCAGGAAAAGCAGCGGATCGCCAAGGCATATGACAAGCGGACCAAGGGTAAAACATATGGCGAGGGAGACTTGGTCTGGAAGGTAGCTCTGCCCCTAGACGAACCGGGTCGTGGTAAATGGAGTCCTCGCTGGGAGGGTCCATTTGTCATCGACCGAATCATGGGAAAGGGGGCATACCAGCTCCGCGACTTGGAAGGTGAAGTTCATAGAAATCCCATTAATGGGCGATATCTTAAGAAATACTTCCCAAGTGTTTGGGAGTTCGAGGTCCCTCCGGCAGACGACGGGGCTGGACAGAATTCTTAGCCCTCCGGCAGTGCGCTCAGACGGCAGTAAGTTAAGACGGTACATCCGCCTGGGGTGTTCCCGCCGTGTCCGAAGTGTTCGTCTTTTTCATTGCGAAACCGTGGGGGTTTTGTTCTTCTTTTACCTTGTCTTATTTCAACATCCGCCAGGGGTGTTGAGGTCCTTATACTTTTCCTTAACAATCAAATCCATATCTTGGTAAGTGTTAAGTACGAAAATTGCAAATTGCTTTATTCTTACGCAGGCTTTGCGGCCAAGGGCATTACAAGGAAAAGAAAATACAACGAGAGCTACTAGCTAGCTCTGATACCATCCTACGTCTCTCTTAGTCTTGGGGGACTGGCGGATTCCTCGTGCTGCTGCTTGATCTTCTTGCCCAAATCATCTTCTTCTTCGGAGCTCTGCTAATTCCAGGAGGGGAAAAGGAGTTGGAAAAAAGGGAAAGATGAGGATGCAGTGGCGGTACTGGAGGAAAAACATACAGTTCCGCTGAGGGAACGTATGGATGGATTGCTCGGGATGAAGGTCATCGGCCGTGTTGATGACATTCATCCAAGCACCTAACCGGGTCACTAGCGTTAGACGGGCCGGGTGTTGTTTAAGCACCAGGAAGCACGGCTTCAGGCCGCCTAACGCTAGGTGACCGGGGTTAGGATTTACTTAACGCTGGGTGACCGAGGTTACTGGGGCATTTAACCAGGATTGCGGTTTCTCTGGTGGAAAGGCTTGTGGCAGCCAGAGGGCTACGCCAATCGCTAACCACTCTACGATTGCCATATTTGTTCTAAGCAGGGTGATCTGGTGAGGTTTTTGCTGCAACCAGGGGGTTCCTTTTATACTACATATGCGAGAGGATCCAACGGTTGGGGGTCACGCAAGCTTTAATGCTTCGATCTACCCATCTTTATGCATCTATCCGTTTTCAGCGCCTGCTCGCCTGGGAATCGATGCGTGATCAATAGGGTTTGACTGGCGCCTTCTCGGTTCTCCCCACCGTTTCGGTAACTGTCAAATCCTGCATTTATACCAGTTTGTGTTTCCCAAGCATCTGCTTAGGGCTACCTGGCGTGGGGGCTTCGTGGGCCGGACAGGGGTTCGACGACGAACGGGCTTTCACCTTTTCGTCGAACCTAGCCCATCATGGGGAAACCACTTGTGAATCCTATCTAGTTTACTCGGCTTGGTTCTGGCTTTGCCCATCCGCGCAGCCCAGCAAACTAAGGGGGCAACATAAGGGCAATATCCGACTTATCTTTCGCGCTGAATTTTTCGAAATTTTTGAAATTTTTGAACCTTCTTTAGGGCCAAGCCTGGTCGTCCTTTGAATAGGGGTTTTTAGGAACATCCGTGTTGGGGTGTGCCCTAAAACCTTTGCCGTTGGTAAGAATTGTGCGATGCAAGCCTTGATTCTAAAATTTTTGTTTTATTTACAAAAGTAAAGGGGGCTTTGCGGCCATGGCGATTACAAAGGCAAGAAACTAGTAATACATATCCGCCAACTAGCTCTGATACCATCTTGGTATATGGGGATCCTCGCCACCTCCTTCGATCCGAACGCGGGCCGAACAGGGGTTGTAGAGTAAGATCCTGAGAGATCAGCGGATGAAGCGTAGAGATAGGGGTGGCAGAGACTGTCTTGATGCCGAAGCAGAGTGGCACATAGACGTCCGCTACCCATAATCTCTCGATCATGCAATGAGTTCAATAGCCCAGCGTTGTCCACGGTTATCCAATACCCTTCATGTGGAGGTGGACAACTGGCCTATTGAAGCTCATTGCGCCTCTCTCCGGAGAGGAGGGTACCCCGAACCACATCCATGCTGGACTTCCGGCCGATGCGCTAGAGGGGTGCCAAATCGACAGCTACCAATCTATAATCACATCCGCCCGGAACATAACATGGAGTGTTATGGTTCGAGATTTGTTTAACATGGGGTGTTATGATTTGGGGTGTTCAGCGGAACATCCGAACTAGATCGGGTGGCAAGGATCGAGGAGGCCATAACGGCTGGTAGCAGAACCTAAAGGAAGAAACGCTGAATAACATTCTAAGGCAGTTTTTTGGGGTTCTCGGGTCTAGCCAGGGGGTGTTGCTTTTATAGCCTTACTTAGAAGCAATCCAAGGGCTGAGATGAACTTGCGCAATTATTGGGCAGTTGGAGGTTGAAACAGTTTCCCGTTTTAAAATTCAAATGCAAATTCATGGGAAAAAGTTCTGCAGTTTTCTGACTGCATGATAAGACTGATGCGCAGGGTTTGGTTTGCGAATCAAACTGAATAGGGCTTGGTAAATGGGCTCATATCATTAAACTTAGTAAATGAAATACATCAAGCCAGTTTTTACGGGCTAAGGCCGAAACTCATATAGATGCAGGCCCAACCGTTTGATGGTGGCCTTGGTCTTGCCTACCCCACGATCAAACTCAGCTGTTTCCCTCTTTGCTCGCGTCCGCTCCTCTTGTAGCTTACTCCCCAGGGCTTTCTGTTGAGTTATTTCATTGGCGCGCTGGATTTGTTTCTGGCGGAGGAGGGAAATTTGCTCTTCAAGTCTAGCTATCTCAGCCGCTTCGGGGTTGCTAGTAGCCAGGGCAACCAAATCTTTGTAGGCACGAGCAGCATCCGCGAAAGCGGTCTCAGCTCCCTCAAGCTTAGCATGCTGAGTAGACTGGACAGGCAAACGCTCGTGTAGGCTCCTTAGCTCCGCGGGCAGCCGGAGGAGAGAAGCGTTAGCTTCAGCTTGGACCTCGGGAGGCAGTTGCTGGAAGTGGCCTTTGAGGATCTCAAGGGCAGAAGAGAGCTCGTCCGCCACTTGAACATCGGCAGGGTCCCTCTCTCCTAAGCGTTCCAAGAATCCCCACGCCTTCTGTACCTCTTCAGGTTCCTCTTCTGGGCTTCGAGGAGAAAGGAAAGGGTCTTCGGCCAAGAGGGAAGCAGAGTCAACTTGCTCCGGAACCGCTGAACCCGATCCGCCAAGGGTCGCGGATGGCTGATTCAATGGAGACGCCGCGACCAGACCTTCGGCGATTGGGGCCTGCGGCAGGGAAACTTGTGCAGTTACAAGTCCCACAGGTTCCGCGGAACCAGAGTCCGTTGCCTGCGGGGCGGAACCGAGGGGCTCCACATCATCATCACTATCATCCACCTGTTTATAAAAAGGGGTTAGGAATGGTTCTAACTAAGAAAAATCGCTCTTCAAGTGGATTTTACACCACATACCTCAACAGCCGCTGAAAAGGGGATTTCCTCTGGCTGACTCAGAGGAGAGCCCTGCTGCCCTGCTTTTCCTTGCTGAGCTGTATCAACGGGAGCAGCGGCAGGGGTTGGAGTTGGTTCAACCTGGGGGGCAGCATCCACCACCAGCGGGGTGGCATTCTCGGTTGCCACTATCTCTTCTTCCACCTGCTCATAATCGAGGAGGATTGGAAGCAATTCAGACCAAGGGAGGTACCAATTTAGAGCATAAGGGATATATACCTCCGTCAACGGGGTCTCTTCGGGCAGAGGAGATCCGGGCCACCTTGCTGGTGATGGCCGATCGGCTTCAATACAAGAGTCAGCAGGGGTTGAATCTTGTTCAACCTGGGGGGCAGCACCGGCCAGAGACTCCGCACCGGCTAGAGCCTCTTCCTCTGCCGGAGATAGGTCATCTGCAGGGGAGGATGGCTCGTCAGCAGCTGGTTGGTCTGCGCCCCGAATCGGCTCCTCCTCTTCTTCTCCTTCTTCTACGTCCTCTTCGGCCCCGTGCTCTTCCTCCCGAGTCGAATCTGAGGTCAGCGGATGTGGAGTTGAAGAACTGCCAGGAGCGCCACATAGCATGAGCAGAGGCCTATCGGTTGGGGCCTCCGCCATGGTAGCATCTGGGTTTTCCTCCGCCTCCGGTCCAGCTTCTGCAGCAGCACGGAGAGTCAAGACGGGTTGGATAGAACTCTGATTAACTGCGAGGGCTAGGCTGGAGGAAGTACCTGCAGCAAGACAGCGCAGAGGAACAGGTTGAGGAAGACTATCGCCGCAAAGCTCACGAATACAGAAGTCCAGATATAATCGTCGGAACTAGAGGAACCTGGTTCTTCGGAAGGGTTAGAGGACTCACCAGAGGAGAGCTCTATTACCGCAGGAGCTCGGCTGGTGGCGGCGGCGGACGAGGAACGCTTCCTCTGAAGTATCTGCAGGGAGGGATAGAGATGGGATATCTACGTTATGTAGGTATCTGTTTGAGCTCATAGTTAGAGACGCAAGGGGAAAATGGAGCTTTAAAGAGTACTTACGGGTATGTCCTCCTCCTCATCTGATTCCTCATCCGCCTCAACAATAGTTTTGCTCTTCTTGGGGGGCGGAAGAGCTTTGCATTCGGCCTTCCGTTTTCCTTTGTCCATTGGGGTTTGCTCAATAGCCTAGTTTATTAAACAATCGAGATTACGCGAGAATCATGGGCAAACCGAAACAGTAGTTTCAAATGGGGGCATATTACCTTTCTTAGGGGCGGGTCAACGTATAGGGGACCGCCGTGTAGCACCTCTTGGTCAGCTGGGGTAAGTTGCCCACCCCGAAGGTGAAAGAATCTTCGGAAGTAGAAAGCGGGTGGTCGGCGGAAGAGCGGGCTTTCTTAGGGGCGGGTCAACGTATAGGGGACCGCCGTGTAGCACCTCTTGGTCAGCTGGGGTAAGTTGCCCACCCCGAAGGTGAAAGAATCTTCGGAAGTAGAAAGCGGGTGGTCGGCGGAAGAGCGGGCTTCGCATGCGCGACCACCAGACGCGATAGGGGCCAGTTGCGTCCGTGGAGGCCTGCAGGTTAGGGTAGCAATCTTCGTTATGTATGATGAGAGGCTGCAGGCATGAATTGTCACTGGCACTTGAGGGTCTTTTGGACTTTCGGCTATTCCTCCACGCTGAGAAAAGATTCAGACTTCTCAGCGGCGGATAGGGCAAGGTTTGAATAAGACCAAACTGCCGTGCAAAGAAGTGAGGCGCGTAGAGCTCATGGCTCGGATAGCCTTTCTCACTACAGAGGAGTGGCAGGTCCGCCATGGAGACGCAATGGATGAAAATCCCTCGGCCTTTAGCTGCCTGAAGACTGTTAGGGAGAAAGCCTCGGGCTAGTCCGCGGGGATACTTCACGTGGATCAGCTGCTGTGCCTCTGTAAAAAATTCCTTAGCGGATGTGTTGAAAAAGATGTCGAGGCAGATGGCATAGCTGAGTTCGGGATCAGCGGCACAGCCGGCATACTCTTGCCCCACAACTTGGTCAGGCCTAGGAGCTCTCTTCGTGGCCGGAGAAAGTTGGGGAAAGTACATCTGGCACCAGATATCCAAGATCCAGAGCGGACCAGATTGTGCACAATTCATGGGCACGGCGGATATCTGGTGCAGACAGCGGTAGAGGTGTGCTAGAACGCATTGGGCAAGACCAATCTCTTGGCCGGAATAGATCACCTCCGCCATACGGTGGTAATGCTTGGTCATTTTGTTGGTGGTAGAGCAGAACACGAATTTGTTTAGCCAAAAGGACAGAAAGGCTATCCCGCTGAGCCTGTCGTCACCCATCTGGGAGGTTTCGTTCCTCCACTTTTCAAACCCACTGGGCTCGAATCCCCAAACAAGGCTAGAGGGAGATGTCCTTTCGGGATAGTAGCCCTCGTCGAAGGCTACAGAGCAGAGAGGGAACCCGAAGCCGGCGTAGAGGTCTAGCAGGGTCACGGAGGCGTGACCGAATTGGAACTCGAAGGCATTAACCGTGGGGTTCCAAAGGCTGATCAGCGGAACTAGGGCGCACCTGTTGCCTCCTTTTGGGCTGAGGCTGAAGCAAAGCTGGATTGCATCAGCGACCCCGGCTTTCTTCCAAATTGCTCCGTCGAGAGGAAGCCGTTCTTCATACCAGGTGGTCATGTAGGGCCTAACCAGAGGCCAGGCGGAGTGGTTTACGGTGCATTGGTGAGCGTCTTTTTGAAAATTTGGGCACTCCGCCGGTTCTTCAGAGCGGAAGAGCGCCGGCAGCGGGCGCGCCGGGCTGTCGAGCATCTGATGGGCTCCGTTGTTATCATCAGGATGATAGGCCACCACAAAGGGACATAGGGTGGCACATTCCTCATGGGGAAGACTAAGGTGGGTCCGGTTCTCCTCTACTTCAGAACATTTGAGGAGGGGGAGAAGTTGAGTCTGGGCTTGTTCCGCCAGGGGATAGCGAATATCAAAGTTCTTTTTGGGAGCCATCAGTCTCAGATCTGGGTTTCTTCTGATTTCGGGCTAGGAAAGGGGGAAGCAAGATGGTACGAAGGAGAAACCGAGGGGTCTCTGTTGGAATTTATAGGAATCCGAAAGGGGTTCTTGTTTCGTGAGGCGCTGGGTTTCGCAGCAACCAAGGGTTTTAGGTGAACAGTGTTACCGTTTCGAATTGGGGAATCGTGATTGGCGAGGAAACCGCGCAACAGTCCAGTTATTTATTTAATGGCGATTGAGGTTCAGTCTCTCTTCTATCTCGCTATACCTCAATATCGGAGACTGGGGGGCAATGTTTGGACCACAATTGAATTTATTTCAATTGGGCTTTCGCCCCAAGGCCCAGTAGGGGTTTTGATCAGATTCAAACCCTTGGAAATCGGGCTTTCCCGCTTCAACCAAAGAGGTTGAGTTCGAGGGAGAACGTGGTTGCTTCCTAATCCGATTGGGGTTGTTTCGTAACAATCCATCAGTGAAAATATTTGTTAAGATTGAGAAGCAATGTAGCAATGATTTCACTACCTACGCTGGGCTATCAATCACTAACAACTATAAGCCACGCTGCACCATGCTTTAGGGAGGTTGTTAGAGGAACCGGCCATACTGCGCAATGATGAGTGATGAACAGTAACAGCAGCATAACAAGCAAGGTCAAGACGTGTTGCTCCGATCTTCGAAGCTTCAATACCAACTATACCTCTGATAATATCTTCGCTGATTTGATGGGAAGCAGGGTAGGGGAGGACATTCCTAATGAATCTCAAGGATCCGCCAGGCTGGAGTTGACAGCCCTAGGGGTCCTTGAGTCATATAAATATGAATCTGCCGGCATCTGGAAAAAGGTTCTCAACCAAAAACAAACAACCACAAGTTCTAGCGCAACGCTAACTTGCCAAAGCCTCTCCGGAGCAACTCACGCAACCCGCCTCCGCCCCACGATCGATCTAATCTCGTGCTTGTGCCGAGCGCTTTGCTGGGTCTACTCACGCAACTCGCCTCCGCCCTACGACGGATTCAACCTCGTACTTGCGCCGAGCATTTGCTGAGCCTCACGCAACCCTCCTCCGCCCTCTTACGATCGATCTAATCTCGTACTTGCGCCGAGCATTTGCTGAGCCTCACGCAACCCTCCTCCGCCCTCCTACGATTGATCCGCTCTCGTACTTGTGCCGAGCGTTTGCTGAGTCTATCGAGTCAGTCCGCCACCCCCGGTGGCAATCGAGTCTGTCAGTCCGCTACCCCTGGTGGCAATCGAGTCGTCACTCCGGTGACACACCCGTGGTCTTGGAACAGCTCTGCTTTGCTTCTCCGGATCAGAGTAAGATCCTCAATCCTCAAGGGGTTGGGAAGAAAATCCTGGTAGAGAGTTCTATTCAGGTCTTGTTCGAGCCCTGTACGCCGGCTTAGTCAGCGCCCGCGTAACAGTCGCTTGACCAGGAAGTCAGAGTCGAATTGGGAGCAGACGAAGCGACTCGCTCAGGGGGTCGCGCGCAATCGAGTGGCACCGCTCCAAGGGTGCTGGCACGCCTAAGCACAACACAGAGACACAGCAACCAACCACAAACCAACGCCGTGCTGACTGTTCGCCGGGTGCTGAACCCGCCACGAACAGTGGTCAAAAATTATTCATTTTGTTTGTCTGGAGGACCAAATTTTGCTTAGCCTTCAGAAACAAAAAAAAGCATGTTCTAAACGATCTGCCTAGATTCTTTTTGGATCTGCAAGAGAGATGCAGGTTTTTCTTTTTATCAAATTATGAATCATTTTGAAGTTATTTTGTGCAAGAGAAACATGGCGTCGGCGAAGAACTACTAATGTGGGTGATGGAGAAACATGAACGCTCCTGAATTGTACCCTATTGTTTCCTAACCATCCACCACAGAGATCACACAATATCTTCACACTTCCTTTTGTTCCCTGCACGTCATGGGATCTATGAGAAAATTTACCAACTTGGTTGGTAAGTCAAAAAACGAAAGCTTAAAGTCGACATTTTTCTCAAATCTTTTCAATATTGCAGGGTAGAAAGTTGAGTTTCAGGTGCATGATAGAAAATATGATAGGAAATCTTGCTGGGAATCAAAAGCATAGTTCTTGATTAAGGGGCTGCATTTCTGGGGCATGAAAAGATGTTTGTCACTGATGAGGTGTGCTTCAATCTTTTTTTCCCCCTTTCCTTTTCCTGTATTAAAATGATTATACCTTATTGATTCCAAAAATTACCAAGACAAATTACAGAGAATCCATCATGTGAAAATAAACAAAAATCTTTGATGATTTCATTACTTTCTCAGAGACAAAAACAAAGAAACTTTTGCTCCTCAGTTTGGAGAAAATAATTGCTTCTTTTTTACTGTCATGAACTCATTGGAACACGAACTTGTCATCTTTGCAAGTGCTACACCCAGATTAGAGAATCAATGGAGTACAGTCTGGTTTGGGACTATCTCCTTCAAAGCAAACTGGACCATTTGAATTTTTCCTTTCTTTATTTCCACTTTAAGCTACAAATTGCTATTTCAAGCAAAATATTTGGTGGACCATCTCTCTATGATTCTTAAGAATATTTCAAGATTCCCAGGACATATACTCCAACATTGTAGGTGAGGTGAGGTAGGTAAGAGAGAATGATCCCCAAACCAGTGGTTTTGAAGCTGCTCAAGTTCACACAAATTCAATTAGCAAAACCACAAGAAGTGTAAGAATTTGAGGCTTGAAATTTCGAGCATGACCTCTGCGCAAGGATAACACGCCCTCGGAAATGAGGTTCGGAATAAATTTGTTCTTTGTGTGTGTTCTTAGGTCAGAATCTGCCTGCTGCTTGTTTTTTGCATATAATTATATATGTGACAAGGTTTTCTGGTGACATTGTTGGTGATGCTTCGTGCTTATCCATTTGTGCGTGGAAAGGAATAAAGGAAAGGAAATTTAGGTCGAGTTCGACGAGTTGCATAAAATGGTTTTCTGTGGTCTATATTTGCATAGCTCATGCACTAGAATTGTTTATTAGGACTTATGAGCAAGAAACACTGTGTGTTATCCACAACAAATTAGTTAAGACTTGACTGTCAAATTCTGGGGGTTGTCCTTTCAGGAATGCTTTCGAGTTGTGTCCAAGGTAGGGTGGATATGGTGGTGGGGTTTGAAGGAGGAGGATGATCTCCGGGTGCTTTTTGTACCCAATTGTGCTTCCTTTTGTTGGTGACGCCATGGCTGGTTGGACCCATGAGCAAGTGAGACTTCTTTTCCTAACCCTTATGCTACTTTTCTTGATTACATGTGCCATTTTAAGATTCAATCTTTTAGAATGACTGTACATTTTTCATGTATATCCAATTAGAAAGAAGACGGTCTCGGTTTATACCCTAATTAGTGAAAATTTTTATTTTAAGAAAAGTCATATTTAGCTTAAATTTCTTCCGGTCACTTCGTAACTCACACGATCACTAATTTTTTTATAAAAAAAAATAAAAAGAAAAATTTATACGTGAACTCGTGAAATTTTTTTATATATCGAATAATTTCATAATCTTAATACGCTAGATAAAGTTATATTGGTTCGTAAATTAAATATAAATTGATAATTCAACAATAATTAGCCAATTTAATCCGCAAAGTCTTTAACCTCACGAGTCCCCTCCAACTAAATATGAGATGAGCAACAAAATAAAATGTTGGTAGGAGGCAATTTCATCATAACTTAATGTGGAAAGCATGAGTGAACATTCCCTATATATTAGCTTTCATAATCAAGGCTTACCCATTTTGAATGGGGCATTCATGAAACCAACTCACTTAAGTAATGGAAAGATTTTCAAAGTTTTTAAGCGACTGTGTACTATCACAATTGGCTTTCCAGGCATGAAAACTCTGCTCGATATACCAAAGATAGTGGAGCTTCTATATCTTGGCCTTTTTCGGGTTCTTTTGCATTCTATATCGAAGCTTTGCTTGAATGATACCAACAACTTTCGAGTCCTTAACTACCAAGAAATTAATCTAAAGTTCCTTTTTTAAAGAGTCAACCAATTAACCCAATGGAAATGCACTTTGGATCTTGAACAATTGTCCACACATATACACTTTTGTACAAATGTGTAAGCATAATTGGGTCTCCATTAGCCTCGTGGATCAGATGAAATTTGAATGGCTTGGCTTTGTGGATTCCATGCAAATATACACCAGCTATGTCAGGTATTTTTGGGAACATAATTATTAGTCCACTAGTAGTATACAATGAGGATCCAAAGCACCCAAATCATGACCTGTGAAAGAGAAACTAGACATTTACCAAAGATTATGGCAATCCAATGATGTCACAACTGAAAGATTCATCTCAATGATCTCATGTTAAAACACATGGTAATCCACATGTAAGGATATCAAAAGAATAGATTGATTGTAGTTGAAATGTAAAATGACCATATGCTTTTATACTTTGATTTAGATTGACAATAACCATAGGATTATACACATTCGCAATTCCTTTTTCTTTTTATGCTGCATCGGTCTGCAACTTATGAAATTTTCTCCTCTTCCCCTTGCCTAAAGCTGCCGCGTTGAGAAGGGATCGACGGCGGTCTCCACCGTGTGATCCAGAACTCATTTACTCTCTCTTATTTTCTTTTTGTGGGGTTGATCTCCGATTCGGAAACTTTAAATACCATTTTTTCAATTTGTCTAATCCAAGCTGTTTAGCTGAAAATTTTATTTCTCGTATCTCTTTATTTCTCTTAATAGGATAACGTTTATTATTATTAATTTTTTTTTTTTTTGTGAAAAACTTTGAGGCGTCGGTCTTAGCCGGGTTCCTCCAAACTGTACTGAAGTGCATGTACTATTAATAGAAGAATTACAGATTGGGTAACGTTTAGTTGCTAAAGAGTTTAATTCTTATTTAATAGTCACTATTTAATTCTCTGTATGAAACTAACACAAAACTATATACTATTCTGCATGTTATGTGAATGATTTAGTAATCAAAGGAAACTAAAGAGGCATGCACAGCGCTAAGACTGTATTTCTGGTTTTCGGCAAATATCAGAAGCTTCGGGATTCAATATTTACACTGTCCTTTGTTTATCTGGTGGGGACTTGGATCGTTTTCATTGCGACCCCAGTTTTGCACTATGATTCTGTTCTGGCACGTGCTTCATGTTTGGAAGTATCATATACAAACCAAATTAATCTATTCCATCAAGAGTTAAGTTTGCAAGAAAGGTTTGATCTTCGTCAGCATATATATGCCGGTGTACGTAGGAGTAGTTTATTCATTTATATATTGCTTATCAGTGCTTTCTCTGCAGCTCTGAATCAGCCTAAACTAACAAAGCTCGATCGATCCCAACATTATTCGCATATAGCTAGGGTGTTTGATCGATGAAATGACCATTAACAAGATTATCTACTGTTTATAGGAGTCGGCATGCAGCTTAATTTTAAAATTTGATCTTACTGATCGGAAGCGCCCCAAATCTGCGTACTGATCGATATAGCTAGGTATCGATGAGATCGAAGAAAAAGTTGGGGGCTTCAGGTCTATATATATGCATGCACATCTTTGTGTTCATCTCTCTCATTCCTTGCTTGGAAATTTGTGGGTTGAATGCATAATGTTTCTATCTTATTAGGGTTGAACCGTACGTTGCAGTGAGAGTGATAGATCGATAGGGGAGGGACATATGTCACCACAAACAGTTATTAATCTAACGACTCCAAACTCCAGGCTCCGAAGTTTGAGATATTTAGGCAACAAATATCAGTTGCATGTCCAAAAGGAAGCAAGGACCTAGGTAAAAACTATGAAGAGACATGAACACAGTAAAGTGTAAGTTGAAAGTTCAAGACTGGTCGAATCCGATCAGTTCACGCATGCTGACACAATGAAGTCCATATATGCATGCTCTGTGCTTTATCATGTTTATCCTTGCCCTATATAATGAATGGATGCCCTAACTCCACGATCATATGCCGACTTCCGCAAGATCAGTCTATCTAGGATTACTCAGTTACACAGTTACTCTTGCATGTGACATTTTTAAGGTAGCATAAGATATACGTACGCGTGTCGGCAATGATATATATGGCCTGTTGTGAATAGCACTGATATAGCTTTTGTAGGATACCCAATTTATAATAATATTGTGCTAACTGTGCCATAAGGTTTGGGATATACATCAAGAAAATGAGTTACTCTATTGCAATTGACACGAAGAGAAGGTCCAAACATGAACGTCTTTGGTCTTCCTTCAGTTGTATCTGATACAGTCAGTTGCGTATACTAGCTCACTGCTCACGGGTGAAGACTCATCACCAGCCATATCAGCAAATTTTCTTCCTCTGAAAATTTCACCACACCTCCTTTATGGCATATAAAGTTATGCAAATAATCGATTATTCGCGATGTCGAGTGGGACACAGTATCTAACGACAGACAGGTTGGGGATCTATACAAGGCTACTAGTTCGTATTGCTAGCTCACTCATGCATTCTACCTTTCAAGTTTGGGACCAACATATCTTAAGCTCTGAATCCAAATCTTCCACAGATCGTTAATCAAAACCTTCATGCTATCATATATACTGTCCACACTTTACTGCTGGCTAGCTCATCAGAAATACACATGTATATAGCAGCTAGCATAGCACAAACAGGTAAAAGGTAACTGCCAGTGGGTTGCAGGGCTGGTAGCTACATTACAGAGCTCTCTCTCTCTATGAAATTATGTATAGGGGGGTCGCATGCTATCCCAACATGCCCACCGACCTATAGTATTTCATAGATGACCCTCTTATAACATCTTCCTTACTGCTCTCACCACCATTGAAGATTTGAAAGATGTTATCATCAACTACATATCTTATAAATAGTCACAACCATATATATAATCTTAGCTCATCTTCTTCTTCTTTGTTGCATGTGTTACATTAGGTATATTATTGGTACTGACAACACTTAGTGACAAGTCATTGTCCTGGTATAAATTGTTGACAACGTTGCCAATAAACCTTATTTAGCAAATTCATGTTCTTATGGGGGTTTAAGATGATCAAAGTTCAAAACCCCAATTCAGGGTTTTGATCCCCATGTATATTTACCTTTGTTGACAGTAGCCGCAGAGGCTACAGCAGGCCCACAGACCCGCAGCAAGTGCCCCAGCACCCGGCCCAAGGCTCGGAACCGGATCACCAGCACCCGGCCTTGGGGTCCAGCACTCTATCCTGCCTCTAGGGACCCCGGGGTCGGGGGCGCCAGCCTGCCAAAGAGGGCATCAGAAGTTACAAACAGAAGGGAACCAGTCCCACATCGAAGAGTAAGGCCAGCCCTTACCCCCAACCACCTATATATGGGCCCCAACTACCCTCTTTATTAGGTAACTTATCTCTCTTCCTGCTTACATACGTGCCTTGGTTATATATATTCCAACTATACTAACTTAGGCATCGGAGAGGAGAAGGCCGGCCCGCCCGGTATTCCCCTTAGTGAGCAGGATTGCAGGAGATCGAGTTGGATTCATCAAGTATCTGCTAGGCCCCCGGGTTTAGGCAGAAACAATTGGCGCCGTCTGTGGGAATTCGTACGAAAGGTTGTGTTGCTCTATTAATCCTTTGGAGAAGTAGCTGCATCCTTCAGTCCGGAAGCTATGGAAGGGAGGAAGACAAAAGCCAGCAGGGAAAAACCGAAAGCGCGAATTCAGTTCCCCGACCCGGCCCGTAACATAAAGGCTGAGGTCGGTGCGAGGTTCGCCCTTTCTTCCATCAGAGACGGAGCTCATAATCACCGGGAACCAGAAAGCACCGACCAGAAGGGTCTGGAAGAAATAAAAAAGATGAAGGCAAAGGTCGAGCGCTTGCGAGCAGAGGGCGATCAAGATCGACTAAGAGCGGAGGCCCGATGCCAGGAATTGGAGGCAGTAAACATTGCCCTATTAGCGGCCCTGGAGCGAGAGGGTCAACAGAGCACTCCTCAAACAGCACCGCGATCAGCAGGCAAGGCTAGCGAGTTCCCGCATCTTGAGGTAGGGCAGGCCACGGGAAGAAGAAAGACCGTGCATGTGGCCACGCCACTCTTTTCGGAAGCTCTAAAAAACTCCGGCCCGGCCGAGCCCCCGTACCGCACGGGCCAGGCGTCAACTGAGCAGGAAAGCTCTACCGCTCGAACGCTCGAGGTGCTCTCCGCCTCGGTGGCGGACATGAAGGGTCGCATGGAGGCCAGCGAGAGGATGGCAGGGCGACAGCAGGGTGGCGTGCGGTTCAACGAGCGTATTGGACCTTTCCCGCGCCGAATTAGGGAATCGGGAAGATCTGGAAGCCAAAGGCCTCTAAAGTTAACCTATTCAGGGGCGGGATGTCCGTACCAGCACCTGGACAGCTTCAAGTCACAAGCAGGGGTGAGGGGCTACTCGGACGCCATGTGCTGCAACGTATTCCAAGAAACGCTCTCGGGAGAGGCGTTGAATTGGTTCTACGAGCTACCAGTTAATTCAGTCGAAACCTTCGGGCGGTTAGCGGATAAGTTCGTCGGCCGGTTCATTCTCAGAGCCAGGACAGCCTAGGCATCCACAATCCTTTTTGACTGCATGCAAACTGACAACGAGCCGCTACGTGCCTTCGTTAACCGGTGGCAAATTGCCACGGCCGGGGTCAGGAACCTGGACAAGCAGGTCGCAGGGATGGCCTTCAAGCAGGGTTTAAGACCCGGGGAGCTTTCGTACGATTTGCTAGTACAGGAGCCGCTGGGGTACGACGAGCTGATGACCGTGGCCGTCAGGCACGCTCAGGCAGAGCACGAGACATATGGGGACAAGGCGCCCAAACAAATAGCGGACGACCTACCGCCGTCCCATGGAGGCAAAGCCGGATGGCTAGATCGCAGCCGAGCGCCCGCAGCCACCAGGAAGGCACAGATGCGGGAGGAATGGCAACCCCGGTGGAGCGATGCCGACGGTTCCCGACCAGGGAGAAGACCGCCATTTGTGCGTTCGGCGCAGCCTCTGGCAGCTACGCCAACAGAGCGACCACCGCGGGCCTTAGCTATTTCGCCAGCAGGAAAGCCCAAAGATCTAGCCCTTCGGACTGATGACCGAAAACCCCAGATAGCGGTCGTGAACGACCAGGCCCGCCCAAAGGACCCCAACAACGAACAACCACGGCCTCGGCAGGTGGGAACTATAAGCACCCGCACTCCCGGGGGGATCGAGGTACACGGGAGCATTAACATGATACACGGCGGGGACCATATAGATCGGCTTACCCGGAGCTCAAAGAAGCGGTGTCTAAGATCGGTCCGAGGGAAGGAGGTGTACGCCTTCGGCGAAAGAAGCGGCCAAGCCGCTAAAACCGGATGGAAATCGATCACCTTTTACGAGGAGGAAGAGCCGGATGATTTGATCCAACCGCACAACGACCCCTTCCTCATTACGGTCCAAATAGACCACTGGATAACCAGTCGTATGCTGATCGATACCGAAGCCTCAGTCAACGTAATGTTCCGAGACGCATACAAAGGGTTGCAGAGAGGAAGGAACAAGTTATCCCAGGATAACGAGCCACTCATAAGCTTCTCCGGTGAGGTCGTCCAGCCCCTGGGATCGGATTGCCTGCCGATCATCTTCAGCGAGGGAGACAGAACGAGAAAGGAGCATTTGGAGTTCATCATTGTCGACTGCCTATCATCGTACAATGGCATAATCGGTCGGCCAGGGTTACGGAAGCTCAAAACGTTTATAGCCGGTCATATGTTAATGCTGAAGATGCCTTCACCGGCCGGAGTTATTACCATACGTGGGGACTAAAGGATCGCCCGCAAGTATTACAGAGAAGCCCTGACCCACGGGAGGAAGCGGACCGAGGTCTTCACAACCGCTCAGCAGGCGCCCGCGCCGGATCTGAACATTGACCCACGTGATGACGTCAAGACAAAAAGAGTTGGGCGGTTCATCGAAAAGCTGGAGCCACCTTCGGCCGTGGAAGAAACTGAAGCAATCTGCATTTCGGTAGACCACCCGGAACAAACTGTCGTAATAGGGACGCGGCTCGATCCGGTTGTCAGGCAAGAGCTCATAGCCTTCCTCCAGCACAACAGTTCGGTCTTCGCATGGTCCTATGAGGACATGCCAGGCATATCCCCGGAGATAGCCGTACATGAGCTAAATTTATTACCCAACGTTCCCCCTGTAAGGCAGAAGAGGAGGTCCTTCAGTCCGGCAAAATATGAGGCAATCAGAGAGGAGGTACAGAAATTAAGGGGTATAGGTTTCATCCGGGAAGTCCAGTACCCTCGCTGGCTCGCTAACGTGGTTATGGTACCGAAGAAGGGAACCGGCCAGTGGCGTATGTGCGTGGACTTCACGAACCTGAACCGGGCGTGTCCAAAGGACAGCTTCCCGCTCCCCCGGATTGACCAGCTTATAGATTCCACGTCCGGTTTTAAGATGCTCAGCTTCATGGACGCTTACGCCGGGTACAATCAGATTAGGATGCACCCGGATGATGAGGAGCACACATCATTCACAACCGACCGAGGTACCTATTGTTATAAGAGGATGCCGTACGGTCTGAAGAATGCCGGGGCCACCTACCAGCGAACGGTCAACCGAATGCTGGAGCAAGAAATGGGTAAAACCGTAGAGGTTTATGTGGATGACATGCTGGTCAAGAGCTTGACTGCAGGGGCCCACGTCCAGGATTTGGCCGTAGTCATCGGCAAGATGCTCAAATTCGGAATGCGCTTAAACCTAAAGAAGTGTATTTTCGGAATTTCAGAAGGCCTATTCCTAGGCCACATCATCAGCCAACGAGGGATAGAAGCCAACCCGCTGAAGGTCCAGGCGATTTTAGATATGGAAACGCCAGGGGAGAGAAACCAGGTCCAGATATTGACCGGCTGGTTAACCGCCCTTGCCAGATTCATCTCCCGCCTAACCGACAAATGCACCCCGTTCTTCAAGCTGCTCAAGGCACAGCAGACAAGGAAAATCCACTGGGCAGCGGAGCATGAAGCGGCATTCCAGTTTATCAAGGCATATCTGTCGGCAGTGCCTCTCCTATCCAAACCAGTGCCGGGCGAAATGTTATACCTCTACATAGCTGCATCCGCAACGGCCGTCTCCGCGGCTCTCATTAGGAAGGAAGACACGCTCGAACTCCCGGTATACTATGCGGGAAAGGGACTCACTGGAGCAGAGGGCCGGTACCCCGACATAGAGAGATTGGCTCTGGCCCTGATTGTTAGTGCCAGGAAGCTCCGGCATTATTTCCAGGCTCATTCCATCACCTTGTATACCAATCACCCTCTGCGACAGATCCTACAAAGGCCAGAGACCAGTGGTAGGCTCGTACGGTGGGCAGTTGAACTGGGAGAGTTCGACATCATTTACGCCCCGCGAACGGCCATCAAGGGGCAGGCAGTTGCGGACTTCATATGTGAGCTCACCCCAATGGCGGTAGAAGCGCACCCCGCCCGGTGCGAGGACACCGACGCAGTGCGAACCATAAAGACCGAACCAGGACTCCCCACCGGTTGGAAACTTTACGTGGACGGCTCCGTAACGACCAGGCGGAGCGGCGCCGGTGTCATGATAACCTCGCCCAATGGCCAGTCGTACGAGTATGCCTTACGGTTCCTTTTTAGCACCTCCAACAACGCTGCCGAGTATGAGGCCCTCATAGCCGGTCTGCAACTGGCCAATGAGTTGGGAATCTCGTCCATGGAGATATACAGCGACTCTAGCCTAGTGGTGAACCAGATGAACGGGGTGTTTGAGGTCAAGGACCCCCAGCTGTCCTCTTACCAGGCTCTGGCCAAAACCCTGATCGAGCCGTTCGAGGGCGCCACGATCCAGCACATTCCCCGAGAGGAAAATAGACATGCGGATGCCCTTGCAAGGCTGGCAACCGGAAACTACCCTCCAGAGTACCGGAAAGCAAAAATTGAAACCCTCCAGAAGCCGAGCATCAGCAAAACCATTTCCAAGATATTTGCGGTAGAAGAAGCACCACCAAGCTGGATGGACCCAATAGTCAGGTATTTGACTGACAAAACCAGCCCCCAGGACGCGGTAGAGACCAGAAGGCTACACCTCCGGTGCGCCCGGTACGGTCTCCTCAACGACCAGTTATACCGAAGGGGGCACAGCTTCCCCCAGCTGAGGTGTGTGACTAAAGAGGCAGGCGAGGCTATCATGCGAGAGATCCACGAGGGAGTATGCGGTAATCACTCCGGCGCAAGATCATTATCCCACAAATCGCTCCGAGCGGGGTATTTCTGGCCAGACATGGCGGCAATGTCAAGAAACATATAAGGCGGCTGCCACAAGTGCCACATGTATGCCTCTACACCTCATGCCCCGGCAATCGCGTTATCAATCCTGTTGGCACCGTGGCCATTTGCACAATGGGGATTGGACATCATCGGCCCTTTCCCAACGGCTGTGGGACAATACAAGTATGCCATCGTGGCAGTAGACTATCAGACTAAGTGGGTCGAGGCAGAACCCATGATAAAGATCACTGAGGAACGGGTAAAAAAGTTCATATGGAAGAACATCTACTGCCGATTCGGGGTACCGCAGACTATTGTCACGGATAATGGGACACAGTTTAATAATGCTGATCTTATCCAGTACACAGCCTCTATGGGGACCCGGATGTTGTTCGCCTCAGTGGCACACCCACAGACCAACGGCCAAGTAGAAGCGGTCAATAAGATTATCAAGACCCTCCTCAAAAAGAAGCTGGATGCCAAGAAGGGATGTTGGGCCGAAGAACTCCCCGCGGTGCTATGGGCCATCCGGACAACAGCAGCAGAGGCAACAGGAGAGACCCCGTTCTGCATGGCATTCGGGAGCGAGGCGGTACTCCCTGTAGAAACTGGTATACCCAGCGGCAGGGTCGAGAATTACGACGCCGAGACAAACGCCGAGGGGCTATTGCTCAACCTGGACCTCATTGAGGAGCGCCGCGACCAGGCGCATATGCGCAACCAAACCTACAAACAGCGGATCGCCCGGTACTATGACAGAAGGGTCGGGGAGAGAAAGCTCCAGGTCGGGGACTGGGTCATGAAGAAGGTCCAGAAAAAACCATTGGCCCTAGAACCAACATGGGAAGGGCCCTACCAGATCACTGCGGCCGTCGGACCGGCAACATTCCACATTATAGACGCCGAGGGCATCTATTCCACCCGGCCGTGGAATATCCGGCACCTACGGTTCTACCCTAAGTAATAGCGGTCACAGAGCGACAACAGTGTATTTAACATTAATATTGCAATACGCAGTTACGACGTCAACAAATAAACTACAGCAGTTGCAAGATGTGCATTTACAAGGTAAACAGCTAGCTACCGCCCCCGGAGCCCCCAATCCCCGGCCCGCCACCTTTTAGAGCTTGCTCCTGCTCCACCATCTCAGTCAAGGCTATATCAGCCTCCATCTGCTCAGCATCAAGCCATCCTTTCTCCCTCCACTCCAGATAAGCGTCGCTAATGCCCTTCTCCCGGGCCGCGTCCAGCATCTCTTCAAACTCCACCGACTCCCGGAAGTCGTCGACAGCCTTATCGGCTACTTCAGCAAGCTAGGATTCCGTGAGCTTTTCCCTTCCTTGGGCGACTGCTGTAACTTGACTCTGCAGCTCCAAAACCCTCGCCTCCAGCTCCGCGACCCTCCCTTCCCGAGTAGCAGCTTGCCGATCGGCCTTTTCCCGTTCCTGCTGCAGGTCATGGCACAACCGACCAGTTAGTTCTTTCTCTCGCGCGAGCTCGGTGCCCAACCGACCAACTTCCTCTCTTTCCTCCGCAAGCTTGGCTTCTGCCACGTCCGCCCGCACGCTCAGCTCCTCCACCCGCTTCTCCAAAACCCAGCAGCCTCCCCCCTGGGCTCCGCGGCATAAAGGCTATGAACCAGCTGCCAGACGTAAATTAACGAACATTAGCTCGTGCCGCTCCAAGAGAAAGGGAAGCACAAAAACACTTACCCGAACAGCTAGTTCTACGGGTTTCGCCCTGTTCTCGCCCGATCGACCAGTCCCAGGGTTCTCCCGGTCAAGCCCCAAGGCTTCGATGGTAGCAACCACGAACCTGCCAATTCCATCACCAGAGCTGCGACTGGCTTCCGGCACCTGAGTCCTTCGACCAACCGCCTCCACGACCGGAGCCACCGCCCGCTCGATTGGCCCAGACGAACTTGACGCCCCAGCGTCAAAGGTCCTCGCCCTCTTGGCTGGAGTTTCACCATGGCCGCTTCGACGGTGCCCGAACACTTCTGCCGTTTCTCTCTCCCGCGAGGTCCGAACAGCCATCGGTCGCGCCACAGGTCCTGGACCAGGTGGTCCCGCAGACCGCCCTTCCCGAATAAGGAGCGGGGAGTTATTCCCACCGCCCGGTAGCCTTCCATAGTAAGCATCCGGAAACACAAGCGGCACTGGCTTGTCATGATCCCTGCGTCTCTTGGTAGCCGTATCAATAACGGTCTTCGCGGCCACCTCCCCCGTCTCCGCCAATCTCGAGACTACAAGCTCTTCATCTGGTTCGATAGTCTCCTCAACTTTAAGCGTGAGCCGGGGGGCGTTAGCTGCAACCGATAAGTTGAGCGGTCAGAACACAAGCAACCATGCAAAAGGATGAAAATATGCAAAGGCACCTTACCAGGTTTTCTCCCCATCTCGCATATCTCCAGCACGTTCCATCGGATGAAATTGTAGGAGCTCCGACTCAGATGGTCCCAGCCATAGAACAATCGGAATATCCGCTGCTTCTCCAAATCCTCCAGCCGGAACGACTGGTCCCCGATCGGCTGATAGGCCCCGGGCACCTGATAGCCCCTCCAGTTACGCTGCCACCTGCCACCGGCCAGCACCACCGACTTCCTCCAGGCATCTGAAACCGATGACGGCAGATGCGTGATGGCAGCAGCATGGTCCCGCGCGGCAAAATTCACACAACCGCTACACTGGGCCTTTCTGCAGTAAGAAATCTTGTACAGCGCCCGAAATTCATTAACCGTGGGCCAGTTCATGTGGCTCAGGCTAAAGAGGCACCCAAGCCCAAGCAACTGCCTCCACTGGTTGCTCGGAAGCTGGGCCTGGGAAAGATTTAGTGAGCTCAGCATATACTGAACAAATCCCGGCAGCGGCAGCGGCAGCGATAGTCCGTGTCGGAATTGATCGTCGAAAACAGCAACCCAGCCCGGTTCCGGGTTACAGGCCAGTTCCCCCGGACGCAGGCCTCGAAGTTTAACAGAAGAATCGATGTCCCACTTCGCTCGCAACTCCCTGATCTCTCTTTCATCCATGCTTCTGACTGGCTCGTCACAGAGAATCACTCTGTCACCATCCAGCAGCTCGTGCCTTCTGGGCCCGTGGCTTGCGCCGCCATGATGCGCATATCTCCCAGACGCCATAATCCAAACACAAAATAATTAAGATTTGCAGCAAGGTGGACAAGGAGAGCAGAAGGCAAAGGGTTTAGGCAAACTGTGGTAAGAGGTGAGCAGAGTGGACAATAAATAGGGCAACAAGAAAGGCAAGGCAACCCCAGCCGTGGATTCCCTCCATCTCAGACCGCTCTCTGTCGACACGTGTCCCAGCATGGATAAGGGATCCCATCTATCATAACTGATGGGACTGATGGGCTCCCCCCCTCATCGCATGTCCGCCACCTGTCCCACTTACCAGCAGCATTTAGGGAAATAGGAGCGAATAACGAGGCGTCCACTCCCCTCGTTCCCCCAGAAAGTCAACTCCGAGTCAATCCGGCACCATGGCGGTTCACGAGTATGATCATTTCAACCGGCTGCATGGCTTCTTCATTGTATATCTTGAAGACCTCTCACCGCTTGTGATTTTTCCAACCGCTTCGAGAGCATCTATCCAGGTATGCACCCTCCTTTTAACACCATCTTCGTTGCATATCACTGGGGGACTCGTCTCGATATGGCATGTCGCCCGGTCGAGATCCACCCAGCACTATGACATTCCACCGGCTCTGGGACATTTAACCCACTCCAAGGCATTCTACCGGTTGTCACCTTCCTTCGCCTACGGGCAGGAACAAGCCAACAACAAAGGCTTCTAAACGCATGGGCTTTATAAACCCGGGCGAGCTTACATCTAACCCATGTACTCTTGTCCAGCAAGATAAAAACCCTGCATCACACTGAACTGTGATACATTTGGGGATACATGGCGAGACTCGTTATCTCAACGCCACTCCACTGGGCAGATTGTTTCTCTAACACAGAACAAGTCTCCCCGCAGGCTAACAAACCTGCACATTACCTCAACGCTTAACCAACAAAAGCTGAGAAGAACTAGCAAGTGTTAACCGATGCCTCGGTACGGCCGTAACACTCTCCGGGATGTCTGTTGGCCTAGTCCACGCACCAACAGGCCCTCCCGTAGGCTAGCATCTCTGGGACTCGTCTCGATATGGCAGAACGCCCGGTCGAGCTCCCGAGAACTCCCCCTCGCACCGATATGGCAGGACGCCCCGGCGAGGTCCAGTCTCCAAGTTCATCCGGGACTCGTCTCGATATGGTAGGACGCCCGGTCGAGCTCCCGAGAACTCCCCCTCGCACCGATATGACAGGACGCCCGGGCGAGGTCCAGTCTCCAAGTTCATCCGGGACTCGTCTCGATATGGCAGGACGCCCGGTCGAGCTCCCGAGAACTCCCCCTCGCACCGATATGGCAGGACGCCCGGGCAAGGTCCAGTATTATCTATATTATAAACGTACTTATAAAAATTTTTATTTACCATCAGCAACAGGTACTCACCTCGGTCACGCCCAATCTTTAACGCGGACTTGGGGGACTGGGCACCGGTAGGTTGGTAACCCTGCGGGTCTGCAGGGCAAGAGTAAGACAGTTAAGTCCCCATTCAAGATTGCACTTGACCGGGAACTTGGGGGACTTGTTGACAGTAGTCGCAGAGGCTACAGCAGGCCCACAGACCCGCAGCAAGTGCCCCAGCACCCGGCCCAAGGCTCGGAACCGGATCACCAGCACCCGGCCTCGGGGTCCAGCACTCTATCCTGCCTCTAGGGACCCCGGGGTCGGGGGCGCCAGCCTGCCAAAGAGGGCATCAGAAGTTACAAACAGAAGGGAACCAGTCTCACATCGAAGAGTAAGGCCAGCCCTTGCCCCCAACCACCTATATATGGGCCCCAACTACCCTCTTTATTAGGTAACTTATCTCTCTCCCTGCTTACATACGTGCCTTGGTTATATATATTCCAACTATACTAACTTAGGCATCGGAGAGGAGAAGGCCGGCCCGCCCGGTATTCCCCTTAGTGAGCAGGATTGCAGGAGATCGAGTTGGATTCATCAAGTATCTGCTAGGCCCCCGGGTTTAGACAGAAACAACCTTCTTGTGCTAGGAGAGAAAATCGGATGAGTTCGAGTTAGCTTGATGGTGAATTTTTAGTAAGGCGGTCAATTAAAAGCATATTTACCGAATAAAAAACCCTAACCTAAAAACTTCACGCACTCTTTGCAAATGGCCCTATCCTTCAAAATTTAAAACCCTGCTATATGTTGTTTCCACTTATTTTATTCTGTCGAAAAGACTAATCATATTCATCTACGACTGATCATAGACATTATGAACTAAGGGAATTTATCAAATAAAAAGGGAAAAATTAAGAAAGACAAACACAAATTTGTCAAATTTTGATTACAGAGAGAAGAGGTAGTTCATTAACATTAGTAATATAAGGCTTTCAGTAACTAATTGAGATCGATCAAGTAGCCACCCAATTCAAAGGCTCAAAGTTTAATAGTCCTTTCTTCTCTTGCTCACCACCTTCATTGCATCTGCTTGGCCTCTCAAACTTGTCCATCCCCTCTTCACCCCCAACTTTCAAACTATTTTCTTCCAACTCCTCAGTGAAACGCACTCTACCTTCTTGTTCTCCCAAAACTACTTTGTCAATGTCCCCCACTTCTTGTTTTTCTTGTTCCCCATCCCTATCACTTTCGTATCCTTCATTTTCATAATCCTCACCACTGTTTGCTTCATTGTCTTCTTCATTGGCTGTGGTTTGTGACTCAGCTGAGTCAAAGTTAGAAGCAAAAAAATCTTTGGAAAAGCATAATCGAAGGCGGCCGTTGCTCCTCTCGGCTTGGAAACAATTATGTGTCAATGGAGCCTTGACGGCCTTGAGAATTAGCCGACCGTCTTCCCTGTGGGGTCGGACTTTTAGAGACTCCGAGCCGCTTATCGTGGTTAGTGGAGGAGGAAAGTTATGAACATTAGCAGATTTCTTGACTCCCAAGCTTTTAGTCCGCTTCTGCTGCTGATCTTTCTTCACCAAACTCGTGTCATTGGACTCGAACATGCTGTTTTCGATGAAGATGGTGCCAGTCTCATTGCCCAAGTTTTCAGTACACATCTCCAAGCTCTTTTGGTTCAGCCTAGTAGCCGATGACGAGCGCTTATTGTAAACCGGGGTTGGAGGGTTTTGTTGTTGGGAGCTGTTGTTGGAGATAGATTGGAGGAGACTCCAGCCACCCAAGTTAGAGTTCTTGGGGGCGGGTTTGTCGTAGTGGCATTTCTCTTCATGACTAAGCTCTTTTACGAGGTTAGACTCAGTTGAAAGAAATGGCTTGAAGCCTAGTTCTAAGGGTGTTGCTGAAAACAGATGATGGGGTATCGGTGAAGAGAGTTTAAGCCTTAGTGTTCTTGGCTCTACAAGTTGTGGCTCCTGTAGGCATGACTGTAAACCTTGACATACAATCGTAGCCATGTGACTGCGAATATGAAATTTTTCAAGAAAAGGGAAATGGGAATCGAGGTAGAAAGAACTCTTTCTTCGGTTAGATTGTTGTTTAGAAAGTTGGACTGAAAATTGAGGTTTCTGTGTAGTTAGGAGAGTGAGAGCAAATGAAAGAAGGAAGAATTGAGAAGGAGGGGATTGAGCATGAGTGATAAGAGGGGGTTGGGGTGTGTATTTGTAGTCCTCAAAAAGTGGAAGGTAGAGTTTTGAGGGAGGTGGCCCAGGTGGGCAAAGAGGCTTTTTACGCCACTTGATATTATACAATTCCTAATATGGTACACAACTAGAATTAGAGAAGCAAATGGATTCACAAGTGACCGGTAAATGAAATTATACCATTTTTGAAAATGATTACACAATCCAATAAGAGATAAGAAAATGACTCATGTCTTCTAAAAACAAAACTCATTAAATTAAGAATTTTTCAACTCTATAGAAAACTATTGACACGTGGTTTTCCGCACTTATGATAAAGTGTTGTGTATAACTTTTTAGATTTAAACAATAACTGAACAGTTTTATTCTTGTGTGAAGTAATTTTTGAGTCTGATTTTTCATGTATCACTAAATTTATATTCCAGTGTGACATAGTAAGAAAGCTATTAAATTAATAAGTACTATATGTTTTATTTTCAGTAAGAAAGCATCTCCAACAGTTCTTGTAAAAGTTGAATTTTCTCTACTTTACAAGAAAAATACCCTATTTTAGCTCTAACAGCTCTTGTAAACCAATCTCTAAAATAGAGAAAGTGAGAAAAAAAATATATATATAGAATCTTTATATCTATAGAATTCTCAAAATTTGTATATTCTTGCAAAAATCCGTAAAATTTAATGTTTGCCTTTTATGACTCTCTCTCCTAAAAAAGAAAAAAAAATATTTATCTCCCTCTCTCTGGTCTTGCCTTTTATTTATATATTTATTAAATTATATAGATTAACATTTAATTTTTATACTGTAAAATAGAAAAGCTGTTGGAGTTGAGCCTATTTTTTTATATAGAGATTTTAGGTTTTCCTCCTCTTTAATAAATAATTTTTACAAGAGTTGTTGGAGATGCTCTCAAAGCAAGTGGAGTAAATAATATATGTTCCAAATATGCTTATTTATTGTTATAAAGGGTTTAGGCTCAATATCCATTCCCTTTATATTTAGCAGTGTTAATAATTAACGTTTGAGAACAGGTAGCAACACCTGTCCTTTATTGAAAATGAATCTACTATACATACCATAACTTTCATTGTTCGTAAGAGTAATTTTAGCAATGCTAGCTATTTTTTAGTTAAATTTTAGCCAAAATAGCTAAAATGTTATTTTGGCTAGCCAGTTTAATAATATGTCCGTATCAGTTCACTCTATTTCAACTATTTTGAACTTACATATTAATTAAATTTAAAAAAAATTACCTTAAATATAGTTATATATCACATAAAATCATCTAAAAGAAATATATTATATTATATATTTCTTCGACAATGAATTCTACTAATTAAATACTTCATCAGCACTATCGACTGCCAGTGTTTTATGTACGCATGATCCATATGCTACACGAGTCTTGCATACATTCAAGCACAACAATTCTGGAAGCAAAAGAAATACATTGTCAGCCAACACGCTTTGAAAATTTTGTTGACACCGACTCACCGACGAAACTACACATATGAAACACTTGAAGGAGTTGCTACATAATATTTACGTGTTTTCCGTTCATGTTTTATCTCTTTGAGTAATTGAGACATTCAAATTTACTCACTTATCTTTTTTATTTTCATTTTTTAATATTTACATCTTATAGTTATATATAGATAGTCAGTAGTTTATTGAGTGCGTTGTTAATTTCCTCGTAGATTATTGATCTGTGGTGAGCTAGCTCACTCATGTCAGTATTGTTAATGTAGAAATTTGTGTACGTACGTACAGTAGATCTCGTTAAGTCAGTTATTTATGAAGATTGAAGAGAAATACAACTAGAACAACAATTTGATGTATTGGATTGGAGAGTAAAGGGCAGACTTCTAAGATTTAGGTGTAAACTTCAACGAGGTAAAGTCGAATTAACCTTAAGAACTTATAAGACTCGTAGTCATCCGGCCACATTTGATGATATTTTATTTATATAATCATCGACCAGCCGTTGTAATAAAATCTCCAAGCAGAGCGCGCCAGCATGCCAATAGATCATAAACCAACGAAGACGACATCTTAAACGGGCAAGTAAACGTACAGGCCGGCCAATTAACCGAAAAATCTCGACCCGAATATAACGTAGAATTAATTTGAACTGCATAATTACTTGCATGGTTCCCGTAATTGCATCCTCCACAAATTAAGGTGGGGAACTCCATGTTAATTGCATGGATGAATGATTCTGTTAGGGAAAAAGTTCTATTGTCTGCAGGGGACAAAATCAGATGGTGATTTATATTTTGTTCTGATAATTTAAAATAAGAGATGGGTGAGTGAGACCAGCACAAATTTGACTTAGAAAATTCAGTTTACATTTGTTCAAATGTAGTCATAATATTGCCTCCTCTGCCGTCCAAGAATGTCAACACGCCAATTGATATCATATATATTCGATTGAAACTTTGCAATCCCCTTCACTATATATTTTCATACAATCAATCTTGAAATTTGAAGAATCTTCAAGGTACGCTCATGATCTCCTTTTCATATATCTTTTATGGACTCCATGTGATTCCAAGTTCTTTCTTTCGGTTTCCAGCTTGGTAATGCAGTATGGGTTTGTGTTAACATCATTATGTCTCACCCAAATTCATAATAAGACTACGATATATGAAAAGGTGTAATATAAGTACCGAATTCTTATTATAGTGCGCAGGCTAGGGTAGATTAATTAGTTATTTGCAGTCGCAGCTCGATATTACCCAAGTCTCTATTGCAGTCAATTGATGATCGAGTAGCTAAGAATTGGTACATATTTACAATTAAACACTAACACAATAAATTAATAATTAGAATTCAATAAAAAAAAGGGGAATGCCATACATATATACTGTATATGTTTGTGGCAAAACTCAAGCCAAGTACCTGCATGTACAGGTTTTGTTACGTATAATATTATATATGGCTACACAAATTGCAAACTTTTATACGTACCTCGTAAGATCGTATTACATTTTCGCATTGCCAGAACCAAATCAGCTGCCCACGTACTGTGATGAACTGATGATGACATATCAGTCTGGTGGGGAGGCTCCTCGATCAGCTGCAAATATCTTTGGCCACTGCACTAATTGTACGGACACATTAAAGATTAAGCTCTTGATACAAGTGATCCTCCACTAATTCAGTGACGATGGCCCTTTTGGAGTTGGTTGTCGGCTAGGTGCTTTGCTATGAAACCTTAATCTCTCTCTCTCTCTCGGCTAATCAGCTATATTAAATTAAGCACTTATTTAATCATCAACTAATTAAACTTGCATATTGATCCTAGCTAAGCCATGTGGGAGAGACAACAAATGGGTAAACGACCAACCCTAACGGTAAAAGCAAACGACTAGAGGACGTTCATGTGGTTCTGGTGCATTGCGTTGTAGGGTTTCCCAGTATAGAAATGCAGAATATGAAACTTACCCAATCAGACCAGAAAGGTCTTCAAAGAATTAAAGCAACCAAACACACACACACATATATATATATATATAAATAATCTAGCTCTGCTGACGCGCTCTTACTGTAGAATCTGCACTTTGCCTTATTGTTTACCTAATAATTTTATGATGACCGATAGAAGATACCACAATTAGTTCGTAACATGAAAAGTACTGTTTCAATCTATAACCTTTTTGATCAAGTGCTGCATGCGTTTAAAATTATGGAACATTAAACTATGATGTTTTGATTATGGAGTTTATAGTAAACTAATTACTGGTTGCTTTCTGTTATGGATATGACAGTGCATGCTGAGTTGCTGACCTTGGTTTTTGGCTTATTGATCAGATTATACAAACTCGGCCAATTAACCAGAACTGATTCACTAATGGGAGGATAAAAATACCCTAAAGCTTTGTTGATGTAATAAGAGGACGTCGATTATCACTAAGTTCTGTTTGTTTGTTCATGACACCGTTTAAAACGATCGATGAGTCATGTATGATGGAGGTTTAGATTTCTGTTTTCTCTTAATTTCGTTTGTGTTTCCTGGGAATCCTGTCGGTAGGTTCTCTTTCCGATCTTCTAGCTCCGTGATGTAATGACAGAACTGAAAGAAAATCGATTATATTAGATTCCCATTCTCAGAAATATCTATGCAAGATATATAGATCGAGAATGTCATATAACAACCGATCATATCCTCTTCAAGTAGACTTCTGGATCGATGCTTTCATCACCAAATATATAGATCGAGATTACCATGAACCATATTCTAAACAAAGTCTGGCTGGGGCACATATGCTTTCAATACTTAATTCCATTGTTAAGGTACGACGACATGGTATCTAGGTTGACGGGGAATGACGGCACATATATTCCAGCAGAAGACTCGTCCTGGAAATGAATTCTTCGTTGTGTTTTCATCATTTGTTGCGCAATAATCTTGATCGACCACATAGTACTACAGATATGTAGAAAACGCTAATCGTTGTTTTTCATGTTCCAATCCGATTCTAAACAAAAAAGAGAAAGAAATCATAATCGGTCAAGATTTGATCTCACACCGGCACATCTTCGTCCATTATTTCTTAATGGAATCTTTTTAGGTATCCACTTCTATGTGATACATTTATTTACAAATATAACAACAAATTTGTCGTCATTCTAGTAAAAAAGATCATTATTTTGATAAATATAATTCAACTATAGATAATTACTTCACTTACAATATTTTTACAAGTTTTTAAACAAATTATTATCAATATAGTAATTTTATTCAATAATATATAAATGTGTAAAATCGATGTGATAATTTTTCTGTCAAAATCGTAATTTAATTCAATAAAATTATTGTCAAAATATATGGTAATTTTATTCAATTAATTGTAAAATGATTGTATATATGGTATATATCTTTGTACCATATATAGACAACTCCATTTCTTAATTTTCTTACATGTTCTCAATTCTATAATATACGATGAGAACTAGAAGTCAAGTTAAAAGTAAGCATACATAAATCCAGAACAAGATTAAGCTAATTGAACTTGTTTAAGTGCGTCAATTGAGCTAGAGAGCATCAAGCATACATCAGAATCTGTGTGTTTCACCCTCTGAATTTTGTTTTAAATAATGATGAGCCGGTGCATCAGACTCCAGAAAGAGCTAGCTAAGATAATTTTGCATCAGATTCCATATGATCATAGACTTTGTTAAGATTTTTGTAATATTGGAGAATCTTTTCACAAAGCAAACGTCATGTCCCCTGCTCGGCTCTTTAAGCGAAAGCCTAAAGTTAAGCCTTTGCTTGATTTCTTATAAACCATTAATTTCTAGTTTAATTAAACTTTTGCTAAGAAAGACAATAGAATCCAGTTCATGGCTTACACAAGCAAGTAAACAAAGCACTCGCACAAACCTTTTTGACCACGTTATATATATGATTATGAAGAATTATGATGTTAGTGCCACACCTTTCCCCGGCCCCCTTCGTTTCTCAAATCAAATCAATATTGCTACTTTAATTTTCTTGTTCAAACTTAATGGCTCTAATTAGAACCCAGCTCTAAGTAACATGAAATCCTACGTAATCCATGCAAACCTGTCATGCAAGTAATGGCCATTTTATTAATTAATTCCCAAGTTTGTCACGAACTAAACAGTAATCCAACATCGAGCCCATGAAAACAAGACTTTTAGCAGCTTATATCTGTCTAAACAACCCAGTAAAGTTGGCTTTCTAGACAGTGACTAAGAAACATCGAGTTTTAAAGTTTTAATCTCAACTTGCATGCATCATTCTGGTAATTTGCTTTTAAATTAATCTAACAAAAGCTCAGCTGGCTAGGGCTTCTGCATTTAGCTTCTAAAAGTGATTGTTTAAATTTTCGAATCTTGTAGAGATGGGGAATATATATATATTGCAGCGGGTACAATGACAGTGGTGACTGAGGAATACAAATTTAAGGTTTCTACGTACTATCGGGATCTTAGATCGATTGTAATAAAAAGCAGCTAAGCTATCTCTTAGAACACCCCAAGAGCTAGTATAAGAACCTTGAAATTTTATATGGAGAATGAAAGCAACACATACCTGTTATGGGAAAAAAAGGAGTGCCTATGCATAATCTACAGGCAAAGGGCAAAAGGCAAACCGACTTGGTTCTACGAATTGTTACATGCAATTCTGCAATATCGCCTTTGTCCTCCGATTCTACCTTTCATGCAGCAGTAAAAGGCAAGGCTGGCTCAATCAACTGATAAACTGTTGAGTCAACGAATAAGGCTTAGTTTAGTATTGAGGTGAAAAAACTAAAATATAAAAAAATTGAGTTTTAAATAAGCAACATCTTACATGTTTTTTAAAATCGTGGTTTTTTCAACTAAATTTTATAAATAAACACTTTTTAAAAAACTTACCAAACACATAATTAACTCTTAACGATAATTATAAGCAATTATTTATCCTAAAACTCAACACCAAACTAAACCTTACCAAACTGCAAGGTTGATTTCGATTCAGTTAAAAATGATAGCCTCTGAGTGAAGCAAACTGAACTAGTTATTTTGGCTCAACTTTATATCCAGAATATCAAAACCATTCGTTAACTGAAGTATGTATACTTTGATTAAGAACACTACAAGTCTTGTGAGCCAAAACAGATTCTTTTAACTGCTTATTGATTGACTTACTAATGCAGCTTAGTAAGATCACTAAGATGTATGTATATAGAGATGAAGAGCTCGTTTCAAAAGTTATTTTGAGCAAATAAAAATTTGGTGAAGCTTTGAGGGTGTCGTTTTATAGTATACGTAGTAAAGATGAACTAGATAATGAGTGGTTCAGATGTAAAATTGACAAGTTAAAAATTAAGATGCGTGTCGATTATGATGACATGCGTGTTGTTAATTACTGTATTACCTAATGTGCCAGAAAGTCAAAAATCCAGTGACATGATCTTTGAGTATTGAAACATGTTAAAAAAATGTGGAAAAGTATAAAAATCGAAAATTGGCCAACACCTAACAGGACGCCAATGTGGAGTGCCATTGTCTTAAAGAGTAAAAGGACAGAAGGAATGTCGATTATGATATTTGTGTCGTTGTATTATCCAAATTATTGAAAGTCAAAATCAACCTCTTGCAAATATGGTGCATAACACCATTGATCTAGGTACCAAACTTACAGTTTTTCATTTTCCTTGGCGATGTTGCCCATCAATTACATTTCTATTAAACCGCTAGACTACGTATAGCTGCAGATAAACCCAGATTGAGATTCATATGATGCTGGGGAACATCTGATTTCAGAAAACTGAAATGAACACCAAGTTATGACTGCTCTTGAATTTTATCTGTTTTCTGAAATTCTACTCTCACTTATAGAATGATTACGTACTTAGACAGACTACTGCTAACAGGTGTACGTTATCACTGTAAAGGGTCGATAATAGTCGAAGAAAGAGATACACCAGACAATTATTACTGTAAAACTATAACGTTCTGATTCGTATCACCGGACAATTATTACTGTAAAACTATAACGTTCTGATTCGTATCACGATCGACTCTAGAACCGTCAAAATCTAAGAAAACAATAAAGGTATTATCGGGTAATGCCCACTAGAAATAACCCAGAAACCAAAACCCCATATATACCACCAGAGTCACATGAGTCACCTTCCTCTATTTTCAGAACTTCCAGTTGCTCACCAAGTGATACAAGGGACTCTTGAGTCTTGCAGCTCAAGTCTGGTTTTGTGGTGTAAAGAAAGAAAGAAGAAGAATTAATTTTAGTTTACTTACTTAAACTTTGACTCAATCATCACTTCAGTCTCTATACTTTTGATTTCATCAGCTACACCCCTGTACTTCCCTAAATTAATCAACTGATAGCAATTTTATAATTTCGTCCAAACAATCTATCAATACAAAAAGCTTATTGGTACCATTTCTCTACATTAATGCACTGTTACCATATTACGATTATAAACAAGGCTAAACAAATCATATAATCAAGTTGAACAATAGAAAACAAACAAAAACAAATCATATATGGTAAAACAAAAAGAAATCACCATATATGATTTGTTTTTGTTTGTTTTCTATTGTTCAACTTGATTGTATGATTTGTTTAGTCTTGTTTATAATCGTAATATGGTAACAGTGCATCAATGTAGGGAAAATATACAAAAAACCTTTGGTATTGATAGATCGTTTGGACGGAATTTACAAAATTGATATCAGTTGATTAATTTAAGAAGTACGGGGAGTAGCTGATGAAATCAAAAATATAGGGACTGAAGTGATGATTCAACCAAAGTTCCAGTAGGTAAACTGAAATTAACTCAAAAAAGAATCAAAGAAAGAAAGAAAGAAAGAAAGAAAGATGATAATGGTGGCGTTTGTGGCGGAGATGATGGAGGAGTACACGGTGTTGCTGGCTAGGATTCTTCAGCACATGTTTCATTCTGCACCTTTTCCGAGGAGGGTTCGGTTTCTCATTCTCAGATTCCTTCCCTTTGTGTCCACCTACGCTCTTCCTCCAACTCGTCCTTTTCTTCGAGCCACTGCTGCTGCTTAAGAAACTTAAACGACAAGGGCTTTGCTGACATTCTTTGTTTTAGGATGTAAGGGTTAAATCGTCTCTCTTTTCGATTTCATGTACATATTTTGAGCTTGTAACTTTCTTATTTGTTCGCACTGTTCCAGCCTCACTGCTGATCAATAACATATTTGCAATCTTCTCAGACAAATTCTCCCCATCAGTGGAGTATTTCTCCCTCGTCTGCAAAACTCTAAGTTAAATGAAAGGGGGGAAATAGTTAAATCTCCGAAATTGGATACCATCACATATTGGTTTCAAAGAAAATAAACGATACGAGGTCATTAACTGTAAAAATAGCTGAACTGCCTTTTTTTTTGCACTAATGACATCCCAAAGCCATCACTACAATAAGACAAATTCCCAGGTTAATTTTTGCAACATTTTTAGAGTACAATATAACAATAAGATCTATACTCCATACATGATATCATTTTATAAATAATCGTGCAGTTTAGCATAACAAGATCTGGTAAGAGAGAATCATCATATATAGTTCACAGATTGCATTAAGTGCGTGGGAATATGCAGTCTGGCATTTGGCGTGTGATCGTCAGCATGGCGTTCTTTCTCATTTATGGAAATCGAGCATTTTACTAGTACTAAATTGAAGGTTGCTGAAAACAGTGAATACCATTCAAAATATTAGATTTGTAAGGGATCAATAACCTGGCCGTAAGCGCAAACCCTTTGCTTGCTTGATCACTATGTAGTTATGTACCACTTGGCTAATATAAGAATATGAGCTAAAGCGGGAACCCTGCTGTATAAGAAACTTGTCTCCAAGCATTCGAGCAAGGTTCAAACCTAAACAAGAAAAGAAAAGCAAGAACACTTATCAACATATAATGATGGTGGAAGGCCCCGTTATCCACACCTACTGAGGATGATTGGAGGTTAGCTCCTAAACAATACAAATTGAAGTTATTTCTTGCAGTGTTAACTTATTTCCTGTAGTTCTCAACAAAGTGAAGTTAGTTATTTTCTTACCATGTAGGCGTGTTCCCTCTTTCAATGGCACTCCAGTTTCCTGGATCCGGAGTCTTTCAGTATAACTACTAAAATTCTATGGTCCTCTGTCATCTTCATTTGTTTCCCATTGACACTGCCACAATTACGATCATATTTAGTTTTCATTGTGCAATAGTTTCACTGAATGCAATTTCCTTTACGTGAAATCTTTCATTTATCATACATGGTACCAGAGGGCACTATGAGGCAATAATATATTCACTAATACTAATATACACTTAAAAATCATACGAAAAATAAATAAAACTACAAAACTATAATAGAATTAGCAAAACTGTCAAAAAGAAATGTTACTAGTTAGTGTATATCACCTAATACAAATTATCCAACTCGTAAGAAAGAGTAGTAACTAGACTATCATAGTTTAAGAACGAAAATATAAAAAACAGTGGCCAATATATAATCTCCACAGAAAAAACAATCATTAATCCCTAGCTATCAGCTTGCCACCACGGATCCTATCTGTTATTGTAGCAATGCCATATCAATTAACAATGTTTTCAAGGAACAAATATCTATACTTTGTCATATCTCAAAACATTGTCTAAGGAACTTAATTCATAATGAATTATTGAATTATTCTAATGTAGAGACCAAAGAAACACATACTTTATAGCACAAGCTGAATCTCCAACATTTGCACATTCTGCAAAGAAATTGCCATCACCATCAGTCCAAACTAGAAGCACAGTTGCAGTACAGCCCTGCAAAGAATGAGACATTGTTATGTGCAAACCATGGTCGTTAACAATATATTTTAAAAGATCATGTATTTATCCTACCACAACAACAGATTCACTCATATGGAGCACTCCCAATCAACATTGATGTAATTCAGTAATTCTAGCACTTAAAACTATTTGTAGAGTTTCCTTTTTCAGTGAATTGATTCTTCTTCATTTTTGAACTAACATTGAGATTAGTGACCCGTTTTCGATCGAATTCAGTTTACACTCCAGAGTCCAAACAAGAGTTTCAGTACAAAGCATAGATCAACTATAAATTTAGACGAAAAAAAACTACTTTAAGAACATAGCCTTTTCCATATCTCAAATGGTAGCATGGTTCACATCATGCGGACACATTAGGGGAGCAGCAACCTTACCAAACATCAGAGCCCAACAACAGTCAGAAATATCACCATCTAACAAATCAAGCAGCATCAAATTCTTCCTGCTTTTGCAGTTTCATAGGGAATGCTGATCTTTGTGGTAGCTTGCACTGAAGACTCATTATGGTTGACCTCAGGAAGTCATCTCTAATAATTGCTTTAACTTCTGAATAAATTCATGCGGTTGATCTTCTCGCTCCTGAATATATCTTGAGAGTACTGAGTACATGATCCTACTAAAAAAACAGATTCAACAGTTGCATTCTTTTAGATATAATATAGGGAGCACTCTCAACTGACACTGAGTAAAATCTAGAGCATAAAACTATTTATAGAGTTTCCTTTTTCAGTGAATTGATTTTCGTACCAGAGATTATAACTTTTGATGGAGTTTCTCTGCTCTATCTATATAAAAGAGGTACTAACTTGTCACAACCCAAACTGAGTTATGACTAAAAATTTGTTTAAAACTGAAATTAGAGAAACGCATTTTTTTTTTTGGTTACAGTAACAACAAAATGATATCTGTAAAAGTAAAATAAAAGTAAAATCGGTACTTTCGAACTCGAAACGATTCAAAGAAAACATTCCCATTTTTAAAATAAGTGTTATACAGTACTTTACAACTCCACTAGAAATTTCACTTGAGAAGTTTAGAAAACAAAACAGAGCACGTGGGAAAATCTCACGTTAACGCTTCAGTCCCAACACTTGTACACAGTACAGCAGCAAAACAGTAGCCTGTCATGGTGATCAGCCATTAGAAAGGCAAAACTTTGAACACAGATCCCCAGTCCAAAACGCAGACACACACCAAAACAGACAGCATATATGTTCAAGATATTCTGGGACTTCACTAAAACGTCCACTCCTGGACTCCTTACCTGAAACCAGCAAAATGACATAGAGAATGAGCTATACAAGCTCAGTAGGTACAGCAAATATTCAGTAGAACTATGATTCAAATTTAGGATGCAAAAAGAATAATGTGAAAGAATATCAGTAACATAATGAAAGGAAGTGATAATAAACTTTAAGCGTTACTGCGAGAATCAAATGGAATGAAGTCAGTAACACAACAACTATAGGAAGATGAAGTAAAGCTCATGCTTATAACAAGACGAACTCAGTGAACTGAACAAGAATAGAAAAGTAAGCTGTATTGAACATTCATCTACAAGATAAGTTGCATCGATAATTTATCTAAAATAACAATAAGACCACAGTCATTTAGATTCAAATACTGAGTTTAAATTTCAGAAAGACCCTTTCCTTTCTCTACTGTAATTCCAGCAACAATGATTCAAAATCTCTGATCTCAATTCCGAGTAAAATCCATAAAAATCCTTATATCTCCGGTTAGAGCCCATTGCTCGCATTAAGGCCACCGAGCACACCCCGTACAAGCGGATCCTGATCAGGTTTTGGGTCTTTCACCCTAGGGAGACACAATCCCTCCTTAACTAATCCCGGGCCTAACCAATAAAAGCAATGTAAAACCAAAACGGGTCTTTCCATGACATAAAACGTTTCTTTTCGTTTTCTCCAAATCAAACTGATCAGTCAATAAATTTCAAAAGAGAGCCTAAAACACATTTGTCATACAAGAGTAAGACACTGCCAGGAAGAGGAACTCTTTTGAAGAAAACCCTTTTCTGATCTGTATAAATTAAATCATTAGAAATATACCTGAATCTGGTTTAGAATAACACAAGAACTAAAGGTAAAGTACTTGAAAATTTAGATTGGCTCCAGAAATTCACTAAGCATTTGTTAATCAATGGATGGATTAGAAACTTTCCAGATTCATAGTAAACACATTAGAGAGAAACATACTAAAATCTCAGGTAATTTGAAGTTCAAGAAGTGAGGCAAAAGTTGGATACAAACTGACTAGAAATGTCAGCTTTTTAGAAGAATATAGCAGCAGCAAGGACAACTTAGAAAATTCACCAAAAATTCATTTTAAGTCCAAATGACATGAAATCAACTCCAAAATTACCATCAGGAAGTATAGTTTTACACATAAAAAGAACAGAAATTAAATCGATTATTTGGGCATTTAAAACGGATCAGCAATACAGGAGGTTAACTGAAAATTCTGGGAACATAGCCAAATGCAGACCAATCTTTGAAAAATCACTGAGCGTTTATTTTTTAATAGAATTAACTGAAAATTTCCAGATCAATAGTTAACAAGTAGAGAATAAACATATCAAATTTTCAGAAAATTCGGACATAAATTTGATAGGTAAATGATGTTCCAAAGTGGCTGTGCAGAAAAAAGAAATTTCTGCAGAATCTCATAAGTCTATTGAAATGAAATATGGGAATGGGTAGGAACTGGAACACTCAAGGGTAAATTTATATCAAGATCAAAGCATCTAAAACATTGATACTTTCTGCCATGAATACATAGCTATTTTCATATTCATATCATCACCATTAGAAGGCACCAATGATCCCAATGGTTCATATCAATAAAAACCCAACAGAATTTCAATGACAAACGAACTATGTTTGTCAAATTGCAATTAAGGAGAGCAGCATAAGAATCATTCTAACACAAATACACCAATCATAAACCAAATCAGAGTCAAAGCAATACAGAAATATTTACTTTCCCTACCTCAAGCGTTAGAAATCAGTAGCAAAGAAGACCAAGCCAAAGCAATCCAAACCCAACGTAAACACCCAGCCTGTACCTTAGCAATTCAGATTCCCTAATTGGATTTCAAGATACGAATTATACACTAATTCATTAGAAAACAGTTGAAAGAAGAGAACGGGTATGAAAAGAGGAGATCAAAACTTACATAAATTAACTACGAAAAGAAAAGAGAATTTCAGATTCTCTTAAAACTGAAAATTCATGGTGATTGCTCTCCTCCTTCGTCTGTGAGCTAATGAAATGGGAAGTCTAGACTTGTGGTCGGGTCAGGGATAAGCAAGACTGAGCTTTAGGAACAGAATTGGAGAGTTCTAAAAAAAACCAAAGACAAGGGAACCAGAGGGGTGAATAACACGTGTTAACTCTTCACATGGTGACTGGATACTTCTAAGCTCAGATAAACCCAACACAGTAATTTTATAAATTAAATCAATAACTATAAACACATAAATGCAATAAACAATATATACTTTGCAACCAAAATATAAGAAAATCAAGAATTAATTAGAGAAATCAATAAATCAAGCAGAAAAATCTAAATCGTCACATAACTCCTTTCACAGCATTTCATGAAGTGGCAATAAATAAAAATCTATTGTTAAACATGTATGGTTAAAGACTTTGGGATATATCAAGATTTTGCAAGAATCCTATACTAAGTGCCTCTAGATTTACTGAACGTGTGAGCAGTAACAAGAAGAATGTGCTGGTCAACATTAAATGGATACTAATAAATAACCAACAAAGATAAACCAAGTTGATGTAAAAACCTCATAATGATGATTCATGCTTGTTATTGTCTGCTAGAAAGCATCCCTAAGAACATCTGAAGCATCACATTGCAGTAAAACCCTCTCCCTTTTTCGTGAATCTGATAAGAGATTAGAAACCATCTCTGGCAGCAGCTTGTAGAAAAGAATTATACAGTAATATATAACTACTAGATTATCTGGTAGCCATATAGCAACACTTTAGTTGTAAGCTAACTACGAACTTGCTAGCATATAGTAACTCTTTAATTCCAAGAGAACTATTAGAGTATCCACTATGACAAACTGGAAGACACAACTCAGGTAATATTAGCACTTTCAGAACCATGCAGAAGTATCTGAACAGATAATACAATCAACAACACTAATAACCTGATCATCCCATTATGACTTTCCGTTGATAGTAGCACACATCTTCGACAGGCAGCTTCTTTCCTCTACGATGCAGAGCCATGGGAAGTGAAGCGACACCAACTCCAAAAGGCATCTGACTTTCAGTTTGAAATTAGATATGAACCTGCCACAAAGGATATGAACTTAGCAAATGCTATGCCATCTGTGCGCGACCAGCTACCCTAGCTTCATGTAAGCTGACAATAAGCAACTAAATGATCAATGAACCCTAGCTTACAACAATGTATATATCAGTGTTCATATAATTAGTGTACAACTAAAGGCCCTGTCATTCATATAATTACCACAGACAATGAAATGACATTTATCAGTTGCTGAAACTGAAGCATTAGTTGTGGGTGCTTCAATTGCTCATACAGACAATGAAATGTGTTGAATTTGAGATTCTCTAGCACTAATAAATCGGGCGACATGCAACTGGATTACTTACCCGGTTGTGGGTCGTATCCGGTCCATTTGCCGGAATTTCTCGGAGAAACGAATCGTGCGCTACCTCGCTTGTCAAGAACATAGTAGGTCTGAGCGACCACAGTCCTTAACTAGACTACGTAGTCAAAGGAGATTGACTAGTTTTGGACATGTGACTTGCTTCCGCTGTTCTTTTCTCAATTAAAGCTTAATTTGGGACAGGTTTTGAAGTTGTTTTAGTTTTTGAAATTAATATATGGTATTTGATAAATTCTTTAAAAGCTGTTTTTAGTTAAAATAGATTTCTTCAAAATCTGAAATCGAAAAACTAGAAAATAGAGTTTTGGAAAACAGTTTTTGAAGAAAAACACAGAGCTTGCTCTAATGAATGCATTATAGTTGCAATATTAATAGACTAATATATTTTGTGTAATAGTTGTATTTGATTATGGTGGAAAATACTTTGTCTAATATTTTAGATGAATTTTTTTTAATGTTTAAGAATTATTCGTAAATTTTTTATTTGGTCCAAACAACTAGTCATACATTGTAAAAAAAATTACACCAAAATAATTGCACAAAACCATAGTCTATAATTTAGAGGAGTAATATTCATTTTAATAAAATTGTAAATATTTATGATTATTTTAGTAATTACACTCACTCAGAGCACTTTTTACTTAGAACTTACCAAACAAAAAAAATTACTTTTCGTTCTTACAACACTTTTGAAAACAGTTTACCAAACACCTAAACTGTTTCCTCTCACAGCAAGTTCAAAAGCTATTTTGCTCACAGTTGATTCAAAAGTCATTTTGCTCACAGCACAGTTGTCACAATTAAGACTGATTTTATAGTAACAGGTTCTTAGGATGTAACAAAAAAAAAACACAGGTTCTTAGAAATGAAGTTATTGTACTGTAAAAAAATTATTGCTTACCGATAAAGAATTGCATTGCGAAATAAAATACCGGATATGACTCATATGAGAGGTTGTGACTCGGGTGAAAAAATAATAATAAAATAATTAATTAAATATGATACATTATAATGTGATATAAGGCGGGTTTTTGATATACCTTAAAGACATCCGAAAATTTTCTCGTCTTAGATATAGTACTTTTGAGCTACGTTCAACTTTTGGTCTCATTTCAACAACACGACCTCAAAATTCTATTAATTATTAGAAAAAATAAAAATAAAAATAATTAAAAAATTTAAAATTTTACATGTCAAATTCATTAGTCTCTCATAAATTTGGTCTTTACCGATCTCTCTCACCAGTTTTATCTACAATCTTATATTACTTATTTTCTTAGTACAATTATTATAAACTTTTTACTATGATTTATAAAGAAAACATTACATAAATATCGCGTACAAAACTCCATAATCCTTCTTGCAAAACAAGAAAGACTGTAATTAGATTAAAAAAAGTTTCAACAAAATCAAACTTGGACATAAATGTTAACAAATCCGAAATAAAAAAATTGAAATATTGGGATTCAAAACAAAAGGGACAAAGACAAGCGTGAAAGGAAATGGGACCATATGATTTTAGGAATTAAAATTATTGGGGTGTAAATTGGGTCATTGAATTTAGTTTGAAACAGTTGTGTCAATTCTCATTACAAAGTTCCATCTTCCCTGTCAGTATCACAAACCCTTCAAAACACAGTCGTTTTCATCACTCCCCAGCTTCCACACACAGATACACTCTCTTGTGTACTTCTATTGTTGTTGGGAAGCAGGAACATAGCCAAAGGAAGCAGCTTTTTGGGGAACCCAGAAAGCACTTTTGTCATTTTGGTTCGATATTTTGACAACTTCTGGACTTCATTAGTGTGAATTCTCATCTCTGCTGAGGAGCGTTTCTGTTTTCAGGTATGTGTTTTGGTTCTCTGACCCTGTTTTGTTTGGGTTTCAAATGTTGTTTGTGTGCTTGTGATTGGTTTGGATCTCATTTTATTAGTTGGAGTTGGTTTAGTTTCTTCTTTGGTTTGGATCTAATTGTTTAGTGAAGACGTTGAATGGTTGTGGTGGGACGGTGATTCTGAACTTAGTGTTGATAAAAATCCAAACTTTAGTAGAGTAAAAAGTATTGGACTTTTGCAAATAAAGTTTTTAGAATCATGATTTTGGGAGAGGCTTAAGCCCTAAGTAGGCTAAGGGATTTTGGGTTTAGAATCATATTCTGGGTTCCTTCTGCAAACCCTCTTTCTGGGTTTTTGTACTAAATTCAGCCTGAATTAATTGTTTTGTGATTCTGTTTACCATCTGTGTGTGTGTGTGTGTGTGTGTGTTTTTTTTTTTTTTTCCAATAGATGCGAAGCTGTCAAGTTAATGATATGATGTGTTGATGCAGTTATTTGATTCAGCTGAGTAATTCTTTCATTTGGTGAGATTAAGTAGCACCTGGAGGGACATGGATAAAGCATCTTCCGAATGTCCTTACCCAGGATGCTTCTTTTGTGTGATGAAGGAAGGGAATCCAAGTAAGCGAAGAGCGAGTATTCTAAAGTTCTTTAGAGACCTTCCTACACAGGACGATGATGGTCAGGTTCTTCCAATCAGTGGCCTTTGGAACACCGCCATGGCCCATCCAAATGACCCTGAGTTCATTGAGCTTGGTATCTTCGAGTGTATGGCCTCACTGATATGGAAGGGTCTAAAAAATCGTCGTTGGCTTTCTCATGACCAAAATATATACATTCCTTACTATGCAGCTCACATAATTGGTTCATACACTATGAACATGGAAGAATTTGCAGAAAGCTCTGTTCATGCCGGGGTAATTGCTCCCTTAGTTGAACTTTTGAGAGGAAGGCTAACATGGGTTGAACAGAGAGTGGCTGTTCGAGCCTTAGGCCACCTGGCTACCTATGCCAGCACTTTTCCTGCTGTAGCAAGTCATGGTGAAATTCTTGAGCTGTCCATTCAACTAGGAATGAGCTCACTTGAGATTGTCTATTCACATTTCTACCAATACGTTGACAGAAGGTTAAGCTATCACTGTGATCTGCTCACACGTGGCATGGGAGGTGTTGAAATGGAGTCCAGAAAGGCTGAAGAATGGGCAAGTCAGCTGCAATGCTGGTCCCTCCAGCTCATTAACTGCTTTGCCTTCAAACCTGAGTTTCTTCCAACCATATGCAAGCCTGAATTCTTAACAAAACTACCTGGCATGTGGGGTGGGCTTGTTAATGAAAACTCACCCGCTGGTATTGGTTTATTAAGAACAATTTGTCATCATAAGCTGGGTAGAGGACCTGTAGCTAGCTGTCCTGGTATTATCGAAGCATTGTGTAACATTGCTCGGTCATCGGATGATTGGCAGTATATGGCTATTGATTGTCTTCTCTGGTTACTTCAAGACCCTAGTACATGTCATAAGGTATCTTTCACTTATTATATTTGCATTTATTTGTGCATGGTGCATACACTCATTATTTTTTTTTTAGTTTCCTAACTATTTGTGTCATGATGGCTTTATTGATCCTTTTTTAAGAAATTGAATTTTATGGTTTCCATTCCGTACACGTACCTAGGATTCTATTTGTTTCTTGTCTCATATGTGTTTTGCTGTCTTGATGATACATCATATGTGTTAAGACCTGTTGGACCGATATATTCTGTTTCAAAAAAATCTCTTCTGGAGGAAGATATGTCATGAGCATTCTCAATTTTCGACAATTCCTTAAGGAGAGATAGTATACAAGTGGGTGCTATCAAAGGCCTAGAAATATAATTCATACCTGATCATATTTTGCATGCAAATTTTTAGTATTATACCTCATAACTTCATTAACTTCTTCTTTTTTCAAATATATGTGCATCATAATTTATAATACCTAATTTTTCTGAAACCGTTATCCAGGTCATTGATAAGGCTGTACCTGCACTTGTTGATCTCGCGGAGATTACAACTCTGGGTGATAACAAAAAACTTGGAGATTCCATTGTGAATGTTCTTCAAGAATGTATCCAGTCACAAGGGACTGGACGTAACTCTTTCAGTAGCAAAACGAAAGAAATGATTGAAGAACTGTTGAATTCCAGGCAAAGATTGAAATGGGAAAAGAATATGCCAAAAGAGGATCTCCATATTAAACAGGCAGCAGCACTTGTGGTCAAGCTTGAAGGAAATTCCCTGTTTTCATCAGGAAATATATCTGGAGCTGCATCAAAATACTCGGAAGCGTTGGCATTGTGTCCAATGAGATCCAAAAAGGAGAGAGTTGTTCTTTACAGTAATCGGGCTCAGTGTTATCTTCTGTTGCAACAGCCCTTGGCTGCCATTAGTGATGCTACACGTGCACTTTGTCTTCACAGCCCACTAAATCGTCATGCCAAAAGTCTCTGGAGAAGAGCTCAGGCTTACGACATGCTTGGGTTTGCAAAAGAGAGTTTGTTAGATGCCATTCTTTTCATAAACGAATGCTCTCAGTCAAATGACCCTGATCTCTCATTGAGGCAAAATAAGGTTCCCGACTACGCTGAACGATTGGTTAAAAAGCAGATGCGAGCAGCTTGGTTATTTAGAGAGGCTGCTATCAAACATGGGGGTGTGCGTTGTGAAGGTGATGCCGGTGACATGTATGGCCGAGAGAGTGATGATTCTGAATGGGAGACAGCAAGTGAGAGCGATATAGGAAATGATGGAAGGGATGCAATGGGCAATGATGATGACGATGACGATGATGATGATAGTGAATGGAAGAATGAGGACGAAAGGAAAGACAAATATGATAAATCTTCAGTTAAAGGTAACGCTAATGTATGCAATTCTGTTGGAAAATACGATAACTCCTGTGTCTTATGTTTTTGGTTGAATAACTGTTGCTTTCAATTGATTCAGGTTTTAAAACTTTGAAAATGCATAATAAATTGTCTAGGTAAGTTTTATTATTTCATAATAGTTCTCTCAGTTGTATGTATATGTGTGTGTCTGTGTGCGTATTAAGAGACGAGACAAATTTGAATATTAAAACTAAAGCAGAATAACAAAATAAAACGTATCCAGATTTAAATGTATGCAGTCTGATTTATAGACCGATCCCATACTCTTTCAATTTCCATATTTGTTAATCTACAACAACGCTTTCTGAGAAGATGGAGGACAAATTTATTCTGTATCTCTTGGTGTACATATTGAAAGGGAATTTTCCAAGAGGTTTAGCTCTGAACTTCTGATTCATTGTACAATGGACAGTTTTATTTCTTAATAGATCATTCAGCAACTTTTTTCTAGTTAGTTGAACTTCATACTTTTAGATGATGATATCATTTGTAATGTTGTCTCTTTTTTATTTACTTTTTATTTATTTTATTTGATGGCACTTATTTATAATGTCACTGGTCTAAGGCAAATGTAATACATCCAATGATTTGGATGTGATTAAGAACCTTTAAATCAAAGGGAGTTGTATCAGAATATGAATTATCTTGTTACGCCATAAGCAAAAAGATATATTTAAACTACCTCTCAATCTCCTTTCAACATGAAAAAAGCCTTGTCATACCATGTCTTCTCCTTTGAACTTCTTGCATGCTACCAATTCAGCATGAATATGGCCCCCTAGTCACATTTTTGTCTGTAGATTTAAGTAGACACTTTGCTGTCTTATATCATGCGGTTTATGCATGTTTTTTAAAGAATTTTGGGCTTTCAAACCCTAAACCCAGAACAGGGCTTTCATTCTTATGAAAGAAATCATTTTGCAATCATATAGATTCAAGAGTCCATGATGTTAGTGAGTTGTGTTTTTAAGCATTGTTGCTACCTGATCTTGATGCCCCATCATGTCTGCCATCTATTCTCTTTAGTCAACCTGTTGTCTTTTTCTTCTTAAGTTTAGTAGTTAAACATGTGCAAATGTTCTGTTCTAAACCAACCCTTGTCCCTTATTGGGAGCATATTAGATCATTATTGAACGTCTAAACATTTTATATTGGAACCTTGATTTGTGACAGACCTAAAGCATGGATACAATGTGCAGCTTGCGGAAGATGAACCGTGAATTTGGATGCAGTGAGACCTTATCACAACACGAGCATTCAACAACAATGACAGAATGAAGTGAACCATGGATGCATAGATGAAGCTTTTGAATCCAACCATATCAACTGAGATTCAACAGTAAAGTTCTTGCCCCGTCCAATATGCCTATCTACAAAAGGGAATTATTATTGGTCATTTGTGTGAAAAATTCAATTATTTTTGTTTGCGTGTGAATTCTTGCTCTTTCTTTTTCTCCCTTTTGATTTATTTTTGTTTTCTTGTGTAAAATTTCAACTGTGTAGAAAAAGATCAGATTATTAATTGTAGGGTATACAGTTGAGTTTAGATAGTGTGGAGTTTTGAGTGATTTAAGAGGGGTGTGTTGTGAATATAAAACTTTGCGGTTTTGTGGACTTTGAACTTGCTATTCGTCAAACTATGAATGGTAATTGTAATCTTCTTCTGCTGCTATCTGCTTCAGAAATATTGCGGGCTTGGCTAGAATGTCATAGCAAAGCTAGTGATTCTGCTTTACGTTAGTCCTGTCAATGAGGAAGATGACAATGGTGAAAGGAATCTCTCATTAGTCTATTGGGGATGGAATATTAGAATTCCTGTTATTACTTGTACATCTTGAACTGCTTTTTGTCTTTTAGTCCTATCTTTCAAAACACAGAATCAATTATGCAACCATCTTAATCTTACGAGAATAAATCTAGAAGCCCCCTTTTCAGGAATTTCTGTGCTGCTTCCAATCAAACACGGTATTGAGATAATGCCTTTTCCAGCGAAAAAGCAGGAACGATATACCTTAACACACAAGTGATAAACCACTCCATCAATTCCATTCCCCTTTTTCTTTGTATAAATTCCTCATCTCTTCCATCCAATATCACAAACCCCTCAAGTATCTCTCATTCTGGCCATAACTTTTTTCTTTCACCTTTTCAGTCATTCTGCTGGTCATCGTTTGGCTCCAAGTTTCAATCATCAAAGATGAGTTCAACCACAAAATCTTCTGCTGCACAAGGTCCTTATAATGTTCAGCCTCCACCACCTGCCGGTTATCCCACAAGATCAGACGCCGGTGCCCAAAACCATACTTGTGTTCCGGTAGAGACCAAGTTGAAGGGTGATGGGTTCTGGAAGGGATGTTGCGCTGCTCTGTGTTGCTGCTGCATGTTGGACGCTTGTTTTTGATCATCAAAATCTTTCCCCGGTGTTTTTTACTCTTCATTTGGTGTTACCATTTTACTTAAACGCACTTCTTTTGATGTGTTTATTTTATTGATTACTATGTGAGGAGGGCATTATGTCCATTGCTTGGACAGTGCTGTTGATTGTCCCTAGTGAAATGGTTGTATCATTCTTGTTTATCTCTTAATAAAAATGTTCCTGAAACGCATATATTACTGGACTAGCTCAACTACAATCTATTCTTAAATATATATTTCCCAATACTTGGATGTTAAATTTCTTCAGTAAAAGTCAGAATTCCATAACAAAATCATATAAGCAAAAAGGGATAGACTAACCTGAGCTAATGTCAAAACATCATCGTCATTTAAAGAGTAAAAAGATTAGAAGAATGAAAATTATGATGAGATCCCGGTAGTGTTGTTACGTATTATTCGAATAATCGAAAATTCAGAATCAAGTGACACGATCTCGACTCCCGTCAAAAGAATGTAGAAAATTATCGTACATCCAATTCGACACCAATTTGGAGTGGCGGTGTTTTGAGGACTAAAGTCCAGATATGCCATCTCAACAAACACCTCCCTTACATATATGGTGCATAAGGTGCAAAACTCATTTCGAAGAATTTCTCCTTTTTACTTGGCGATGTTGCCCATCGGTTACATTTCAGGATTTTTGTTTAACCATACGTAACAGCAATACCTAAGGCCAGATTGAGATTCATATCACGCTGGGGAACATCTGATTTCAGAAAACTGAAAGGAACGCTTAGTTATGACTGCTCTTAATTTTCTCTGTTCTCTAAAATTCTATTCATTTATAGAACGATTACATCCTTAAAAACACTACTACTCTATCCTACAGCCGGTATCACTGTGGAGGGCTTAAAAGGTCGACAATCGGGAGAATTATTACTATAAAACTATAACTTTCTGATTCATATCATGATCCACCTTTACATGTGACTCTAGAACTGTCAAAATCTAAGAAAACAATAGAGGTATTATCCTTTGTTCGCACTGTTCTAGCTTCACTCAATAACATATTTGCAATCTTCTCTGCCAAATTCTCCCCATCGGTCGGGTATCTCTCTCGCGCCTGCAAAACTCGCAGTTAAATGAAAGGGGTAAATAGTTAAATCTCTGAAATTGGATACCATCTAATATTGGTTTCAAAGAAATCAAGTTCCGCAAAATCATTACCTGCAGAACTAGCTGAACCGCCTTTTTTGCACTAATGACATCCCAAAAGCCATCACTACAATCGCAAAATACAAATTCCCAGGTTAATTTTTGCCACATTTATAGGATACAATATCTATACTTCATACATGATATCATTTTTATAAATAACCATGCAGTTAGCATAAGATCTGGTAAGAGAGAATTATCATATATAGTTCAAAGATATGCTCTGAACCATTGGACAAATAACTTTTACTTTTTATTTTATAGGATTCATACTCTATTTGTCCACTGGCAGTTTAGAATTTGGTGTTTGATTGTCGGCATGGATCTCATTTATGGCAATCAAACATTATACAAGTACTAAATCCAGATAGCATATCATATTATATTGCTAGACTCTGAATCAGAAACACACCCAGCCACTACAGGGGAGTACCAAAACTAGGCAAAAGGAACGTAGGAAGACTAAGGCTGCTGAAAACAGTGAATATAAATCAGAATATTAAATTTGCAAAACGGATCAATAACCTGGCCATAAGTGCAAATCCTTTGCTCGCTTGATCAATATGTACCACTCGACTAATATAAGGATCTGAACTAAAACGGGAATCCTGCTGTTTAAGAAACTTGTCTCCAAGCATTCGAGCAAGGTTCAAACCTAAACAAGTGAAGAAAAGCACGAATAGTTATCAACATATAATGACGATGGCGGGACTCCTTATCCACACCTTAGTTCCTAAATGAAAGAGTTATTTTTTACAGTGTGAACTTATTTCCTGTAGTTCTCGACAAAGTGAAGTTATTTCCTTACCATGTAGACGTGTTTCTCCCTCTTTCAGTGGCTCTCCAGTTTCCTGGATCCGGAGTCGTTCAGTATAACTACTAATTCTATGGTCCTCTGTCATCTTCATTTGTTTCCCATTAACACTGCAACAATTCAATCATATTTAGTTTTCATTGTGCAACAGTTTTATAGAATGCAATTTCATTAAGTGAACACTTCCATTCATCATACCAGACCACTGTGATGCAAAATACATTCCACTAATACAAATATCCACACTTAACAATCATGCTAAAAATAAATAAAAACTACAAAACTTTACTAGAATTAGTAGAACTATCAAAATTGAACATTAATAATTACCGTATCCTCACCTAATAAAAACTTATCCAGCCCCCTAAAAAAGACTAGTAAAAAGACTATCACAGTTTTAAAACAAAAATATACAAAATAGTGGTCAATCTCCACAGAAAGAACAATCAGTAATTCCTAGCTATCAGCTTGCCACCAAGGATCCCATCTGTTATATTAGCAGTACCATGTCAATCAACAATGTTTCCGGGGTCTATACTTCATTCCTCAAAACGTCGTCTTTGGAACCTTTTTTTGTTTTTGTTTTTAAATGAAATTAATTCATCATGAATTATTGAATTATTCTAATGTAAGGACGAAAGAAAGACATACTTTATAACACAAGCTGAATCCCCAAGATTTGCACATTGTGCAAAGAAATTGCCATCACCATCAGTCCAAACAAGAAGCACAGTCGCTGTACAACCCTGCAAAGAATGAGACATTGTCATGTGCAAACCATAGTCTTTACTCTTTAACCATATATTTTGAAAGTAATGTAATTATCCTACGGACCACAACAACAGATTCCACAGTTGCACTCTTGTAGATAATATATGGAGCACTCTCAACTGACTTAAAACTATTTGTAGAGTTTCTTTAATTAGTGAATTGATTTTCGTATTAGAGATTTACAACTTTTCATAGAGTTTGTCGCTCTACTTAGGAGCACAGGGGCCTTGTCTTTATAAAGGAGCTTCAAACTCCTTCCACAGGACTTCATGGAGTGGCAATAAATAAGAACCTATTGTTAAACATGTATGGTTAAAGACTTTGGGATACATCAAGATTTTGCAAGAAACCTATACTAAGTGCCTACTGAACGTGTGAACAGTAACAAGAAGAATGTGCTGGTCAACAGAACATGAATACTTATAATTAACCAAACAAGATATATATCAAGTGGATGGAAAAACCTCATAATGGTGATTCATGGTTGTTTCTGTCTGATAAAAAGCATCCCTAAGAACATCTGAAGCATCACATTGCAGTAAAACCCTCTCCTTCTTTCGTGAATCTGACAAGAGATTAGAAACCGTCTCTGGCAGCAGCCTGTAAAAAAAATTATATACAGTAACCACTAAAGTATCTGGTAGCCATATAGTGTACTCTTTAATTGTAAGCTAATTACTTACTTGCTAGCAAATTTGGCAGCCTCTACTCCGCCATGTCCATCACAGATACCAAAAATGCCAAACTGGAAAAACAGGAATTCAGGTATTGTTAGCACTTTCAGAACCATGCAAAAGTATCTGAATAGAAAATACAATCAACAGCACTAATAATCTGATTCATTAAAACATGAAAATAAAAAATGAATTATAACCTGATCAATCCCATTAAGAGGCCATTGATAGTAGCACACATCTTCCATAGGCAGTTTCTTCCCTCCACGACGCAGAGCCATGGGATCTGAAGCCACACCAACTCCAAAGGGTATCTGACTCTCAGTTTGAGATGAAATATGAACCTGGCACAAAGGATTTGAACTTAGCAAATGCCATGTCACTTGTGCATGACCAGCTACTCTAGCTAGATATCCTCATTTTAGAGTCAGTATGTAAGCTGACAATAAGTGAGTAAAGATCAATGAACCCTAGCGTACAGCATTGAATATATCATATCAGGTAATTATATTGGCCTGTTTTAACTGGAAACTGATACACCTCTCCAAATGAAAAAGGTGCTTATAAGATAAAACTAAAGTATAGACAAATTAGAAGTACTGTCATACATATAATTACTACAGCCCCAACTTTGTTGACTGAATTTTTATTTTCTTCATATTACCACTCACCAGTGTTCTTAGTTGACCACGAAATAGTATACTATATCAACTAAAGTACAAACGGGGCATCTAAATTTTCAGACGTCAAATTAGTTCTAAACATTCTAAGCAAATGACATTTATCAGCTTATCAGATAAAGGTGATAAAGCTATCAACTACTGGAGAGTTTGTTCAATTCTAATTTACATATGCAGGATATGGAGAAGCAGTTTACACCTCTACTTCATACCTTATGAATCCAGGGACTTATATTGAACTTAAATCATAAAAACAAATAAATAATTAAAATAAACTAAAAACTCTTCTCAATGGCAAAGACAGGAGATTATCCATATGTCTCAGCCAGATGATCAGTTTTTTTCCCGTAATGTATGTTTTACAGGAATGAGAAAATCATTGCCAGGTTTTTATAACTATCCATATGCGGTATGGTATACTCACAATTCATTACAAAGCTACTTAAGACTTACAAATACTTTTGAGGTGGTTCCAAGAGTTATCACATCTCCACTTGCAAGCACCATTGGGTCACCCCACTGTCTACTTCCTGTATCTGGATTATTTATTGGCAGAGAATTTAGAAGTGTTCCATTAAGGCTGCCCATGTCCACCAACTCCCATTTCATTTTCTGAAGACAAACATCAAGCAAAACATAACTATTACACCATAAACATACATAGGAATCCCAATAAAGTCCAAAAAAAAAAAAAAAAAAATCATGGACGTGCTTACATTTAAATTCCAGTTTATCGATGCATGCTTTCCTGAGATCTCGGAATCCTTTAATAATAAATCACTTGGAGGAACCCTTCCAAGAGTCAGAGGAAGCCTAGAGGAGTTTGTTGACGGTATAGAACAACGGAGTCCACGGGAAGGACCAGATATGACCTCCAGGTTGAGGCATGTTCCTGCACTTCTAAAAGAAAAATATGATGATATGTTTATAGAAAAACGGTTAGAAGGTTAACCACCATACCCATATAAAGAGATAAGAAATTACTTTCATCTAAGGGCTCCTTGGGCACAAAGTGTTGCAATCTATCTTGTTCTAAAATTTGCCTACTATTCCTTTGATCTTCAACTAACTGGTGGGCCAACAATGGACGCTTAAGTGTCTGGCCAACTACAATGCCTTCAGAAGCATCAGAGATCACATCTACGACCGAGCTATCACCTGGGGCAAGAGAATAAGAAGTTAATCAGTTGCTCTAAGAGATAAAAGTACATTTTGAAATATCAGTAAGAGAATTATTAGAAGAGAACATGGTTTAGTTACTTTGAGTTGAATTGGGAGCTGTGTTCGGAAGCCTCTGTTTATAAACAAGTCCTTGTGAGCGCAAATGCCCTTCATTTTGAAAACACGCTCCCTCTAGATCGTAACCTCTTGGAAGTTCATTGCCTTGGTTCAGGACCACATCCGCATCATCCGAAACAAGGGGTCGGTCCAGATCACCAGCCTAAAACAAGAATCATCAGTTGAAAACAGCTTAAGAGGTATAAAAGAAACATAATGATAAATCATATGCGCAAAGGGAAGCAGTTGGTTTTAGGTACTTAATGTCACTGAAAATAACTGATTAAACCTAAATGCCCAATAGTGTATAATATAGTACTCGTCAGTCACCAACCAATCTCTCAGTCATTAAGAGATAATGCTTCTGGTCTTTGTTGATGGGGTAATGCTTTTTCTGGTTTATATCCACTACGCCAAATATCAGATGAAGATTGAAATCAGAGATATCATTCAATTCATTTCCAAAAATGTCTAAATGATGCAAATTGTTCAAAGAAGCAACAAATGTTAAGAATTTACCCGCTGCGAGAATCTTAACAAGTAAAACATCTATTCCATCTGGATTCGACGCGCAATTGATTTCCTTTTCTAATAAATCAAGTAGGCCAACAAATCAACGGTAACATAACACTTACCACTTTTACTCTTTCTGTTGGTTTTCTTACTTTGTGGGTTCTGGTACAAAGCTTGTATGCTAGAGTAGCACTCCTAGGCACTCTTTCAAACACATTGGGAAAAACCACAAAATAAAAAGAGAAAGAAAACTTCAGAAACACAGTCTCCAAATTTCATTCCTTTCGAAACACGAAACAAACAAAGACTCTTCATCAAACCAAACCAAAGAACAAAACAAACAACTAAAAACCCGATTTGAGCAGAACAGCCCACCCACTAGTCTGAAACACAAAGTAAAACTCTTTGAAACCAAGTAACTGCCGAAAGGAACAGCTCAATTAAAACCCATATACCAAATTGAAAATTCTAGGTCTAATCAATCAATCTTGATCACAGTCATCTCACTGCAACAACATTTGCAAAGCTAAGCTGAGCAAACCAACACGTGACTAAACTGGCGTAGGATTTGACATTCAAATTTGGGTATTTTGATTTGGAGGAGATACCTTGATGGTGCGAGAGCGAGAAGAGGAAGTGAAGAAGCGCCATGGTTTACAGGCGAGGAAGAAGAGGAGGAGGATCAGAAGCAGCATAAGGATAATAACACCGACGACAATGCTCTCTAACATCGCCATCGTCATCGCTCTCTCTCCTTCCAGGAGATACAGATTGCCTGTGACTTCGCGACAACCTCGCTTTGAAATGGTCGCACATTATTTATTTCTCTCTTTTTTCACTCTTCTTTTTTTTTTTTAAATGTTTTAAAAGAAAAATAAAATATTTACTCATTTTCTTGTTTGGCCGGTTATATTTACTTGTCCGTTTTTCACACAACGAAGAAAGTACGGAACACTTTCCACAAACCTTCTTTGCGTAAAATGAGTATAGATCGGGTTGCTCGGAGTATTGTATTGCACCAACTCTTAACTTGTGTAAATTTGTTACGTCTTATAATTTTTTTTTTTTAATATTATAAGAATGAGTGTCAAGATTATAAAAAAATAAAATACGTAATTGTTCAAGGAAGGTTAACTCCGTAACTTCCGTGGTGTGTCTTGCCCTAATAAGACTAGAAGTCTAGATACTCTATTAGATAGGGAATCCCTGTTCGCCAGGGATACTTGATGTAATGCCTATATAAAGGCCTCCTTATCAATGAATAAACACAGAGAGATTTATCAATCTATTTCTCCTACAACACGTTATCAGCACGATGCTTTAGCCTCCCGTCTAAAAAGCCCTAGAAACCCTAATTCCGAATTTTTTTTTTTTTCAAAACCCTAACTTACCGTCGGCCGCCGATTCTTCTCTTCGGCACCGTCGGCCTCTTCTCAGCAGCATCTGCGCTGTTCGTCTGCCGCACTGTACCCTCGAGTACTGCTCCTCCTCTGCCTCTAGGCAGACAACCCGCTCGCCAGCAGCTCTCCCTTGCGTGCTACTTTTTGCACGCATCTGCCAGAATATCAAAATTGCTCGCAAGCCAAGCAAGCGATCCGCGAACCCTTATTCGTGGTTGAGAAGAAATCAAGAAAAATCGAAGAAAACAAGCTTCCCCAAGAGTCAAGTTTCGTTTGATCAAGCTTCTCTTGAAGAGGTAAATATTTTTATAAACGTTCCCGCTTATGAAAATTTCAATAGTTGGGTTTTGTTTTCTTCCGGGACCTTTCCGTGTCCCTGCTTCTTCATCCCGATTCTATCGCTTCTCGGGACGGCATACGGGGATTTAGTCACCCCGGTGCCAACGTTTATTGGGGTAACTGTGATGTTACCGGCCACCGTTATGCTTGTGACTGTGATGTCACTGTGAACCATAACGTATTATTCTTTTTTTGGAAAGAAAACAAAGGGAAGATATCGATTGTGACTTGAAGTCACGTTAAGCATCGATTTATGTGACCATGATATATCTTGGCACTGTTCTAAAAGAACAATCAAACTTGATTAGTATTCAAACATACTAACGTCTCCCTGTTTGTGTTCTGTAGATGGCTGACACTCAGCGTCCAGAATTTGACATCTTGGATGTCCAAGGCAAGGAATACAAGAGGTGGGTCTCAGATGTTGAGAACACTTTCATTGGTAAAAGATTTACTGCCACCATCAACCCTCCTGAGGATGAAAGCTTACACGCTTCTCCTGAACAGAAAGCACAAGCCCTGATGTTTCTCAGGCGCCATATCCATCCGACGCTCAAGAAGCAATACCTGAGGAAAACTGATCCCAAAGAGCTATGGGATATCCTCAAGGACCGCTTCGACAATGTGCATGACGCACAACTCCCAGACCTCATGTCTGATTGGGAGCAAATCCGCTTACTGGATTTTGATTCCGTCCAGGAATATCATCAGACTATGCTAAACTTGCAATCTGATTTGAGCTTTTGTGGGGTCGAAAAGACCGATGATGATATGATGGAGAAGACTTTCACGACGTTCCCAGAATCTGCGTCCATGTTGTCGCATCAGTACCGCGATCTCCGCGAGAAAGGCACTATCAAAACCTTCAGCGATTTGATGAATGTCCTTCAGAGAAAGGAGAGGTACCATGAGTTGATTCTTACCACCAATAAGAGGCCTCGAGGACCGAAATTCATTGCGGAATCTCATCAAGCCCGTGGTAAAGCTTTTAAGCAGAAGCATCAACCTCATGAACGTCAAGCACCGCCACCACGTACGCCAAGAGCAATACGTGGCGGACGAGGAGGGAGAAGAGGCGTCGGCCGTGGCCGACCGCTTTCTTGGACAAGGGATGATGGCAGAGCCGCCGCTCCCAGAGGGAGGAACAGTTTTGGTTCCGGTCCCAGGCGTGGTGGCCATCCGCCGAACTATGCTTCGGCTCCTTGCTTCAAATGTGGTTCTACGAATCATCTCCAACGCGATTGCATAGCAAGCAGAGATATTCAAGCCGCTTACAAGAAACACAAACAATACATAGAACAAGAAGCACACTATGTAGGAGACCTTGAGGAAGAAGTATACGATGAGGAAAATACGAACTTCGCCATCGATGACTTCCAACCTACCAAGAAACGTAGGACTCAGGAGTATGATACTCCAGACTATGAATAAGTATTTGACTTAGGTCATGAGATACGTGTTCAAGTTTGATTTTGATTGTTATTTTGACAGAATAGTCAATAAATCACGACTTTGTTCGATAAGTCGTTCTATTTAGAACAACCTTGATGTATTTTTGAGTTGTCATCAATAAAATCTATCTTATTCTACGAATGATTTGAGATTTTTACATCCCTGAAAGCAAAATTGGTTCAATGCGTCCAATTCTCAATGGCATAATCATTTTGAGTTCACCAAAATTCTGGTGATGTTAACTCATATCCGAAAAATCACAAAGACAAAAGGAGAGATCCGCGATACGCCATCCACGATCCGCGATACGCCATCCGCGATCCGCGATACGCCATACGCGAGCCGCGATGCACGATCCGCGATCCGAGATCCGCGATCCGCTATCCGCCAACTTGGTTGCGATCCGCCTGGACTCGCTCGCCATGGCTATTCGCCAACTAATCCGCGATCCGCGATCAGCGATCCGCCAACTTGGCTGCGATCCGCAAAACCTCGCTCGCCAATGCCCCTAAGCGCTTGGCCGCGACTCGCTAGGCCTCACTCGCCATGGCCATTCGCCAGCTTGGCCCCGCACCGAATCCGGTTTTTGAAACCAACAATCGATAGCCTATCGAACAAATGCAACTTTTGCATCAATGGCTCGGCAACGAAGTGTCTTCGGACTCGCCATGCTTCGGATTTAGCTCAACCGTCGCATCGCATTGCCTCAATGCCTGACCGATTCTCACCACTCGCCTTGCTTCGGCTCGGCCTCTGGGTCGCTTTGGCCTTACCACAGCTTCGGCTTTGGCTTGGCCTCGGTCTTGGCTCGGCCATGCCACCTACGACGGTGTCCGGTCTCAATCTCTGACCTAGGCTATGATTATCAATGGTGATACTCGGTGATTAAAATGCGGCTTATATCTTTCTCTCAAGTTTTGTCGTTGCAATGGCTATGTTATTGGCCTTAATGCACTTCATTTTGTGATGATATATTGTTTCAGTACACTTACTTTAAAGTGTTCGCCAAAGTCTAAAGTAGACTATTGATTCAATTTACATTGTTTTTGTAGATGTATCAAGGCGAGATTGAGTGTTTGTTGGATTGTGCAACAACTCACACGATTCTGAGGAATCGGCAATTGTTTTCGGATTTTACGCCAAGAGAATCGTCGTTATCTACGATGACAGGAACTGGACCCGTAATTAAGGGTCGTGGCACTGCTCAATTCTTACTGCCAAATGGCACTGAGATTCGGGTAGAGGACGCCCTATATGCGCCTAAAGCGCCAAGAACCTTGCTAGCTTTCAAGGATGTGCGTGACAATGACTATCACCTCAGCACTTATGTTGAAGATGGAACTGAATATCTGTTGATCACCTCCACTCAATCTATGCGCACTCGCATTGTGGAGAAGTGTAAGCGAGTTCGCAATGGCATGTATTTCACAACCATTCGAGCCAACGAATCTCATGTTGTTATATTATGTGATTCTGATGCTTATAAGCTTTGGCATGATAGACTCGGTCATCCGGGTCGTGATCTGATGATCCATATTTTGAAATGCTCCCACGGTCATCCATTTTTCCGATCACAAAAGCACAGAGGGCGCCTCGGCCTCGGTTCGGCCGTGCCGTCGATAGCCGCCTCTCGGTTCCAAGGAGAGGTTCGGTCCCCTCCTGCTTCTCATGCTTCTGTAGCGATGTCTAATGCTCATCGTTCGTTTTGTAAAGCTTGTTCACTAGCAAAACTTCAAGCAAGACCATCTTTTGCTATTGATAATAAACAGAATATTCCGTTTCTACAACGAATACAAGGTGATATTTGTGGACCTATAACACCAGAATGCGGACCATTTCGATATTTCATGGTTCTGGTTGATGCATCAACGCGTTGGTCACACGTAGCGTTGTTGTCCACGAGGAATGTTGCATTCGCTAAACTCCTAGCTCAGATTATTAAGCTTCGGGCTCACCACCCGGACAATCCGATTAAGTCCATCAGACTGGATAATGCTGGAGAGTTTACCTCAAAGTGTTTTGATGACTATTGCATGTCAGTTGGGATTGAAGTTGAACATCCCGTACCCCACGTTCATTCTCAGAACGGTCTTGCAGAAGCCGCTATCAAGAGACTACAGCTTGTAGCTAGGTCTCTTGTCATGGCCACAAACTTGCCAGTTTCGGCATGGGGATATGCAATATTACATGCAGCTATGCTTATTCGTCTACGACCCACAGATAGCCAACCATTTAGTGCGTACCAGTTGGTAACTGGTTACGAGCCTGATATTTCGCATCTGCGTACTTTTGGTTGTGCCGTATATGTGCCTATCACGCCTCCACTGCGTACCAAGATGGGTCCACAACGACGATCAGCTATTTATGTTGGATATGAAGCACCAACTATTGTCCGCTATATAGAGCCTATGACAGGTGATCTATTTACTGCAAGATTTGCAGATTGTCACTTTGATGAGACATCCTTCCCGCCGTTAGGGGGAGATGGGGCCGCATCCGTCCCAAGTGAACGTCAGGAATTGACGTGGTTCTCTCCCACTATGTCTCATTATGATCCCCGTACGTCTCAGTGTGAGACTGAAATACAACGCATATTAGAACTACAAAAGGTGGCGGATACGATGCCCGACTCCTTTACTGATATTGCGAAAGTGACAAGATCAACCATACCTGCTGCGAATGTACCTGCAAGGCTTAACATTCCTCGCCATGCGCGAGCACGCGCCGCCGGTCTCGGACCCGCAGCCCTAGGTGCCATCGGCAGCCTAGGCTCGGCACCTCCAAGTGGAGAGCCGGCGTCGACTTCGGATCCTCCTAGAAAGAGGGGGAGACCAATCGGTTCCAAGGACAATGTACCTAGGAAGAGGGCATGTGTCCAGGCACAAAGCGATCCGTTCATCATTGATACTGTGACGCCGTCACACGAGATTGTCTCCGACTATACCTATGTCCAAGAATCAACTTTGAATCATCTGGGGGACGCCTCAGACTCACTGTTGATGTTGGAGAACAAGGAAATCTCACTAAACTACTTATGCATGCACAATCTGATGGAAAGAAATTCCATGTATATCAATGATGCATTCGCTTACGCCGTTGCTCAAGAAGTTATTGACGACGACGATATGGAACCCCGCACTGTTGATGAATGTCAACGTAGGGCGGATTGGCCGAAGTGGGAAGAAGCAATCCAGGCTGAACTAGACTCTCTAAAGAAAAGGCAAGTATTCGGACCGGTTGTGCCTACACCGCCGAACGTGAAGCCTGTTGGACATAAATGGGTCTTTGTCAGAAAGCGCAATGAGAATGGCGAAGTCCAGCGATATAAAGCTCGACTCGTGGCGCAAGGTTTTTCTCAACGCCCTGGAATTGATTATGAGGAGACGTATTCTCCTGTCATGGATACTATTACCTTCCGATACTTAATAAGTTTGGTAGTCTCAGAGAGACTCAATATGCAGCTTATGGATGTTGTAACTGCGTATCTTTATGGGGACCTAGATACGGAGATGTACATGAAAGTGCCAGAAGGACTTTCGTTACCCAAGTCAAGTGAGCAAAAACCACGAAGTTCATTTGCTATCAGGTTGAGACGATCTCTATATGGACTCCGACAATCTGGTAGGATGTGGTACACACGGTTAAGTGATTACTTGATTGGGAAAGGATACAAGAATGATGAGTTGTGCCCTTGTGTGTTCATAAAGAGAACAAATTCAGGATTTGCCATTATAGCCGTCTATGTCGATGATATGAACATCATTGGAACTCTGAATGAGATCAATGAGACCGCTAGCTATTTGAAATCCGAATTCGAGATGAAAGATCTGGGAAGGACTCGGTTTTGCCTAGGCTTAGAACTAGAGCACCGAAGTGGTGGAATTTTTATACACCAGTCTGCATATGTCCGAAAGATGCTCAGGCGATTTAACATGGACAAAGTTATGCATCCTACAGGCACTCCCATGGTCGTTAGAAGTCTGGATATCAACAAAGATCCTTTTCGTCCGAAAGAAGATGACGAAGAGGTCTTGGGAGCTGAATATCCATATCTTAGTGCGATTGGAGCTTTGTTATACTTAGCTCAGTGTACTAGACCAGACATCGCTTTCTCTGTGAACTTGTTAGCTAGATTTAGCTCTGCGCCAACACAACGTCATTGGGTTGGAATCAAGAACATCTTCCGATACCTTAAAGGAACCCTTGACATGGGCTTGTACTATCGATACACTCATCAGGATTCGACACCTAGTCGATCTCTTGCATCTAACAGCACAAACCATGGCTCGGATTGCCATCCGCCAGCCATATCCGCCAAGACTGGCTTTGGTTCATCCATCCGCCATCTTGCAGACATATCCGCCAACTTATCCGGACCCGCGGATGCTAAGTCGTGGTCCCGATACGGCTTTGGCGATACCCCCTCCTACTCAGATACACCAAATGATGTAATGGTAGGTTTTGCTGATGCTGGATATTTATCAGATCCACACAAAGGACGTTCCCAAACAGGTTATGTTTTTACCATTGGGAATACGGCGATATCTTGGAGATCAACCAAGCAAACCCTTGTTGCTACCTCCTCGAACCATGCTGAGATTATTGCACTACATGAAGCAGTCAAAGAATGTATTTGGCTTCGCTCAGTTATATCTCACATTCGAGAGTCTAGTGGACTTGAGTCTACTACGATGGGACCAACTTGCATATTTGAAGATAATGCAGCATGCATCGAGCAGATGAAGTTGGGATACATTAAGGGTGACAATACTAAACACATTTCGCCTAAGTTCTTCTACAATCAGCAGCAGCAAGAGACTTTGAATATCCAGGTGAAGCAAGTCAGCTCAGAAGAAAATGCAGCGGATCTGTTCACCAAGTCTCTACCTAAATCTACATTTGTGAAGCATGTAAAGCGCATTGGAATGTGTCGCTTATCCGAACTCAAAGACTGATTGACTATCAGGGGGAGTTCTCATCTAGACTTCAGGGGGAGCCTAGTTATGCATGTCTCACATACTTGTAGTTGGTGCGTTGTACTCTTTTTCCTTAGACCATGCTTTTATTTTTGCCCAAGAGGTTTTTGTTTGCTGGCAAAGGTTTTAACGAGGCAACAGCTCATGCACCATTGAGGACGCGACACAAGGGGGAGTGTTCAAGGAAGGTTAACTCCGTAACTTCCGTGGTGTGTCTTGCCCTAATAAGACTAGAAGTCTAGATACTCTATTAGATAGGGAATCCCTGTTCGCCAGGGATACTTGATGTAATGCCTATATAAAGGCCTCCTTATCAATGAATAAACACAGAGAGATTTATCAATCTATTTCTCCTACAACAGTAATAAGTTTAAGGAGAGTTTTTTCTTTTTGATGACCGGATAGCAATATAGGATGCTAGTGTTTTAGTTGGTTTCATATATGTCTAGTTGTGTTGAATCGAGCTTAGCCCAATTGTGATTCTACCGGTTTCGTCACAACAAATTAGTGTTTTAGTAAGGCTTAATGTTTACCTAATTGTGTTAAATCGAGTTTAACTCAATTATAATTTTGTCGGTTTCATTTTAACTATATGTCAGATATTTTTACAATTAAGATAAATATTCAGTTTTGATCTCATTGTACAAAAGTAAACCTCGCAATCACCATCAGACTATCACCACTAAACTAATAATCAACAAACAAATCAAATCAAGCCGATTCTATTTGGGTTTTAAATAAACAACTCTAGACTGACTTGTCATAAATGAAAGCCTAGTATATTGCATGCACGTGTATATACCTTAAGGTATTTGATTTAACCAAAGGATGGCCGGTGGGATATTCTAGTCTAGTCGACCTCGCTTAAGCTCTACATCATTTTGTCTGGTTCAAAAATGGCCGATTTAAATTCCAGGCACCTCTTGGCTGCTTTGGACCAATTTTGGAAATGAAAATATGCATATAATATAACCATATTTTATCATGGCGAAGCAAGAGCAAAAAAAAAAAAAACCATATGAATACATACCATGTTGGAGAAGGTAGGCTTCTGCTGCAGAAAATGCCGTATTTCAGGTGAAACTTTGGTCTTTGACAATGGGATACGTACACAGAAAGACAGAGCTTCAATCACATTAGAGGCAAGAGCCAGAAGAGAATGGTACCTGGCACTGGTTCGTGTGTGCAGAATGGTATGAATTTATATAAGGGGGGATTGAGGGGAAGAGAATAGGAAAGTTGACTGAGGAAATTGTGGTTTGTTGAGTACATTACATGGAAGGGACCTTCTGTCCGTCAAAACCTTGGATTTGATTCTAAATAACTCCGGATTTAGTGTATTGACTACTTTGATAGTACATTGATTCAAGAACATCAGTGTATTTTTTTTCTTTTGGGGAAGAAATTATTTAAAAGAAAAAAACCAAATTATCGGGAGGTAACACGTACCGAGCCGTATCTAAACTCAATATAATTATAATAAAAATTCGGAATCGTATCTTTGAGCTTTATTACTTTACATGTTACGTAAAGTAATATCATCTTCTTTCCGCATATGCTCCATACATCATCGAAAAAAAAATTAAAACACAAGTTGCTTTCAGAATAGTAAAACAATCAATTCATAACTATAAATTCTAATAAATAATAATGATCTCCTCGTAATGTTGATTAATTAAATGTTGATAAGATTGAAGTGAAGGGTTTTAGCACAATTTGGTTGGTTATATATGCAAAGTACTAATGCAGTAGCATTGATGTTAGAGCATCCGCACCCATAAATTGGATTTGCTTAAACAATAGGTGGGGCCAGAAGTAAATTTTGCTCCAAGCAAATAAATTTTATATTTTGCTCAAGCAAATCAATTTTTGCACAAACCCATTCACAATTTGTTTTAGCAATTCAATTTTGTCTTGTTGTAAAATGATTAAATTTTTTTTTACCGGATATATTTACAACTAATAATAATGTGCCATGTGTTGTTATCGATTCGATATTATACAAGATTTCCGATAAGATTTTCGACTAATAGAGAATTAACACATGTCACTGTCACGTGTCATTGTCGGTAAAATAATCATACCAGATTTCAGTTGATATTTTCGACCAATTGGCTATAAAACATCTAATATCACTCATTCTATACTCACACCATTGTGAAGAATCCAAGCATATAACTCATCCATCAATCTAAACATTGAGCAACATTTATTTGTTCATCCGCACCAATGAATCCTTTCAGCTTTCACAATTTTTTCAGACGGAGACAACGTCAACAAGAAGAAGATGACCATATGGAGTAATCATTCGTCAATCAGGTGGTCATGGCGGAAACACAACACGACGATGAACCAACACGACCAAGCGGTTCACGTCGCGGTAAAAAACCGAATAAGCCACGTCAGAGGCTATCTAGGGGACGCAATCTCATGGAAGATTACTTCATCGAACGTCCAATTTTCGACACGCAAGACTTTCGCCGGAGGTACAGGATGAGCAGAGACTGATTCAACATTATCATGACGGATCTCTGCAACCACGACCAATCTTGGCACTAAAGAGAAGACCCCACTGGTTTGCTAGGGCTACTTTCCCAACAAAAGATGACCAGGACTCTACGAATGCTGGCGTACGGGTCAGCCGCGGATCAATGTACTGAAATTATAAGGATGGAGGAATCGATTACCCTTCAATATATAAAGGAGTTTTATAGACAAGTGGTTCACCTCTATGGTCCAAGATACATCCGCAGTCCAACACTGGTAGACCTCACGCGACTACTAGCTAAAGGCGAACGCCGATACTTTCCAAGTATGATTGGAAGTATTGACGGCATGCACTGGGAGTGGAAGAACTGCCTAACCGCCTATCAAGGGGCATACTCGGGGTGAAATGGTCGCCCAACGGTTATCCTGGAGGTGGTTGTCTCGTATGATACATGGATATGGCACAGTTTCTTTAGGTATCCTGGAGCTAAAAATGATATTATCATACTCCACTTATCGAATGTGTTCTCAGAGATCTTTGCTAGAAAAGGCCCAAGTGTCGTCTACGAAGTCCATGGACAGAGGTACTTGACAACTTGTTATCTAGCTGACGGAATATATCTAAGGTACTCTACATTTGTCAAAACAATTCTCAATCCCTAGATTCCACAAGATAAGCTTCTCTCAAATAAACAGGAGGCATACAGGAAAGATGTGGAGAGGGTCTTTGACATCTTGCAATCTCGATGGGCAATTATAAGTCATAGTTGTACAATGCACCACAAATCGGTAATGACTACCATTATGTTAGCTTGCATTATATTGCATAACATGATTATTGAGGAAGAGTACGTGAAAGATGAGGAAGAAGAGGATGAGGAAGAAGAAGACTTGCAAAACTCATCGAGGGCTTTCCAAATTTATGATAGGCCGGTGGATGTACAAGGGAATCGAATTCATTTTGAGCCAATCAGTAGAGATGGAGCCAATATACAACGGTTTCACGACCGTGTTGGCTATTTCGAATCCGTTTACATCCATAGAGAGCTCCAGAGAGACTTGGTGAAACACATTTGGATGGTGGAAAATGGTGAAATACTCTAAATATATTTTATTATGTATTTTCATTCCGTTTGTGTTTAACTATTAAGCTTGTGTTTAATTTAAGTATGTGTTTTAATTTAATGTGTATTTCAATTTCATCTTAATAAATAAATTGTATTTTTATTTCTCGAAAATTTAAATTACATCAAATTTAAATTTAGTACAATACTATAACTATCATGGAAATAGCACACGACTTGGGTGACTTGGGTGATAACAATCCGAATATGTTTCGTCGGTCTCCTCCTTCATTAAGGATTTCTAGTTACCTCTTGGTAAAGTACATTTTCGAGATTGGGGTCATAGCCTCCAAATCCATTGTCATGATCCTTGTGTCATTCTCTTGTTTCTTCAATCGTAACTCTTCTTCCGCCCTTGCTTCCTTCCGCTTTTGAATGTCTATGTACTCCCGTAATAATTAAGCTCACTTTCATTATGCGCTATCTTTTTGGCGTGCCATGATGCTTGATCACTTGCAATGGTATGCAAAATCTCAACTCGTTGCTCAATAGGAGTCTTACCATGTTTCTTTTGGCGCCTAGCTTCCTTTGCCGCCTCGGTTCCCATTGGTCTAGGCGGACTCGAGGAAGCTACCGTATTGCTTTCAGGTGCCTCATTCACTTGGTCGTCATCCAAATTGATGGTTGGAGATGATTCGGTTGCGGAAGGAGTAGCGTGGTAAGTACTTGCATATGGAGATGGTGTAGTAGGTAACACCGCAACGAAAGATGGATGATCCTTAACCACTTCCCAACATTCAAAGTATGTAAACTTTTTGTTTTTGGCATTATAGTAACACGATTGAGCTTGTCTTTCCTAATGAAAAATTTATATTAGATACATATTTAATTACATAATTTAAACAAATTAGATAAAATAAATAATGTAACCAAATTACATATATTAAAACAAATAATGTAAAAAATGCTACATATTTAAACAAATTAGATATATAAATTACATTAATGAAGTGCCGCTAGCTATACGTTGCCGTGTCGCCGCCAAACACTCTCCTCATTTTTGCAAGAGTAGCTTGAACTTCTTGTAGTGAGAAGCGAGCGCGTTTCGGATCCTCGGCTTCTTCTGAGGTTTCTCACCTATTGCTAGCTTCCAATTTTGCATATAATCGGTATCAATTGTCTCCCACAATTTGTCCTTCTTTTGTTTGTTACCGTCGTATTCATCAACGCTATGACAGATTAAAGAGATGCATATTTGTAAATCTTCGGAAGGAAGCCAATGGGAGCCCATTGTTTTAGAAAAAAAAATGTAAACGAAATGACATAGGAGATGGAGGAAGATGTGAAATTTGTTGTACACAAATTGGTGTGAGTTAATACAAAATTGAAGTATGTTATAGGAAGGTTATTTCCGTAACTTCCTGAATGTGTCTTGACCTAATTAGACTAGTATAGTTGATTCTGTAATAGATAAGAAATCCCTAATTTATCGGGATACTTATTGTAATGCCTATATAAATGCCTCTCTATCAATCAATAAACATACAGTTCTCCCTATTATCTTTTCTCCTTGAACACGTTATCATCACGTGACCTCCCTGAGCCCTAGAAAAACCCTAATATTTTTTTCCTCCTCCTCCATCCCTTCCGTCTGCCGCACCTCCTTATTCGGGACCCGTGCGCCCCCCCCCCCCTTTTCTCGGTCTCTCCTAGGCCGCAGCCCTTGCCCGGCTGCCTGCAAGCCGGCTCGCTCGCCCGCACGTTCACTCGCCATCAATTTTTCAAGATAGCTCCTCCAAATTACTCGCGTAGGAATAGGCTCAAGAACCAAACAAAAGTCGAAGAACAAGTCTTACGCTCTTGTTCCTTTGATCAAAAGGTAAAAATTTTATAAAAGTTCCTGCTTTTGAACTATAGATATATTATATTTGGCGCTATTAGCCTTTCTTCTACTCCGATTCCGGCCATTCTTAAATCGCCGATGAGACCTAGAATGGGGAATTCATCACCCCTACGGTCGCAGTTTTAAGTGATGGTCCTGGGAGAATCACGTTGAAAGGGAATTAAAAGAAAAAGAGAAGCTTATGTGGATGTCTGAGTACGTCACTGGTTGAAGGTGCGATATGATGTCGCCGGTATATGCATCAAAAGAAAAAAATAATAATAAAGCTTTTGCATAAAAAAAAAATCACTTATGTGACCGAATATATCCCTTCTAATTCCAATATATACTTGATAGTATCTGTTTAAAGTGATACTAATCCGATGTTCTATTCTCTTGTAGATGTCGTCGTCGTCACCGTCACGCCCTGATTTTGAGACCTTGGATCTTCAAGGCAAAGACTACCATCGATGGGTTTCCGATGTTGAAATTGCTTTCCAAAGCAAAGGCTTTCCAGCCCTTCTAACTGATGCAGCCGACACCACCCCTTTTGAGGACCATGCCAAGGCTCAGGCCCTCATGTGTTTTAGGCGCCATATCCACCCGACTCTGAAGCGACAATATTTGTCGGTAAAAGATCCCAAAATTTTATGGGACACGCTCCAGCAGCGATTTAACAATGTTCATGACATGCTTCTTCCAGAGCTCACCCTTAAATGGGAACAAATCCGTTTCTCGGATTATGACAAAGTAGACAAATACAATCAGGATATGATTAGTCTACAGGCGGATCTTGGCACGGTTGGCGTCATCAAAACCGATAAAGATCTTTTGGAGAAGACATTTAATACATTCCCCATGGCCTACGATGTCCTTGGATATCAATATAAAATCTCAGTTGATGAAGGAAGAATCAGGACATTCGCTGACCTTATGACAATATTGGCTAAAAAAGAACGCCATTCTGAGATTAGGCTCAATAGTAGCCAGAGACTTGTTGGTACAAAACCAATTCCAACACCACAGACTCATTATGGGAAGGCTTCAAAGCAGAAAAATAAAGGCCGCAATGCCCCGTACAATTCGATACGTGGATGACATCAGAATGCTGGAAACAAAGTGACACGACGCTCCAAGACTTGGAGGGGAGAAGGTGGCGCAGCCGCACCACCTTTAGGAGGAGACCGGACCGGCCACGGACCGCGTCTAGGCCCGCCTGTTGATTTTCGAATCCAGATGGCTCGTCGCCTCCGTTGCATTCTTTTCCTCGCCGCTCTCTCCTCGGCTCTTCTTCCGCCGCTTCTCCGGCAGTTGTTTACGGATTTAATGCCGTATCGTTCATCTATGACAACATTGATAGGTACCTCACCGGTTGTCAAAGGGCGAGGAACCGCTGAATTTATGTTACCAAATGGTACCGTTATCAATGTCATTGATGCTCTCTATGAGCCGAGAACAAATCGAACCCTGCTGAGTTTTAAAGATATCCGTGCCAACGGTTATCACTTGGATACCTATGCTGAGAATGGTGAAGAATACTTATGCATTACTTCTCAAGAACGCGGCCGCCGCCGTATCTTAGAGAAGATGCCGTGCATTGAAGACAATGGCTTATATCTCACTACAGCCCGTGTCTTCGAATCATATGCTGTCACTGATAATTTTTGTGACACTAATGATTATAAGCTTTGACATGCTCGACTAGGCCACCCTGGCCGTGATATGATGATCCGGATTTTAAAGAACTCCTATGGACATCCATTTTTCAAGTCGAAAAAGCGATTGGAAGAACCTCTTACCGCGACTCAACATCGTGATGTACGCAGGAGCCAAGCTCCCCGCAAGGTCTTGGCCTTAACGCCACACTCGCCACACCCCCCCCCCCCCCCTTCACAGGGTTTCGGGGCCGCGCACCTGGCGGATGAGGAAGCGGCCTTTACGCCGCACGTCATGCCGTCCCACCCTTCACAGGGACATGGGGCGTCACCACATGTGTCCTCTTATGCCACAACGGCAATTTCCAATGCCCATCGCTCATTTTGTAAGGCTTGCTCGCTTGCTAAATTGTATGCTCGTCCTTCATTCGCCAGAGCTTCAACTGATAATATACCATTCTTACATCGAATCCAAGGTGATATTTGTGGACCAATCAAACCAAAATGGGGCCCATTCAAGTATTTTATGGTGCTAGTTAATGCGTCGACGCGTTGGTCACACGTCGCGTTGTTGTCTACAAGAAATGCTGCATTTGCCAAGCTTTTAGCTCAAATCATCAAGTTACGGGCTAACCATCCTGACCATCCTATCAAATCTATTAGGTTGGATAATGCTGGCGAATTTACCTCCAAAACATTTGATGATTATTGTATGTCCATTGGGATTGAAGTAGAGCACCTTGTTCCTCATGTTCATTCTCAAAACGGCCTTGCAGAAGCCACCATTCAGCGACTCCAGCTAGTGGCTAGGGCATTGGTTATGGGAACCAATTTGTCAGTTTCTGCTTGGGGATATGCAATACTGCATGCAACGATGCTTATTCGTTTCTGACCCATTGCCAACAATGCGTTTAGTGCCTACCAGATGGTAACTGGTTTTGAACCCAATCTATCGCACTTACGTACTTTCGGTTGTGCAGTTTATGTGCCAATTATGCCTCCATTGCGTATCAAAATGGGTCCATAACGACGTTTAGGCATCTATATTGACTATGACTCGCCAACGATAATCCGCTACTTAGAACCAACCACCGGTGATCTATTTACTGCGCGATTCGCAGACTGTCACTGTGAAGAGAAACACTTCCCGCCGTTAGGGGGAGATAAGAATGCACTCATTCCGAATGAACGTTAGGAATTGACATGGTGTGCCCCCAACGATTTGTCTCTTCATGATCCTCGCACTGCTCAAAGTGAGCTTAAAGTGCAACGCATTATCGATCTTCAGAAAGTCGCAGAATTAATGCCCGACGCTTTCACTGATATTGTGAAAGTGACAAGATCACACGTACCTGTTGCAAACGTACCGGCAATGTTGGAGGTCCCGAATTATGAGACCGGTTTGGTTGCCCTGATGGATTTTGAAGGGGCAGCAGCTTCGGCCTCGGCTCCCACCAAGAAGAGGGGGAGACCGAAGAATTCTCGAGATAAAAACCCTCGAAAGAAGCGAGCGAAGGCACAAAATCCGCTCATCATCGACGATGCGAATCCATCGCATGAGATTGTCTCTGACTATAGTTATGTCCATGAGTCAACTGAATCTTTTCTGTGGGATGACACAGAACCAATGTTGACTCCAGAGAACAAAGAAGTCTCGCTCAGTTTGAATAACGCGTGTCTCTTAGTGGATAGAGCCTCCACACACGTCGATGATATATATGCTTATTCTGTCGCACAAGAGATCATCCATGACGACGAAGTTGAACCACGCTCAGTGACTGAATGTCAACAAAGAGCAGATTGGCCGAAGTGGAAAGAAGCAATACAGGCAGAACTTGACTCATTAGATAAAAGGCAAGTCTTTGGATCTGTTGAATTGGGTCTTTGTTCGTAAGCGCAATGAGAAGCATGAGATCTTACGATATAAGGCAAGACTCGTGGCGCAATGCTTCTCACAGCGTCCTGGTATTGACTACGAGGAGACGTATTCTCCCGTAATGGACATCATTACTTTCCGCTACTTGATCAGTTTAGTAGTGTCCGAAAAACTGAGTATGCAACTGATGAATGTAGTTACAGCGTATCTATATGGGGATCTAGATACCGATATCTACATGAGAGTTCCTGAAGGAATTCATGTGCCCGAATCAAAAGACTCTAAACCACGGAGTGCTTATGCAGTTAAGCTGCAGCATTCACTGTATGGACTTAAACAATCCGGAAGGATGTGGTACAATCGCCTACGTGAATACTTGATTCAGAGGGGTTACAAGAACGATGAGTTATGCCCATGCGTGTTCATTAGAAAGACCGACTCTGGATTTGCTATTGTAGCTGTCTATGTTGATGACATGAATGTCATCGGTACTTCAAGTGAGATTGAAGAGACAGTTTTATTCTTGAAATCTGAGTTCGAGATGAAGGATCTTGGGAAAACTAAGTTCTGTTTAGGACTTGAGTTAGAGCATAGAACCAAAGGTATTCTGGTTCACCAGTCTGCTTATACGCAGAAGATGCTCAGACGTTTCAATATGGATACATGTACGCCGTTGTCTACACCCATAGTTGTTCGTAGTCTGGACATAAACAAGGATTCATTCCGTCCCAAAGAGGATGGAGAAGAGATTCTTGGTGCTGAGTACCCATACTTAAGTATTTGGCACAGTGCACTAGACCAGACATTGTTTTCGCTGTGAACTTACTAGCTAGATTTAGCTCAGCGCCTACGCATCGTCATTGGAACGGTATCAAGCATTTGTTTCGTTACTTGAAAGGTTCCATTGACATGGGACTGTTCTATCCCTTCAGCACAAAGAGAGAAAATCCCGCCAATCACCCTCCTCACACCAACGTTTTCGGCCGCCTCGGCAGTGCCATCGTACGCCGTGGTACTGTTGCTGGCGCCGGCGGCGTGGAGGATGATGATAGCGACGCGTCCGGCCATTCAAATGTGCCCTTCTCTGGACGTCTCCCTTACTCAAAGACTCCCAACAACGTGTTAGTTGGTTTTGCATATGCTGGGTATCTCTCTGACCCGCATCGTGCTCGTTCCTAAACTGGTTATGTTTTTACCATGGGAAATACAGCGATATCCTGGAGATCAACCAAGCAAACTTTGGTTGCTACTTCATCGAATCACGCAGAGATCATTGCCCTCCATGAGGCTGTTAGAGAATGTGTCTGGCTAAGGTCAGTTATTCACCACATTCGTGATTCGTGTGGACTAGTGTCTACCACCGATAAACCTACGTGTATCTATGAAGATAATGTTGTCTGCATTGAGCAGATGAAGTTGGGTTTTATCAAAGGTGATAACACTAAGCATATATCGCCCAAGTTCTTTTACAATGTGCAACAACAGAAATTCCTGAACATCCAAGTTAATCAAGTGAGTTCAGACGCAAATGTTGCAGATTTGTTTACCAAGTCTTTGGGAAAATCTATGCATGTGAAACATATGAAGAGCCTAGGCATGCGCCATATATCAGAGCTCTAAGTTTGTTAGACTTCAGGGGGAGTCTACATCACATGTTATTCACAAGTGTAGTGTTGGTGTGTTGTGCTCTTTTCCCTTCGTCCATGCATTTTATTTTTACCCAAGAGGTTTTTGTTTTGCTGGCACGGTTTTAGTGAGGCAACATGGTAAGCACCATGAAGACATTAGACGCTCGACACAAGGGGGAGTGTTGTAGGAAGATTATTTTTGTAACTTTCTAGATGTGTCTTGACCTAATTAGACTAGTATAGTTGATTCTGTAATAGATAAGGAATCCCTGATTTATCGGGATACTTATTGTAATGCCTATATAAAGGCCTCTCTATCAATCAATAAACATACAGTTCTCCCTATTATCTTTTCTCCTTGAACAAAGTAGTATTTATCGGCAAATTTTTGGGATATTTTTTACTATTTTTAGGGTTTGTTTACGTCGTTTTGATCAAATAGTAGCCGTTGCCTATGAATTATGACCGTTTGATTGAAATTTTTAATTCAAATGGAAGGCCCACATCTATTAAACCGGTGGAGTTTGAATGGCCCAGCCAGTAATCCACGTGTCAGCCATTCATTGGTTCGTAATATTTTTTTTACTCTTATACTGGTTGATAGAAAGAAAAAAAAAACCCGCTGATGTCACCCACGTGATGTGGGCTCCGCCAAGCGGTCGAGCAACAGATTGAGCAAATTTTGCTCGAGTGGAGGGGCGAGCAAAATATTTCATTTGACTGGGCGAGCATAACCTTCCTTCATTGCCGCCGATACGAGCTCCAAACCGGGCGGTCCCACCTCCTGCTCGAGCACCTCTCCTCCTCCTGCTCGCTAGTTCAGATGCTCTTAAGAGCCGTGAACACAGATAACTAAGAGGTATTGTGTTGGGTTTACATACCAAATTTTTTTACATGTACATAATTAGGATTTATCTATATTGGTATCAATCTCAATTGTTAAATTCTAATTATTAATAACAATTAATTATGGTATTTGTATTACAAACACGAATTATGGTAATTGTATTACAAAAACGTCAATGTAAATAACGAAATTACAAAGTAATGTTTTTTTTTTGGATTAGATTTTTGTTTTTTGTTTTTGTTTTTTGAAGTGAATAATATTTAGGTTTTGGTACCAAAACCCCACCGTAATCCTAAAACCCTGTAAAGTCCAAAAAGCGCGGCTTCACTGTAAACTGGTGAAGAAGAAGAGAAACAGAAATGGGCAAAAAGACGAAGAGAACCGAACCGGAAACCAAACCCGACGAGGCAATTCTGAACGGCGACTCCCCCAACAAACCCAGCAAGAAGAAGAAGAAGAAGAAACCCAGTCAAAAAACATCCCCTGCCTTGATTCCCACCGTCACCGTCGCCATCGCCGGGTCCATCATCCACAACGCTCAATCCATCGAACTCGCCACTCGCGTACTTGTCTCTTTTCCCTCTCTCTTCTTCCTTCACTTCACTTAACTCTCCATTTATCTAATCACATTTCTTTGCTGTTCAAATTTCAGCTCGCCGGCCAGATTGCTCGGGCCGTCACTATTTTCCGAGTCGATGAGGTCTTGATTTCACTACTCAGGATTAGTAAAACCAGTAGTAATTGCTTGAATTGGATTTGTGATGGCTTGTTTGTGTGAAACAGGTGGTGGTGTTTGATAATAACGGCGAGACTGGCCCGCCGGAACCTAATGAGTCCAATGAGAATGAAAGCGGGTCTGCTTTTCTGATACGAATACTGCGCTACCTTGAGACGCCGCAGTACTTGCGAAAAGCGCTGTTTCCAAAGCATAGTAGCTTGAGATTTGTGGTGAGGTTATGCAATGTTGAGTGTTTTTGTGGTGTGGAGTGAGCATTTTTGGTGTGGTTGATGAGTTTTGGATTTGGTTTGTAGGGTTTGTTGCCTCCGCTTGACGCGCCGCACCATCTGCGTAAGCACGAATGGGGTGCGTTTCGGGAAGGTACATTGTAATGGCTGGAATTTAAGACTTTAGGGAATTGTTTAACTTGCTGATATGAAAGAGATTGTTTTATTTTAATGAATTTTTCTATTTAGTTTTGGTGGCTTATTGTGTTTGCTGTTTGGAACTGTGGACAAGTTTTGATATTTTTGCCACTTTAGGTGTCACACTGAAGGAAAGATCTCCAGATGGTGTTGGGACATTAGTTGATGTGGGCTTGAGTAAGGTACTCTCATTGTCTAGTTTGGCTATTCTGTCACCAGTTATTGCCTGATACCTTTATTTTATCCTTGTTTTTATGAGTCCTGGAGTTAGTGATTAATTGATCTTGGGAACGATATGCAGAATGTCGTCGTTGATCAAGTACTTGATCCTGGTACAAGAGTTACTGTGGCTATGGGAGACAGCTGGAATTTGGATGCTGGTAATGAATTTTTGTTCTGAATTCGTATGCATATAGTGATTCCTTTCTTAATAGTCAGTGAAGGATTCTTTTCATCTTTTAATATGAATCTTAGATACCTAATGGTATTTTTCCTGTGGCATTCATCTAGATGTATCACGGCAGGTTGTATCATCATTCAAGCCAAGGGAAGAAGCAGGGATGTATTGGGGGTACAAAGTGCGCTATGCTTCCAATATCACTTCGGTAATGACTGAATGTCCGTACGAGGTATCCATACTTTGACTAAATGTCTCTCTTTGCCTCTTCTTTCATGTTGTCTCTTGAATGATTCAGATATGATCTTCCTTACCAACTTCTATTTTTTTAATCACAGGGTGGCTATGATCATTTGATTGGAACCTCAGAGCATGGTCAGATTATCAGTTCCTCTGATCTCACTATACCTATGTTCAGGTACTAACTATTATTCAATAAGATCGTATTCTAGATGCCTACTGTGTTCATTAACTAGTTTGGCTATATAGAGATATCTTGATGCATGTGGGATGGGTAACCTCTTTCAATCTGTCAACCTCTGATTTGGTTTAGAGGAAATGTAGAAAATTGGTGTGAGCTCACCTTTAACATCCTGCTAAAGGCGTCATGCCAATTGAAATCTCTGAATTTTAAGAAATTATGGAAACGAAACATCTCACATTATTTGTTCAATTTTATCTTTGCTGTATCTTTTTGCAACTTAAGGATTAGCTGGTTATAGCTTACAGGCACTCTTATCTCCTTCTCCATCAAGTTTTCGCCAATTGCGTAAAATTCGTTAGATTCCCCCCTCCTTGGAATTTATACATATTGTATGCTGGTCCCTTCTTGTCCTGGCGGTCTTTGCTTTATTTGTGAAGACTAACAGGTCCAAGGATCAAATGGCATCACCAAACAACACCACAGCAAAAATATTTACATATTGTATGAAGATGCATTAAGTATTAAACTGCAAAGGGTCTAAGCATTCCTGTTGAATATTTTGGTTTACAATTGGTTGCTTTGAATGTGTTAAAAGGGGCCATGAAACTACAATTAGTATCTTTATATCAGTTCTGCTGAATTCTTTGTTTAAGAAACAATTGAGACATGAAGCTAATGTTTAATTACAAATAGAGATAATGTACCTTCTTATCCACTTATACCTGTTATTTGACTGAATGAAATTTGTTAGGCATCTATTGATTGCTTTTGGTGGACTTGCTGGGTTGGAAGAGAGCATTGAAGAGGATCATAACTTAAAGGTATGGTTTCTTAGGAATTTGGTTTAGGACGTGAATGTTTTGCTACACTTTCAGGGAGGTGCATGCCTTTGCTTCCTATAATGCTAGAATTTAGTTATAAGCTCTGTTAACAGTTTTATGATCTTGGAAGCATTTGCTTGATGAGTTATGGTAGTTTGATTAACTGAAAGTAAAATGGTAGAAAGAAAAATGTATTTAATACTTTTATTGACGCAGGCAAAGAATGTGCGGGATGTGTTTGATATTTATTTAAACACATGTCCACATCAGGGGAGTCGAACCATACGAACAGAGGTACATTCTGTATATTATATTCCTTTGTGTTTCTATTTAGGGAAGTTATTTTGGCACTCCACTTTTATCAACATAAAAGTGGAGTGCCTGAATCATGATACTATTTCTTGGTGAAACTTTTTTTTTGTTTTGACAGGAAGCGATTTTAATTTCACTTCAGTATTTCCAAGAACCAATCAACAGAGCAGTGCAGAGAAGTTAGTTCAGAAGTAGAATCAAGATCTTCAGTAATCTATCCTGATTCTTCAGATTCTTATCCTCTGCAGAAAATAGTGTCAGGAGTAGCAAGTTTTGTGACAAAAGATTAGCCTCTTTCTGTTTCCAGCTGGTTCATTGTAAGCTATTTGTTTTAGTGTACAAGTAGTATGGTTTAACCTGCAAGGATTGGTATCACTTGCAACCCATTTCTTCTTGGAAGATAAACCTATAGTCAAATACTCATGTTAATCCATGTTATATCAGTCAATCATGTATTTCCACCTCGAGTTGGGTTGGTTGAGCTAAGCAGTGATTTTTTTTTCTTGAACTGGCCTCATTGTTTACTTGTTGTAAACTTGTACAATACTCGTATATTTGGAATTGAAGTGATCATACATTTGGACAGTTATAGTCAATTTTGAATTACTGTAGATGAGGTTTTGTTTGTAGTACCCAAGGGAGTAGTTATTGCCTTATTGGCGGTTGAAAGAAATTTATTTTGTGCGAAAGTGGGAAGTCTCAAGTGTGTAACGGGAGGTTGTTTAGTGTACTGCTTTTCTTGACCTTGTTCTTATGATTTCTATTATTATTGAGATTGTAACTCTTCAATATGTTATTTTTCTCTTTTGATTATAATATTTTACAGTTTTATTTTTACCCAATTCTCAAATATTAGTGTCATGTAAAATAGTTGATGATTAAATAAACGATTAAGATTCACTTGCACTCGATTTGTAGAATAATTTTTCTGATAGTTCCATTTCAAGGGAATTGGGGAGATCAGGAGATAATGTGGTCATAAACAAATGTGTGCACCAAAGTCCCAAACAAATGTCATTATTATTTATTTATTCATGGCGTCACTCTAATAAATATAGAGGTACCAAGGGCAAACGAAGCCAATACCGTGGAGGGTAGTTCCGTCATTGAGTAAAGAAAACAAAGCCGTGTTTGGCAACACCACAATATAAAAGAAGAAACGAAAACCCGAGCGGCGAAGACAAAGCCGAGTTAAAACCAACCAAACCATCTCTCATCTGCAATCAACAGAAAGACCTTCGCTTCTGTCTCTCGCGTGTGTTTTTAATTTGTTATCCCCCAACTCAATTTTATTTAAGAAAAAAAAAAAAAAACACAAACTAATTAGGAGGGGGTTCATCTCCCGCCAAGGTTGTAATGGCTTCTCAGCTGGACAGCCCTGACCTCATTACCAAGACCAAGTCTCTGATCTCCGCCCTCAATCTCGTCTCACGTGACCTCCCTCTCCCTCCTGACCTCTTCGACCTTGTTTCGTCTATCTACCAATCTCCCCAGGTGAGTGTTTTGTGTTGATTTCAGTTTGATTTCTGCGTTTTGGGTTGTGGGTTTTGGTTTTGGAGGTGGGTTTTGGGGTTTGGTTCGTGGGTTCTTGTCAATTTTGGATCTTGGGTTGGTTTTGGTTTTCGGTTTTGGTGAGATTTTGGGGCAAAGATTTGTGCTTTTTATTGTTTTGTTGTGGTTTTGACAGTTCAATTTTGAGCCTTTTGTTGTGGTAATGTGAAGTTGATATTGGGTTTTGGAGAATGTTGATTTTGAGATGTGTGTATTGCAGGATGAAGGTGATAGTTGTGGAGGGGATGATTTGCTGGGAGAGCTTGGGGATGCACTTTTGAACCAACGGCACAAGTGCTCTTCGGGTGTTGGATTGATTGAGTCTGGGGAGAGACGATTTCGGGGCCGCCTTCAGCATAGACTGGCCCAGCTTGAAGGTCACTAGAATTTTTGCAATTTTTATGAGAGCGGTTTATCTATGCATTATGTCAAATGTTAATATTTTTGTGGAGCAGTTGAATAGTGTTACCGATAGGGGTCATGATGCTGTGTTTTGAAAAGGTACAGCGTAGTTGCTCACTAATGTTTTTGTATCAGAATTACCTTCAAGTAGAGGAGAGGACCTGCAGACCAAGTGCTTGCTTGAATTCTATGGGCTAAAGGTAAACTTGACATTTCTAATTGTTTGTGTCAAATACTATCATTGTGGAAGTGTTAATCTTGGTCTTAAAATGGCTCTTTCTTTTCTTGGTATGAGACTGTTCTTCATTTAAGGAATGAGAAAGTTAGCTGTGAAGAAGTAGAATAAGATGCTCAGTTTCTTTTCTATGAGCAAGATATTCTGATATTTGTGAATTTGTTTTCCCTTTAAAGCACAATCTTTATCCTACAAGGAGTTTTTGCTGGGGTTCCTATTGAGAATTTTCTATGCTTGTGAAATATTTCCCTTTCTTTTCTTTCTGGTACCGATGGATGACATGCATGGGTCCTTCTTGGCAAGGACTTCTTTTCTATCAGCTTGCAGAATTGCAAAATAAGGTGCGTTCTGATGTGAGTTCAGAATACTGGCTCCGCATGAGCTGCGCATCTCCTGATCAAACATTGTTTGACTGGGGAAGAATGCGATTGCCCCGTCCACTCTATGGTGTTGGAGATGCTTTTGCCGTGGATGCTGATGATCAGTTCAGGAAGAAACGAGATGCTGAGGTCATATACTAATACTTGCATTACTCATTTGAATCCGTACATACTCAAAAACAACAATGAGAATCTTATATTGTAGTAGATCATCAAGTCATATATAAAGGGAATTGGTCAACTTGTTTTGCCCTACAGACAGAGATTGATGGATTTATAGAGTTAATTTGATATTATAAGCAAGTACAAATTATAAACTCCGTAAAACGTATCACAAACAACTTTTGTCTTTTAAACATGATGATCATGTACATAGTGGGGATTGTCAAAAGCTAAATGTTCTGAAATTGTAACATACACTGGTGCAGAGGCTCTTAAGGTTACAAGAGGAGGAGAAGAATAATATTGAGACTAGAAAAAGAAAATTTTTCGCAGAAGTGCTTAATGGTGTTCGTGAATACCAATTGCAAATTCAGGCTTCTATGGCTCGTCGAAAACGACGAAATGATTTTGTCCAGGTATGCCTTTTCTCTTTTGCTATTTTTCTTTCCCGGATGTTTATATAAATGGATAGGATATTGAAAGTTTCTGCAACCTAATGAAACATATTGGTAGGTTAAAATGGCTCCACAATATTGCATGATATACTCCTAAAAGTGGTGTGTTACATGAAATAGTGACAAAATTCATTAAAGTGGGTACTTATTTTGGAAAGAATCTAGGATCCATCCCCCCTCTCACATGCCTGCAATTTTGTTCTCCTACTCACTGATTAGACTTAATTTCATGACCACCAACCCTTTGCATTAATCATGATGGTTGATTGATATATAGAAGAGAGAGTAATTCATCATCTCTCGACTTCATATTTTCAAAAACTGGGAATCTTCTGCATTAAAAGAGTTTAATTCCAGTTCATTGGAGTTATTGTTATCTAAATTAAAGTAAAGTTCAGATTATTGTTACTGGATACAGGTTAGAATGAAAGTGAAGTTTTATCATGACTATATCTTATGGTGAAAGAATCCCTTACATTTATATTTTTTTTTTCTCTTACAGGGGTGGCATGCAAAGCAAAAACAACGTGCTACGCGAGCTGAGAAATTAAGGTTCCAAGCCTTGAAGTCGGATGACCAGGAAGCATACATGAGAATGGTAAAGGAGAGCAAGAATGAGAGATTGACATTACTCCTGGAAGAAACAAATAAACTCCTTGTCAATTTGGGAGCTGCAGTTCAACGTCAGAAAGATGCTAAACCGCCAGAGGGCATTGAAGCCTTAAAAGACTCAGAAGGTGAGCTGACCGAGTTGGAAGAGGATTTGGACGTCATGGAATCTGAACGCAATGATGATAGTAGTGACTTGCTTAAAGGTCAGCGGCAATATAACTCAGCCATCCATTCTATCCAGGAACAGGTAAGATAGAAAGCAATATTTTCTGCTTCTTTTGGTTTTTTGTTTGTTGATTTTTTTCTTCTACAAATGCCACTGCTTCCAGTTGAACCTATGTGATATATATATAGACACACACATATAATATGTATATATTTATATATTAATTACTCTTCTAATTATATTGAACCTTCATACTGTGAAATTAGGCAGCTTTGCATAGAATTAGATCACAATCTTTCATCAAACTGATGACCCAGAGTGCTCATGTTAATCAAATGAGCGCAATGCATCATTTTGACTGTCTGATGTGTCTATTTTCCCTTAGCAACTCCCTTAGGTTTGGCCTTTGTCGTTTCAAGTTTGCCAGTTCTAACTTGAATACACATTTCCTGGCAAAAGAACTTGAAGTATGTGAGCCCTGACGAACTAAACCAATATAAAGGGCCTGAAAAATCTGGCTGGAGCATTTTAATTGTGGTCCGGTTGCCCCAATTTTACATGTGATATCGATCCACATAGTTCTACATTTTCATGTAGATGTTTTGGAGCCAATCAGTTATGGAGCTGAATTTGCTTTGATGCTTTGTTACAGAGATCTTACTAAAATTTTGAATTTCAACAGGTAACTGAGCAACCTTCTATGCTTGAAGGTGGAGAGTTAAGGCCCTACCAGTTAGAGGGTCTACAATGGATGCTCTCCTTATTCAATAACAATCTGAACGGTATATTGGCTGATGAGATGGGATTGGGTAAAACTATACAAACCATTTCATTGATTGCATATCTCATTGAAAACAAGGGTGTCTCTGGGCCCCACTTGATTGTGGCTCCAAAGGCTGTATTACCAAATTGGGTTACTGAATTTGCAATATGGGCTCCTAGGTATGTGTGAAGCATCTTTATTTTCAAGTATAAATGGATATAATTATTTGCATATCTGTATGCAATCAATGTGGAGAGTTTGTTTAAAGATCTTGCCATCATTTATGTATCATTGTCTTCACCAGTATTAAGGCCATTCTTTATGACGGGCGTCAAGAGGAAAGAAAGGCAATGAAGGAAGAATTATCAGGGGAAGGAAAATTTAATGTGTTGATCACACATTATGACCTTATCATGAGGGATAAACAATTTTTGAAGAAGATTAGCTGGGCTTACCTGATTGTTGATGAAGGACATCGTTTGAAGAATTCTGAGTGTGCTCTCGCTATCACACTTGCGGGGTATGTTCCTACTGAAAATAGAGGCCTCTGATACTTATTGATACTTTATCGTCAAAATCAGAATTTACGTCTAGAATATGTTTTTGTGTGTTTCTAGTAAAATAAGGCCTTCCTGTATTGAATGTAGAGTTCGTGTTTGCACTCAGATTAAATGCAATTTATCATCGCCTTTTCGTATTGATATGAGGATATAAATTATTCTTTGTTGCGAGAATCGTTCTGATCAGTTATCGCAGTGTGTTCAACTGACTATTCAATGTTGTATATATAGATAAGAATTTGATAACAATTTTTAAAACGCTTCTTTAATTGGATTTTTACTCGTATGCAGCTATGACATGCGACGTAGACTTCTATTGACTGGCACACCGATACAAAATAGCTTGCAGGAGTTGTGGTCCCTACTCAATTTTCTTCTTCCACACATTTTCAATTCAGTTCAGAATTTTGAGGAATGGTTTAATGCACCTTTTGCGGATCGGGGTGATATGTCTCTTACTGAGGAAGAACAGCTATTGATCATTCGACGTCTACATCATGTGAGTGTTGGTCCTAGTTTATTTTAATCTATTATGTTCCAGACTTTTGTTCTGATTAAATTTCTTTCATGTTTTAGGTTATAAGGCCATTCATATTGAGGAGGAAAAAAGACGAGGTTGAAAAGTTCCTTCCTGGAAAATCCCAAGTTATACTGAAATGTGACATGTCATCATGGCAGAAAGTATACTATAGACAAGTTACAGATGTGGGCAGGGTCGGGCTGGATAATGGTTTGTATCAATCTTGTCATAATCTTCTTATAAATACTTTGTTATATAAAATGGAAGTTGAAAATAAAAAGGCTTGCAAAGTTTACTTAAAATTTACTGATAAAAGTTTACTTTAGGTTCGGGGAAGTCAAAGAGCTTGCAGAACCTAACCATGCAGCTCAGAAAGTGTTGTAACCACCCGTACCTTTTTGTCGTGGGAGATTATAACATCTGGCGTCAGGAGGAGATTGTAAGAGCATCAGGAAAATTTGAACTACTTGATCGTCTACTTCCAAAACTCCAAAAAGCGGGGCACAGAGTCTTGCTTTTCTCACAAATGACTCGCCTGATGGATATTCTTGAAGTTTATCTGCAGCTTCACCATTTCCAGTATCTTCGGTTGGATGGTTCAACAAAAACAGAGGAAAGAGGGACTCTGCTAAAGAAATTCAATGCCCCAGACTCACCTCACTTCATGTTTCTTTTGAGCACTCGTGCTGGAGGTCTTGGTTTGAACTTGCAATCTGCAGATACAGTTATAATATTTGATAGTGATTGGAATCCTCAGATGGACCAACAGGCAGAGGATCGAGCCCATCGTATAGGTCAAAAGAAAGAAGTCAGGGTATTTGTGTTGGTTAGTGTTGGATCCATTGAAGAAGTAATTTTGGAGCGTGCTAAACAGAAGATGGGCATAGATGCCAAGGTCATCCAAGCCGGACTGTTCAATACAACTTCCACAGGTTTGTACTTGAACTTTATGCAGAATATCTGTTATGATGCCATTCCTTTTATTAGGAAACAACTAGGTGCCTATTCATTGTTTCAAGGCAACAGCATTGACTCATTGATTTTAAAACTGGGAGAATTAGTGTCCTACATGGTCTGCTATATGTATACATTTACCCATATGTATATTTTGTATGAATGTAGTTTTCTAATACATTGCCCCCGCCATTCCAAATTATGTCAACAATATATTAAATAGAAACAGATTAGAACGGTGCTACATAGGGTTGAAGCATCTCTTGTTTCAGCCACAGTAAAATATCACCGTGCTGCATCATAGGCTCTATGCTTGCATTTTAGAATGCATAAATTAAGTTTTCTCATGACAGGGCTGTATCCTATCTAAAGACATGTTTCTTGTTTTGCAGCTCAGGACAGAAGAGATATGTTGGAGGAAATCATGCGTAAGGGTACAAGTTCACTTGGCGCAGACGTGCCAAGTGAGAGAGAAATCAACCGCCTTGCTGCTAGATCAGAAGACGAGTTTCGGATGTTTGAGAAAATGGATGCGGAGAGAAGGCAAAAGGAGAATTACAGATCTCGCCTTATGGAAGAGCATGAGGTTCCTGAGTGGGCATATTCGGCACCTGATAAGGTTACAGCTTCCAAAGGATTTGATTATAGCAACGTCTCGGGAAAGCGGCCAAGAAAGGAAGTGCGTTCTTATGCTGATGGCCTTAGTGATTTACAGTTTATGAAAGCTGTAGAAAGTGGAGAAGATGTGTCAATGTTTTCCAGCAAAGGAAAGAGAAGAAGTCCTTTTCCATCTAAGAGCAGTGTTGTACCTTTGAACGAAAATGTGGCTGTGGTCAGTGGAAGTGAAGATGCATATAGTTTGACCCTACCTTCAAAGAGACACAAGTCTGAAGCACCAAATATAGTGAAACACGAAAGTCATGCAGGAGTTTTCAAAATAACTAGGAAGAAGAGATCAAATTCATCCTCCGACAATAAAGGCCGAAATTCCAATGGAAGATAAATTGGACGAGATTGATCAAATTGACTCGTTAAATACCCGAGCATCGCTGTAGCTGCTGACACTGTACATGGGTTTAGAGCAGTGAACAACTTTCAGCTAACATATCATGACTTGTAATCTGGCGTCCTGCCTGATGCCGACATAGCCTCTATGCATTATGGTTCTTTGTATTCTCACTGGTCTGATCTGGGGCTTATGAGCTGAAAAATGAACTTATTAGAATTTATCTAAAGAACCTTCTTTCTCATTTATGGTAAGGGTATCGATTGATAGGAAATACTTTGCTCTGGTCAGAATAGGAAATACTTTCTATTTTGTTGTATTGATATGGATTTGCAGTAGCTGTAGGAGTGTAGGATATACTCAGAGTTTTCCAGCGTATGCTTAAATTTTGTTTTATGATACATCGTTAAAAGGAAAGGCAAGCCAACTACATAATAGCAGTGTGGTGAAAATCACTCGAATGCTTTTCCATGTTCTTAGAATCTGGATTATTAACTTACGCAAGTGTAAAATCCCATGACCTCTTTGAGCTGTACTTCTGTCTGGGCATTTAATCACCTAAAATAGCGATTCAGCTCAGAGATATCAATCCAGGTTGAACATAACTAAGAAAAGGAAGAAATGTTGAATCAGGTCACATAATTTGCAGTTAACACGCACTAACATCCACTAACTCACTTGTCAGAAACCAACTTTCACATGAAAACCTCAAATAGCAACTTCAGATATCATCTAGTACAACATCTATTACAAGAATAGTAAAGGAGTTCACTTAACTTCTAAACCAAACAAAACAAACCAAATAACAAAAGACCCAAGTTGGCCTGCTTCTACTGAACACCTGTGACTGCTTTCATACTGCTTCTACTGAGCGATTCAACTGAATAGTTCCTAAAACCTGAAACTACACCTTCCAGTCATAGATGTTCATGAGGGTACTAATGCTCTGGAACCTAAATGGAAAAGGGACAAAACTAGAAAAACACCTAGGACATAGATGTAGTTCCTAAAAGCTGAAACTACACCTTCCAGTCAAAGATGTTCATGAGGGTACTAATGCTCTGGAACCTAAATGAAAAAGGGACAAAACTAGAAAAACACCTAGGACATAGACTACTACAGTGAATCTTGGTCAACTTCAAGATTCTTCAGTTTTGATTCTAACCCGTCCTCATTGCCCTCATCATCTCCAGATTCTTCGTCGTCTTCAGCATCATCCTCACCTTCAGGGTCATTCTCATCCAGAGAGCCAAGCATGTGAGGAGATTTCTTGAATAAAGCCTTCACCTCATCTATGCCATCATCAGATATGAAATTTCCATTGATGTTCAACAACTTAAAATCAGTTTTCTGAACCACAGCCTGCGCCAACACTCGAGCTCCGGCTCTTCTTATTGAGTTGGTGTTCAAGTCAACTTCCTTCAACTGGGAAAGACCCTCTAATACCTGGCTGATCTGAATAGTGCCTTCATCCTTGAGTTCATTTTCACCCAAATTCAGCTGGGTGAGACGTGTCTTCGCTGCTATACAAGCTGCTAGAGCAGGAGCAGCTTTAGCTGTTATGTCATTGCCAGCGATGTCCAAGACTTCAAGTGAAGGAGCTGATTCCTTCAGAACATTGGCTAGTGCAACTGCACCCTCATCTTCAAGGTTCAGGTAACTAAGGTAGATCTCTTTCAAATGTTCATGCTTGGAAAGAGCTCTACTCAATGCAATTCCACCTTCTACACCAAACATGTTGTCCCGCAAGTCCAGCTTCTTTAAATGGGAACAATTCGACAATGCCTCACATAAGGAAACTCCTCCCTCAGAGCCTACCCTCGTGGAGGAGCAACGAAAATCCACCAGAAGGGAAGAATGCTTCACAACCTCAGATATAGCAAATGCCCCCTCATTTCCTGTCATATTGTTATGAAAATGAAGGATTCGAAGCTTCTCTGTAGAAGGAATCAACTCGTGAACTGCTTGAGCAGCTTCTTCTGAAATGCCATCATTCATCAAATAGAGTTCCTCCAGGCAACTTTGTGATTTCAGGAGTGCTCCAAATGCCCTAACCCCTTTCTCACCCAAGGCATTGTTTGAGAGATCCAGAAATCTTAAAACACTACCTTCCAAGGCAGCTGCAAATATATTGATGACTTCAAGAGCTTCTGCCTCAGGTCTACCTGCTATAAAATCTGATAAGTCAACTTCTTTCAACTGATCCTTGAGGGAAACCAAAATGGGCTCAGCAACACGGGCTGCTCCTAAACCAAAGCTTCTATTGCTGAAGCATATTTTAGTGTAGGCATTCCCTGGCTCTTTCAATGGCCTTAAAAGTTCGTCTGCTTCCTCAGCTTCGATAAAAGCCCGTGTACCTTTAGATAAATCAAAGAAAGTCTGTTTAGGTGTAGTATCAGATACCACTTTGCTCACCTTGCTACTAGATCCCTTTTTAAGAACTTCCAACAGAAGCCTACTACATTCCCGAGCATAAGACTGCACTGCAGAACCTCCATCGCCATCTGGTTCCTTTTCATACTTCTGGTCTGCAGAGGCAAAAGCCACATCCTCAATTTGTTTTGCTTTTTCCTCAGCCTCCTCCTTACTCAGAGTGCCATACTTTTCAGTAAAAATGGATTTTGTGCTAAGATTGTTTATCATCCGCTCCACAAGCACTTGCCTCGTATTATCGCTCGGAGGCCATAGTTTAAGTGAAAATGGCCGGCGTTTTGCATTCAGAGATGTGGTGTCCATTGCAACAAAACCTACAAATGGAGGCCATTGTTATATAAATGACCGGGATACAACCAAATTTCAAAAATGAAATGATTACAGTGGTGAATTTGCCAGGCAAATCTTTCAGCCATACTATCAGAAACAATATCATCCATTAAAGCATGATCCTTTTCAACAGAATAAACATATAGCTAACATGCAGAACGACAATAACCGGCCAAATTCAAAATCTACAAAAAGCACTTGGCGGTGGAAGAGAATCACAACGGCAAATTTCTTTTCCGCTTCATGTGAGCATTTAGCAACACACAAAAGCACAATTAAAAGAAGTTATTAACTACTCTAACGCAAGTTTCTTCGCATACCCAGAATTTTTCTATTCTTCAGATGATAATTTCCACACTTCCAGTACATCAAAAAAAAAGTTATTTCAATTTTTCATGCATCTTTGAAGATTGACTGTGCTCAAATGCAACTGAAGAACAACCATTCAAAAGAATCCCTCCTTCGGTTTTTCCATAAATTTTTCTCTCCCTAAATACTCGGATCCAGTGCTTTACTCTACAGTCCCCTGTTAAATTCATAGTTTCTCTTCTCATCTACAACTTGCAATTCGAAAACATAATTAGGCTTGCTATTTAGTTTATATTTCTCTGCTCAAAAGATAAACCTCTCAAACAAACCAACCGCAACAATCCATCATCCATCTAAAACTTGTAATGAGATCTATACAATCATACAATTCATAAACCACCACAAGATTCAATCTTTATTCAGAATCCACTGATAAAACCCAAATGCATATAAACCCAGAAAGCAAAACAAGAAAAGTTGAAAGTACAAAGAAAGGCAATTAGGGAGCGTGAAATGGGGAAACCCTAGAATTGGAAAAGAGTAAAGAGAGAAGGAGAAGTGGGTACCTTTGGTTAGAGAGAGCAATGAAGCAGAGGAATGAATGTAAGGGAAAAGAGGGTGGAGGGAAAACTTGAAGTGAAGAAGGGAGTGAATGCTGCGTTTAGGGCTTGTCAATATTTATTGGGGCAAGTGAATACTCTTTAGGTCATCTCCAACCGTACGCCGTATATTTCTCCAAATACTGTATTTTGTACATTTTACCTTCTTTTATTATTACTTTTTTTATTTAATTGCTCAACCTCCACGATTGGTGATTTGCTTTGACTACGAAGTTAAACTAATGGCTATTTTCTTCATTGGAAGTCGAAATTGAAATGAAAGACGTAAACTTTGATTGGCTCTCTGAAGAAATGCGTAGAAGGATGGTGATATTAACATAGTTACATAGGATGAACAGTATTAGATTTGTATCTTCTTTTTCCTTTCTTTTATTTTTTGAGAAGTGTAGGTTTGCATCGACTTGTAACTGGTTTGAAATGTTCTTGTTTTTTTGTAGCAATTTCAATTTGGCAGTTGGCAACGGGCAACTCTGATTTGTGTCCTTGTAGTAGTGATACAACTCACCTGCAATAGCACGGTAAAACTTGATCAAAGTGACGTGTACCGAGAATAGGCATAGATCTTCAGCTTCAAAATTTGTACCTTTTAACATTCCGGTTAGAGATTAGCAGTTGATTTGTGCACCCACCCACCTACAGAAGTTGATTTGCCACAGTTTTAGCATTGAAATTTTCAATTTTGTTTTACATCGGCACAATGACACATTTTTGCGTTTTAGGTCGCTCAATTCTACTTCAGTAGGTGGTGGTTTCAACATTTAAACTTCAGACTAGCTATTGTAATGGCAGATAGGGAATGTTTTTACCATATTTAATTTAGGATGTAAGCTGATATATAACAGCAGATAGGAAATGGGAAATGTGTGGGCACCAGAGTATTAAAAGGGATAGACAAGCATAATAACTCACACCAAGATAAAACGCAGCAGCAATTCCCACTTAGAATTACCGTGGCCTCCACAATTAAATGCATAGTTAGAGCAATCACAATTAAAATTACTTTTGTCAACAACATTTGAACGCGAAAATCACAAGTGTTTAGAACTCTAGAACATCTTGTCATCCAACAGACCCATAATAAGTGAATTTGACAAGTATGGGCAACCTGGAATAACCTTCATAACATTTCAGAGAGACTTCTACGAGACACTTACAACTTCTGTCTGAATATGATCATTTGGCTATACTGAAGATAAAAAAAATGAACACATTTTTCAATAGCTCAAGGGAAAAATCATATGCCAACTCAATCCATAGATAAACATCCACTCAGAACATCCTCTCAATCCAAGTGTGGTGTAAAATAGGAGAACAAACTCCAGTTAGTCTCTGGGTTTTGAATCTCGGGAGCAGACTCAACTTATGATCAGAACTAAGCTTAACAAGCAATGGGTTTTAACTCCCATTGCTGGTTCCAAATCCAAAAAAGAGTCCTAAAATGGAGATCACTAATGTCTCATCCTAACCAACAAAGACAGGGTAACGAAATCTGTTGAAAACAATTACGGAGCTCCGAGCATCCAAACCATTAGTTTCAAATGGGTTTACTAAAGAGAATAACCATAACAAGGCTCACCAAATCTCATGGAACTCTAAAGCAACAAGCCTATGCCTCGACAATAAACCAGAACCATATAATTAACTAGCATAGAGGCTAACGATTCTCAAAAGTACCATAACCATAACCATATAAATATCCATAACATTCACTTGAAAATCAAAACTTAATAACAATAATCCATAACAAAGCTGTGAATTAAAAACCGAAACGACGACAAAAAATGATCACAGAAACATAGTCATAGTCTTAACGGTAAGACTTCTGGAACCTGGCACGGGCACCACGACCACCAAACTTCTTGGGCTCGCAGCGCCTTGGATCCGCAACCAACAGAGTCCTATCATACCTGACCAAAATGTCCTTGATCTCCTTCTTGCTCTGCTCATCCACGAACTTCTGGTAGTACGCCACCAAGGCCTTGGCGATGCTCTGCCGGATGGCGTAGATCTGAGAGGTGTGGCCTCCTCCCTTGACGCGGATCCTCATGTCCACTCCGCCGAAACGGTGTCGTCCAAGGAGGAGGATCGGCTCGTAGGCCTTGAACCGGAGAATCTCCGGCTCGACCAGCTCGATTGGGCAGCCGTTGATCTTGATCAGGCCACGCCCTTCCTTGCAGTAGGTGACGGCCACCGCCGTCTTCTTGCGGCCGAAGCACTGGACCGATTTGATTGGGGGAGCCGCCATGGTCTCTCTCTTAGGGTTTTGTGGCGCCGATAAAAGTGTGTGCGTACAGGTTTGGGTGGAGAGAGTGAAGAGGGGAAGAGGGATTAGGGTTTTTGACTCCCACGGCTCAGATTGGGTTTATTGTTTTGGGTTTTTCAGCGGGCCATTTTTTATACAGGCCCAACTTGAATACTCCATTCGTTGTTCCATGCTCAGGAGTTAGGATTAGTGTCATGTATAGTCGACGCTTGTAGGATTGCATACAGAAGATGTAGAGACTACCCAAATGCATTGCATTGCTTATAGGAAATAACATGTAGCTTGATCCCTTCTTGTTTTCATTCCTTTTGTCGATAGAAATTGGAATTAAACCACTTTCATTAGAACATGAGTGACTAAGGTGATAGTTAGAGGCAAAATTTAGTAAACAAAATGTCGATCAGCTAAAACTTGAGTGACCAAAACTATAATTTTTTCTTCTTATATTGTTTATAAATTTCGTAAACCAATTCTTGAAGGTAACGATCTCGCGATTGTAAGCATAGGGCTTGGTATCATTCACTAATGCATTCAATCTAAAGGATACAATTGTTATCAACTCGCTAAAAAGTAAAATAATGTAAAACGTAAGTACATAACATTATAGCTCGCCTAAATCTTAACACTTAGCTCTACCACGTACGGTTCTTTTTCATTGTTCTTGACACGAATTCTTCTACATTTTTAAAGATGTGTTGATATGCAAGGAGTTGACTTGTTGGATGGAAATTGAAAACGATTGTATTAGCTTAACTTTGAATAATCAATCAAAGAGTAAATAGTAAAGTATAAAGCAACCAGTATCTATGATATTTTCTTCTGGAGAAAAATATCTATGATATTTTATTCAGCTGAGAAATTATACTTCGTCCAACAGTTGCATACATGATCCATGATCAAGCTAGCACATCGATCATTAAGATAGAAAATAAGCTATTTTGTTGATCATTTTCTTAACATTTGGAGTCTCGGCCTCACTCAATATATGAAAAGCGTGTATCTCTCCTTCCACTTCAAACAACTCAACATCTCCTTTAAACCCACTTCCCTTCACCAAATCATAATACCAAACACCTCGATCCCTCAGCTGATCCTCGCTAGAAACACACACGAGCAGCTTAGAGCACCCAAGCTTTGCCAGACTTGGAGCCCCCGGAACAACCGGGTTCACCATCGGACTGTCTATCCCTCCCGGAGTCGACGGGTTCAGAAACCCCCAAACCACGTAAGGCACATAGTTCTTGAACTCTTCTCCTTTCGGCTCCGACTCCAATGGCTTGGAACTCAAGAAATAAGTGTGGGACATAAATGCCCCAGCGAGTTTCACACTCAAGCTCTCAGCCCCTGCCTTCATTGCTACGTTATGTACAATGTTACCTCCCGCACTGTCACCGCCAATGTAAACTCTATCGAAATCGCCGTAGTTGACTAGCCATGGCTCTTTCATAGCAGCACGCACATCTTCATTTTCGGTATGCGAGGCAACCCATTGAAGAGCATCCCAGCAGTCTTGGTAACAAATGGGAATAGGGACTTCCGGGGCGAGTCTGTACTCGACTGAAACGGCGACGACTTGGGCTCTCGAGACAAGGCGGTTGAGGAAGCGGTGGTGATCAGACGAGAAGGCGGACTCAAAGCAAAAGCCACCGCCGTGGAAGTAGACCAAAACCGGAAGCTTTTGGTTTCGGAGATTTTGGTCTGCTAGGGTTTGAGGGAGGAAAAGACGAGCAGAGATTTTGGGGTTGTCTGAGATGACAATGTCTTTGGAGGAAACACCGGTTTCGGGGTCACAAGGACATGGGGGCACATAAGGAGAGCCCATGAGGCGTTGAACTGTGCCATCTTTGTAAACTCTGATGAAAGGAAGGAGCTCAGAGGCTATTTCTTTTTGGGTGGAAGCCATTACAGAAGTAGTCAGTGTGTGTGCGTAGAGGTGCATGTGTACGTGTAGCAGGGAGGTCGATGGCTTTTAATGGAGGAGGCCGTCTTTGATGAATATTGAAACAAAGGAAGGATGTGATGGAGGAGGAGGAGTCATGTTTGACAATTGACACTAACGCAAGATCTTAGAGTAGCAAAGGCAAGTTGGCAGCCATGCCGAGAGTAGCCGCCTGCCGACATCATCTATATCCAAAATTCCAAACCAAGTAAGTTGTCAACCAACGCTGGCACTGGTCCCTTTTAGCCTACTTTATTGTGGGTTCTCATTACTTGAAGATTGTATTAGAATTTTTTGGATAAGGAGTATTATATTAGATCGAATTTCATTTTCCAATAGAGCAAACGATGTTCGCTGTTTACCATTTGTCAATTGTCCTCCAACAGAAATGACGTAAAGAAAACATAGATTCTCAACAAAAGGAAAGACCAGAATAAAGGTTTGTAAACCTCAAATAGCATCGACGCACCGACGCACGTTTTTTCTATTCTAAATCAATTTATGACATAAATACTAGAAATATCAGTGCCTACAACATGTTTCTTAATTCTCATCTGAAAACCTACAATATGGTAGCAAACATCTCTAAATAGTATTGAGCAATGTCACACGATTCTTCTCGTAAAAAGTTTCACTTATTTGCTTTAATTAACTCTAAACATCGAAGTCTTTTTGTAAGAAACTCATAGTAAATGCTAGCAAACCTCTTAAAAGTATTAACATACTGTCACACGATTCTTCTAAGCACATCCGTTAGCACATGCTGACATGCGTCATCGTAAGTTCATCTGGTTATGAGCAATACCCGAGCGGAGGTTCTAGGCTATTACGTACGTATATACACCGAACATGCATGATAAGAAACTCGATGATTATGCTCTATTACCAACTGCATATGAATGAGAACTCAGATAATCCATAACAGCTAGCTAGCTCTCAACACATTGAAGCTAGCCAGCCAGCATAGCAACATCTACTAGATATACATAACTAGACAAAAAAAAGAAGCCAAACGTTTGATCATCTTCTGTTGAAGGAAAGAATCATCCTAGAATTACTGAGATTGAGAGTAGCTAGCAGTTTCCTTATACAGCTAGAAGTTGTTGTGATATAGAAGACTAAAGGCTAGCTTTGTAAATATACTTTGTACCCTAGTGTGCGTAGAACATTGTATATGTGTGTATATATAGCTGTTTACACAACTTTCATTGAATAAGAAATTAAGCCTCATTTTGGCCATAGTTTTCTTCATGGTACCAGAGCACCACCGATCCTAAACACCACCATTCCCCACAAGATCTAAAACCCCAATCCCAACATGACCGGCGCAGACGTCAAGCCTAATGGCAGTTCTGACTCGATCGCACGGAATCTATGAGACAACTCCAATCATCCTCTTCATCTGCACCACTCGGATCAACCAGGGGCTGTCCTTGTTACACAGGCCCTAATGGAGGACAACTTCACCGACTGGTCAGAATCCATGAAAGATGCTCTGAAGGTCAAAAACAAGTTAGGTTTTGTTCTTGGGACTCAAATCAAACCTAAGATCAATGAAGAGGAACTGCAGCAGTGGGAACGCTGTGACACCCTTGTGAAAACATGGCTTATTGCAGCGATGTCCAAACCTATTGCCAGTAGTGTCAGACACTGCAAGACCTCAAGAGCAGTATGGGTTGAGTTGTCTGAGAGGTTCTTACAGACGAACACCGTCCAACTGTTCAACATAGAACATGCCATTCATGATTGTCTTCAAGGTACAGAATCTATAACAGGGTTCTACACAAGGTTGAAAGCTTTATGGGACGACAGAGATGCTCTTTGCAACCTTTCACCTTGCGCATGTGAACTAACACAGTACATGCAAAATCAGAAGACCATGAAGTTCCTCATGGGATTGAATGACAGCTATGATATTCTTCGTAGCAATATAGTCGCGATCGACCCATTGCCGACTGTCAACAAAGTCGATTCTATGGCTTTACGACATGAGAAACAAGCAGCTGCTTCGAACAACAGTAAGCAGACTTCACAGGTGGAGGGAGCAGCTTTCTCAGTTAAACAAAACTACCGAGATGAAAAGGAATACTCTGCACGTGATACTCGTTCCAGTAAGCACGAAGTGAGATGTGAAAATTGTGGTAAGAGATACCAAACCGAAAATTGTCGTCAACATCTCAAGTGCACATATTGCAAATGGAGAGGTCATGTTATTGAGGATTGCCACAAGAGGAAGAGGGACGAGGATAAGAAAAGTCGAAGCAACCATGTTGATTGCAGCGACTTAACTACATCAGATATCAGCTTTCCTCTATCCAAAGAAGTGTGCGGGAAAATTGTCAGAGCCTTGAGCCAGCACACAGACTCGGCAGTGAACAACGTCGGTAACAACTCTTCCCTTGATAATCTGTCAGGTAAAGCTTTCCAACTGTCGACCAACAATAGTGTTTGGATATTAGACAGCGGAGCCACTGATCATATCGTTTGTGATTCAAACCTCCTTACAAATAAATATCCCACACATAATCGATTTGTTAAGCTACCTAATGGGACTAAAGCACCAGTCTCTCATATTGGAACAGTTGCCTTTTCCTCTAAATTCATAATACACAATGTCCTTTGTGTTCCCATATTCTATCTTAACTTAATCTCCATCATCAAGCTTGCACATGATTCATTTTGTGTGACTATATTTCTCAGAGAGCTTTGTTTTATACAGGACCTTTGCTCGGGGGAGATGATTGGGACGGGAATTGAGAAGGAAGGATTATACTGCCTCAACCAAGCTCATCAGATCAAATGCAATGCACTTTCAGTCAGTAGGCAGTCTTCAATGTGGAACCAACGCCTTGGTCATCCTTCTACCCGAGTCTTTCCCTTATTTCCCTTCCTAGCAAATAAAACTTGCGATGCAAGTAGTTGTTCCATTTGTCTTCTAGCTAAACAAACCAGAAAAGTTTTTCCTTTGAGTTCAATTTCTAGTCACAAAGCTTTTGATTTGATTCATGTAGACATTTGGGGAGGTTATCATGAACCTTCAATTTCTGGAGCAAAGTATTTTTTAACTATTGTTGATGATTTTACTCGATGCACATGGGTTTATTTGATGCTTTATAAATCAGAAGCTCGTCAGTTCTTGATCAATTTTATCCATCTTGTCGAAAACTAGTTTGATACAACAGTCAAAATTGTGCGTAGTGACAATGGCCCTGAATTCATTCTCAAAGATTTTTATTCCTCTAAGGACATTGTACATCAAACTAGCTGCGTCAACACATCACAACAAAATGGTGTTGCTGAACGTAAGCATCGACACTTACTGAATATGGCTAGGGCTCTGTTATTTCAAGCGCATCTTCCTAAACCATTTTGGGGAGATGTAATTCTCACATCGTGTTATTTGATCAACCGTACTCCCACACCCTTACTCAAAGGTTTTACCCCTTTTGAAAAACTTTTCAAAACAAAACCAAAATATGATCACTAAAAGTTTTTGGTTGCCTTTGTTTTGCATCCACTCATCCTCTTAAACCTACCAAATTTGATGCTCGGGCTACTCGTTGCATTTTTCTAGGTTATCCAAGTGGTCAAAAGGGTTATAAACTTCTTGATCTCGATCAAGAACGTATTATTGTCTCCCGGGACATTACATTTTCTGAAAATCAATTTCCCTATGCCGATCATACTTCCTCTCTGCCATACCGACCAGTTGCCTCATCTCTCTCGAGTCCGGCCCCTAGTCAACCTCCTAGCCCTGGTTTATCTCCACCACATCAAGCTTCTGATATGTTGGGTAGTGATAGTGATACTGACAGTGATCAAACACAACCTGCCGAGCCTCTGGGTGACCTGATATCGGCAAGGGGTTTAGAAGAGAATACATCAATTCCATCTTGCACGGAAGTTAGGGAAACACCTCCACCTTCTCAACCCTTACCTACACAAACAGCTTCCGCTCCTCCACCCTCATCACCTCTGCATGTCCCTCCTCCTGTACCTCAATCTAATCCTCTATCTCGCAGGTCTTCTCGTCCAACAAAAACTCTGGACTTTATGCGTGACTACCATGTTGAGGCAGCTCTTCCTTCTCGTGACCTACCGGCATCTTCTAGGAGTTCAGGTACCTCTACCTCTATTTCCCAAATCCTTTCTTATAATCGATTATCTCCCTCTCACAAAGCCTTCACTATTAATCTCACCCTCCACAAGGAGCCTTCTACTCATGAACAGGCTGTGAAACATCAGGTGTGGCGGGATGCCATGAGAAAGGAGATTGCTGCTCTTCAACAGAACCGTACTTGGAGTCTTGTTTCCCTTCCTCCACACAAACACCCTATCGGTTGTAAGTGGGTTTACAAAATCAAACTCAATCCAGATGGTTCTGTTGAACGCTACAAAGCGAGACTTGTCGCCAAGGGATATAGTCAGGTTGAAGGCATTGATTATCGAGAGACATTTGCCCCTGTTGCCAAACTCACCACAGTACGTCTCCTTCTTAGTCTTGCTGCTATCCGACATTGGCATATTCATCAACTTGATGTCAATACTGCCTTCTTGTATGGAGACCTTGATGAAGAAGTCTACATGAAACTTCCTCCTGGTTTCGGTCGAAAGGGGGAGAATAGAGTTTGTCGGTTACATAAAAGTTTATATGGCCTCAAACAAGCATCAAGACAGTGGTTTATCAAGCTGTCTCTGGCACTTAAGGCAGCAGGATTCAAGCAATGCTGGTCAGACTATTCATTGTTCGTCCGAAACCGAAAAGACAAGTTTATAGTCCTTTTGATCTATGTGGATGATGTTATATTAACTGGTAACATCCTTGAAGAGATCACTTCTATTAAGGCTTCACTCTCTCAACAGTTCAAACTCAAGGACCTTGGCAACTTGAAATATTTCTTGGGAATTGAAGTAGCACGATCAAGACAAGGCATAACTCTCTCGCAAACGAAATATGCATTAGAGATACTTGAAGATGCTGGATTCCTTGGTGCTAAACCGTCTAGATTCCCAGTTGACCAGAACTTGGCACTCACGCAAGCAGGGGGAGAGTTGTTGTCCGATCCATCACTTTACAGGAGACTTGTTGGAAGAATGATATATCTAACAATTACTAGACCAGACTTGACCTATGGTGTGCATATCTTGACCCAGTTTATGGACAAGCCATGACAACCTCACCTTGATGCAACTTATCATGTGTTAAAGTATGTGAAGAACACACCAGGCCAAGGCATTCTTCTACCATCTACAGGGAAACTCGAGTTGACAACTTTTTGTGATGCCGACTGGGCACGCTGCAAGGATACAAGAAGGTCCATAACAGGTTACTTTGTCATGTTTGGACAAGCACCAATATCGTGGAGAACGAAGAAGCAAAGCACAGTTTCACGTTCTAGCGCAGAAGCCGAGTACAGATCCATGGCATCCACATGCTGTGAAGTTACATGGCTTCGAAATATGTTGAAGGAGCTAAATGTCGAACAAGTACGACCCACAAAGCTGTTTTGTGACAATCAAGCTGCTATTCATATAGCAAATAATCCAGTATTTCATGAGAGGACAAAGCACATTGAAATAGATTGTCATGTTGTCAGAGAGAAGATGTTGTGTGGGATGATCAAGCCTGCCCATGTCAGTACTAAGGAACAACCTGCCGATCTGTTTACAAAGCCTTTAATTAAGCTCAGTCCAGTTTGAGATTCTCCTTGACAAGCTAGGTGTGATTAATATACACACTAGCTTGAGGGGGAGTGTTGAAGGAAAGAATCATCCTAGAATTACTGAGATTGAGAGTAGCTAGCAGTTTCCTTATACAGCTAGAAGTTGTTGTGATATAGAAGACTAAAGGCTAGCTTTGTACATATACTTTGTACCCTAGTGTACGTAGAACATTGTATATGTGTGTATATATAGCTGTTTACACAGCTTTCATTGAATAAGAAATTAAGCCTCATTTTGGCCATAGTTTTCTTCATCTTCTTTCTATTCTCAACCGATTCCTCATCGGATATATGAAAGCAATGACGCTCTCCTTCCACTTCAAACAGCTCCAATTTTCCTTTCCACCCACTCTTCTTGACCAACTCATAATACCAAATCCCTCTATCCCTCAGGTCATCCTCGCCAGCAACACAAACAAGCAACTTAGAGCAGCCGAGCCCTGCCAGACTCGGAGCACCCAAACCCGCCGGGTTCACCATCGGATTCTCAATGCCACCATCAGCAGAGGGATAGGCTAAGTTCCAAACCTTATAAGTCAGAGACTCGGCTTCAGGTTTAGGCTCGGACCCAATTGGCTTGGAGCTCCAAAAATAAGCGTGAGACACAAATGCACCCAAAATTTTCACGCCACCATACAAGTTCTCCACCCCAGCCATCATAGCAATGTTATGTGCAATATTACCACCAGCACTGTCTCCCCCAATGTAAAGTCTCTGGAAATCGCCGTAGCTGACCAGCCATGGATCTTTGTTCGTATCCTCATTGTCTTCATTGCTTGAGTGAAAAGCTACCCACTGGAGCAGTCCAAAAATCTTCATAAGCAGCTGGAAGTAGGTTTTCCGGTGCAAGTCTGTACTCGACTGAGACCGCCACAGCTTGCGCTTCTGAGACCAATCGGTTGAGGTAACGATGATGAAATAATGTGAAGGCAGATGATACGCAAAATGCACCAGCGTGGAAGTAAACCAAGACGGGAAGCTTTTGGTTTTGGTTTTGGTTTTGAGGGAGTTAAAGGCGAGCAGAGATAGCTGGGTTTTCTGAGATAATGATGTCTTTAGACATCACTGCGGTATCAGTGGATGGGGACACATAGGAATCATGGACAGTGAGGCGTTCCACTGTGCCATCTTTATAAACCTTGATGACATCCGGGATCTCTACTGCTATTTCTTTTACAGTGAAAGCCATTAGAGAAGAGATACAGAATGAATTTAGTTTGTGAAGTTTAGAATGATGGATTATTAAACGTGGAGGGGCCTATATATAAATGGAGGGGGGATTCAGAAAGAAATGAAAGAAACAATTGAAAAGATTGAGAAACGTGTAGGAGACATATTTGCCCATTTTTATGGGGCCAGTAAGTACGTTCTACTGTCCAATGTCATTTGATGAAAAGCATGAATGTATAAAATTTTATGACACGAAATACGTGCATAAGGTTTGCTCATGATGCGAGTATACTTCCACCAGCGAGGAAGATGGATTCGGATTCTCTCCTCATGAAGGAGCTCCTCATATCTCTTCATGAGATCTGAGCCGTCCAATTTTAATTTGACGGCCCAGATTGCTTTGCAAGGGGAGTTGTGTGAATAGTAACAGAGGATTGTGAGCCGTCAGATTGAAATTAGACGGTCCAGATTGTTTTATGAGGAGAGAGTGATGAGGAGAGGATCTCATTTCGTAGGAAGATGCAAGTCTAACTAATCCAAATGAGCCTTAGGAGGGTGTGAATGGGGTTTTCTCAAATGGGATTGTCCATGTTGATCAAAGATTTATTTGGTCATGAAAATCCATAGTTAGAAGAAACTCAATAACTGAATAATCCTTGTGACGACCTGGTTACCTAGCTGGACTGGTGCTTGGGAAACACCGAAGTTAGAAGATATGTAGGTCACGCAACTTACATCGTCCGAGAGAGATATGTTTATTAGGTTGATGTGTTTATATTTGCTTACCTAAGTTTCTCTAGTGAGACTCGTGTTAGGTTAAGAAGTTAAAACAAAACCATGAGGGTATGGCCAAAAGCAGAAAATATATATCTCAGTATGGGAAGCATTGGAAGTTAGCATGTAGGTAGATCAGACATCCCAAATAGTCCGGAGGAGACTAGGTCGTTGTGCTTATATATGTGTTAACTCAAATTTCCCTTATGAGAATCGTTTTGGATTGGGAACAAAGAACAAAACCGTGAGAACGGAGCCTAAAGTGGACAATAGATCAGGTGTGAGGACTATGTTGTTATAAATGGTATCAGAGCCTATCTTCGGTCGGAAATATGCCGACAAGGACATCGAGCAGTTAAAAGGAGTGGATTGTGATTTTCTGGTTACTTATCTCACCAATTTTGTTGTCTTTAAATATCCTTATACACGTACATCACATATATATATATATATATATATATATATATATATATATATATATATATATATCCAATTGAAGAATAATTATTTTAAGCAAAATCTATTCTTTGAAAAATAATAATAAAGTTTCCTAATAAAATCATAATATAATTTATTTCTATTTTTCAAATTTTCTAAATCAGGTTCATCGCTCGTCTACTTTAACTCATGTTAAAAGATTTGTAAATTAAGCAAGAGAGCTTCTATTCATACCTCCCAAATTGGTACTTAGACCTATCTTCTTTTTCAACTTTCAGTTGACTTTGTCAACTAATGTGCAATTACCAACAAAATCACATAAAGTTAATAAATTATTTTAAAATACATAAATACTTAAATATAATCTAACACAATTTATTTTTCAAAAATTGAGTTACATGTTATAGGCCTAGTTTGACATTGAGGTGAAAAAACTCAAATATAAAAAAACCGAGTTTTAAATAAGCAACATCTGACCTGCGTTTTAAAATCATAGTTTTTCAACTAAATTTTATAAATCAGCACCTTATAAAAAACTTACCAAATACATAATTAATTCATAATGATAATTATAAGTGATTATTTTTCTCCAAAACTCAATACCAAACTAAGCTATAATCTTTCGCTTATTTCATGCCACTCTGTTTGTTCGAAAATTTATCTTCTCTGTACGTTAGCCGATTATTATCAAAGAACAAGTGTATCAACTATATGTTTTATAATAATTTACATAAACCTGTCACGAGGTTGTTCATAATAAACTGAGGTTTAGTTTGGGACAGCTGTGCTGTGAGTAAAATGGCTTTTGAATCAGCTGTGAACAAAATGGCTTTTGAACTTGCTGTGAGAGGAAGCAGTTTAGGTGTTTGGTAAACTGTTTTCAAAAGTGCTGTGAGAACGAAAAGTAATTGTTTGTGTTTGGTAAGTTCTAAGTAAAAAGTACTTTGAGTGGGTATAAATTATCAAAATAATCTTAAATATTTAAAGTTTTATTAAAATGGACATAACTTTTCTAAATTATAGATTATGGTTTTGTGCAATTATTTTGATATAATTTTTTGCAGTATAACCAGTTGTTTGGACCAAATAAAAGATTTACGAAGAATTCTTAAATATTAAACAAAATTCATCTAAAATATTAGACAAAGTATTTTCCACCATAATCAAATGGAACCATTCATTAGACTTTGTGCAATCATATTTCTTAGCACCACCATTTCTTCAAAAGCTGCTTTCCAAATCTCTATTTCCTAGTTTTTTAATTTCAGCTTTTGGGGAAATTTATTTTGGCTAAAAGCAGCTTTTAGAGACTTTACCAAACACCATACATTAATCGCAAAAGCTAAAGCAGTCTCAAAAGCAGCCTCAAAAGCTGTCCCAAACTAAGCCTGAGTGTTTGGTAATTAAAGTTTTTTTTTTTTTTTTTTTATCAAATCAAATTGAGTGTTTCGTTTTTTTATTCTTCGGAAGTTTGAAGTAAAATAATTTAAAATTAATGGAGGTCTAACGATTTATTTTAGAGGTATTAATATAATCTTCTAAAAAAAGCGTTTATTGATTTAATTGCCCAATGAGTATTTTGAGAAAATTAAGGAGGTGTAAATAATATTTTAGTTTTTTATAAAAGTAAATTGGAGGTATATTAAATAAGGAGGTCTAAGTACTAATTTGAGAGGTATAAATAGAAGCCCCCAATTAGCAATTGTAAGAAAAGGAAATGAAAAAAAAAAATGATTTTTTTTTTCCATCAAATATACAACTGATATGCTACAACGAGTTTATTATGAGTCAAATTCACAACCTCTCACTTACAAAGAGAGACTTGTGCCACTAGATCTAAGCGGTACTCGACAAAGAAAATCTGTTAAATGATTTAGATCCTATCATAAACGAATACCTAACAACTTGGATTTAGTTACCCATGCTATTGATTGGCTGATCACTGTTTTTAGAACAGCTTTTAAATCAGTTGGAGGGCAAACCACATTTTTACATTGAGGTCCGCAAAGTAAGACAATACTCCACACATCTCAGAGTGACCTTCGTTTTTTTTAAAAAAAAAAAAAAAAAAAGAACGAACTTGGCTTGTCATGAACTTTTGCATTGATTCCGCTCTTCTAAAGTTAATTACATTCACCCACAAGGATCCAGCTCAGTTGGTAAGCAGACTGAGTTACTTAAGCAAAGTCGAAGGTTCGATCTTTGTGTATGTAAAAGACCTTGCGAGGAGGTCCAACCCTCTACGGAGTGCTCAATTGGCCGAAGGGGGGGTGTCGCTGCGTCTTTGACGCGGCACTGCTGAGACTTCGGCACAAAAGGATCAGGTTAAACACCTGAGAGTCTGCTTGTGGTCTCTTCCCAGTACCCTTTTTAAAAAAAAAATAAAAAAAATTAAAAAAAAAAAGTTAATTACATTCTCTTTTTGAAAATAGGGTTTAGTGTCTATGCCACAATACTAGTTTTTTTTGTAGCTTGTATTGATTTGTAAATTAATATATGCAAAATTATCAGAAACTACATGAGTCTATTATTATCACAAACAGGCCACATGTATTGAAATTTCCCATGCACAAGAGTCTGTTAACTTTCTTCCATTTTTTCAGGGTGAACTTTTTGTTACTTGCAAGCTTTGGTGCAATGATGCACATCGTCACCTATTCAGACTACCCTCAAGGCCTCAAGTGTGTATCGTTATCATGAGTTCGTGACATTGTTGTGTTTTCCTGAACGTCGAAATATTCTTAGGTTAGAGTGTATCTTGATCTTTTCACATGATTCAATTCATTGTCCTGAGAGTCCGAAGATGGAAAGCTATGACTTTCCAGTTTACAAAATGCTCCTTCCCATAGAGACTTTAAGGGTGTGTGGGAAGCCATAGATGAAGCTAGGCCTCACCAAAGTCAATTAGAATCTGCAATTTCTCGTGTAAAAGGATCGAAACCTTGTTTACCACTGCAAAGTAGTAGATGTAAGCCTAAATGGGTCATGAAGACTTGGGTCACTCTTCACAAGTTCTTTAAAGGATCTCTAACTTACATTTTTCTTCATCGATATAGCTCATTCTAAAATTATTTTGTTTGTTGAAATAGTGCCCGAGTGTCTAAATAGGTCTCTAGACAATTTAGTTGTGTCCCTATTCGAAAGATGTTTTTCATAACTAGGGTTTGAACCAAAGACCTCTTGTTATCAGGAAAACCCGTATAGCGTCCGATCCACTTACACAACCAAATATGTTTTTATTAGACAAACTATTTTGGTAGCAAAATCCAAAATTATGACGTAACGCCTTAAAATTTATCTTTTTACTTCCGTTTACATCATATTAATATATCCAACTAGAATTCAACAAAGTTTTAGTTTCAATATTAAATCATTGACATAGTGGACATTACAAGTTTACAATCACAAAGTAGGGGGTTTAAGATAAATCCCTGCAAAAATGAAACCCAAAGCAAGCGAATCACAAGTTGAGTTCTCAGCAGACCATAAAACTCAATAAGAACACAGACAATGCATTTCACTTGAGGAGGAAATCAGCCAACTTTTTTGTCAATTCCTTAGCTTTCCGAGTCTCAGACTTCAAAATATGAAAAGCATGATCCTCTCCTTCCACTTCAACCAACTCAGCTTCACCTTCAAATCCACTTCTTTTCACTGCCCCATAGTAACTCACACCTCTGTTCCTCAGCTCATCATTCTCAGAAACACAAACTAGCAACCTTGAACACCCAAGTCCAGCCAAGCTTGGTGCCTCTGGAGCAACAGGATTGATCATTGGATTATCAATCCCACCAGGAGCTGAAGGGTATGCCATGTTCCAAACCAAACAAGCCAAATCCTTCTCAGGCTCCTCACAAGGGTCACCCTCAATTCGCTCGGAGCCCCAAAACAAAGGGTGTGTAAGAAACACTCCCAATACATTTACACCATTAGGCAATCCTTCTTTCCCAACTCTCATTGCCACATTATGAGCAATGTTGGCTCCTGCACTATCACCACCCACAAATAACCGATTCGGGTCACCGTGATCGATCAACCAGGGCTCTTCATTGACACCATTATCAGAAAAATGCAAGCCGACCCAGTTCAGTGCAGCCCAGCTGTCCTCATATGCAATGGGGAGAGGGTGCTCAGGAGCCATTCTGTACTCGACAGACACAGCAACCACTTTGGCTTGGGAAACCAAGCTGTTGAGGAACCTGTGGTGATCAAAAGAGAAGGCGGATTCGACGCAGAAAGCTCCACCGTGGTAGTAAACCAAGATGGGTAGTTTCGTGTGAGGCTCATTGAGTTTAGGGAGGAAGAGTCTGGCAGATATCAAACGGTTCTGTGAGATTGTGATGTCTTTTGATGACACTCCTGTGCCTGGATCATTTAGTGTTGGGGGTACATATGGGGAGCCCATGAGTCTTTCGACAGAGCCGTCTTTGTAGAATCTGAGAAATGGGAGAAGCTCTCTGTCTATCTCCTTTGGAATGGAATCGATAGTCTCACTGCTACTGCAGTGGTGATGAGTTTGGAAGGGTTTTGAAGAGATGGGGGCAATCTGTGCACTTTGTAGATTGTGATGAGAGGTAAGAAATCTGAGGGGGTTTCTTTGGTGGTGGAAGCCATTAGAGAAGAAAGAGAGGAGTTTGTGAAGTTTAGGATTATGGATTGGTGCACGAAAGGTGCTTGTTGAAATGCCTACAAAGGAAGAAACCTTTGACATCATTTGTCTCTCTCTCCTTTTACAATCTGATTTCTGTCCGTCGCAGGAGTCTTGCAATAGCACACGCTGGCCTATTTTAGGCAACAGTTGGAGATACACACTGCTCAATCCTAGTATGATTCTACCTATTGGGAGAAAATAAGAGATTAATTTATTTTTCAGTTAATTTTATTGATGTTACCAAATGATGGAACATAAAGTTAATTGAGAAATTTCAATTAATAAAGAATTTAATTAATATTGAGAGTCATATATTGTTACTCGTGAAACAGATTGAAAAATATGTTAAATAAATTTCTCTCTTATTTTTGGGATAAGAGATCAAAATCTATTTAAAAAAATGAGAGATTTCCTCGAGGATGATCCAGAGGACTAAGGGGAAAAGATTTTGTCGAAGAAGTTCTAAGTGAGCAAAGACATTCTCCAACAAGATACAAGTTTGGAGAGATCTTTTCGAGGAGATCTCAGTACGGTCAGAGACGGAGGATAGTTGGGGGTTAAGAGGGCTCTAGTCCGGGGAACTTCATGTAATTTGTCTAATCATATAGGGATAGTAGTTTAGACTTCACTTGACTGTATGATATTAGCCCAGTGTAATATCAGGTTGGAATGATTTGATACGACCCGAACTTCGAGTTACCTCATGACAGTTTTATCTTTTATTTTACGTTCCAGGAATTGTTTCTACGATTCGAAAGTTCTAAAAGTTGATTTTAAATAAGTTGACCCGACGGAGAATTTTATTTCTCGACGAGATAGAAGACGTTGAAACGAGTTCGTGGACATATGACACGTTTAATTTGGAGTTTGTGTGAAAAAATTATAACGTAAAAAAATTTGTAATTTACCGTTTTTGGATAAGTATAAATAGCAGGGAATGAAATTTCCCGAAAGAGAAAGTTTCCATTTTCTTCTTTTTCTTTTCTTTTCTTTCTCTTTTCTCTTTTTTTTTTCTCTCCCTCCCCCGCGAATCGGCCCAAGCCCACCGACCCAGCGCCGCCCTCCACCTCTCTCTGCCGTCCAACCACCGTTCGACTCGCCACCGGTCCCGTTTAGACCGCCTTCTCCTCCTCTTCGCATCTATGGCAGCGGCACAGGGTGGTTCGCCGCCGTTTGGCCGTGCAACGCCCGAGACAAAAACCCCCGATTGAACGGAGCTCCCTCCTCCGGCCACTGTTCGTCTCGATTCCGGTCGGGAATCGAAGGTCTCGGCCTGTGTAGCAAGTGCATGAAAGGAATTGATCCAATTCGAACCAGGTAAGGAGAATTTAGGATTTGAAATTTTAGGGTTTTTTGTGAATGCGATGGAGGTTGGATTGAGTTAAGAACATTGTTTAAAGTCGATTGAGTGTAATTTAATATTTGATTGGTTGAATTTTGATGAATTTTGAAATTGGGGAGGTTATGCCGCCGTGTCGGCCGCCGTTTGCGGTGCCTGCGATGATTTTTGGCCGCAGAGGTGGCGGGGACAAAGTCCTGAGGTGGTGGCGGTGATGCTGGGTTAATTTGGAGTCGATTGGAGGCATTTTTAGCCTCTGTGGCGGAGGTGGCGGTGGCGCTGCTGCTGCCAGTGGCGAGAGGTAGAAGAAAGGTAAAAGGTGAAAAATAAAAAGATAAAAAGTAAATAGTAAACAGTAAGTCAATAAATGATAAATAGTAAAAATAAAAGGTAAACAATAAAGGTAAATGGTAAATAGTAATTAGACTTTGACCATTTACTGTCTGACTTGAATAATTACTAATTTGACTAGTAAATGTTACTATTGACTTACTATAAGAAGTTAAAATCTAGGTAAAAAGATTTTACGATGAAATAACCAGTAAAAGAATTTATCGGACTTGGGATGGGTGTCCTGAGTACTTTTGGATATAAATTGTTTCGGTATTTGAGACGTAATTCCAATACCGATAACAAGAATTGAAATTGTGTTATTTGGGCGAGTGAGGACGTTCGTAGATTTAATTTTTATAATCAAATTTCGAGTTTTGAAATATCTTTTAAATACGTCTCTGTTACAGGTCGAGGGGTTACTCGACGTGACAAGAGCTCAGAATAACGGCGCGCTCGGCCATACTGTGAGTGTATTTTTATTTTAAATAAATACATGTGTAAATATTTTAATAAAATACAGTTTATTTTAAATAAATGATTTCTGAAGCATGTTAGTTCATATAATTTTATGATATTGATATTTAAAGTAAATTATGGATTTGGGTTATATATTTACTACTATATTAGGTAGTACGTAATTTTATCCGGAAATGAGATTTCCAAAAATAGTATGTTTTAATCATTCATATTTGATCATGCTGAATAAGTTTTATATGTATTTAAATGTAAAGACCGGAAATGAGATTTCCGGGGATTTTATGTTTTCGTTATTTGTGATTTTATGACATGTGAGACATGTCGATGTTATATATATAAATTTTTCGATATTATTTTACGGCATGTTAGATATGTCGGATATACATGTATATCTTTTTAGGCTATTATTCTATCTATGATATTTTTAAGCCTCAGATGTGCTTCCGGAGACTGTACTGATTTATGATATATAAGGGGAAGCGTATTTTCAGTTTTGTTTTCGGATTTTCACCATATCAAGGTCCATATATATTGATGCTAGATAGCTTAGTCACCTGAACCCATACGAGGTGACGACTTGACCACATAGGTCAGATTCACATCGATGGTCGACGTGGACATGTTTAGCGTGGGATGCTACAAAGTCTTGGAGGCTCGACCCTTAGCCTGGGAGGCTTACTATTAAATGGTGGTGACGTTCCCCTGTTTTATCATATGACCAATGTGATTGGTCATGATATTATATTATTTGGGTTTCGAGAATATTTTCTCTTATGAGACTTTCTGTTATTTAATAAATTCCCGAACCAGCGGGGCTGGGTATTTATATGACCAATGGGATTGGTCGTGAAATATTGTTATTTGATTTTTCAAAAGTAATTTGCCTGAATATATAAACAAAATATCATTTGTTTATTTGACATATCCGTGTGACTGATTTTTAAATACGTTTTCCTTAAACGTGGGACGTTTTAATAAAATGCATGAATTGTGGTTTTTATTTATAAAACATTGGGAAAGTAATATGATATTTTTATTTAAAGTATTATATTAAATTATCCTATTTTTATCCACTCACTTTAACGTTTTAATTTACTTTCCCTTGGACCCTTCGTTTTAAAACGCCCAGTTTGCAGACTAGTTTAATTAAGGTCAAGAGTATTCGGAGTCAAGGCATAGACATCGTCATCTTTGCTTCCGCTTGGTGGGATATGTTGATCGTTTACTTTTTATTTTGCATTTTCAGTTCATTGTATTAGATTGCTCTGATTACCTGTGAGCCTTTTGAAATAATAGATGGAGTTGTTTTTGTGTTTATTTGTGGCGGTTGTTGTGATTTGGGGAGTAGATGACTCCAGACGTTGAGGTTGGACTTGAATTAGAAGTGTTTTTATTTGTTGCAGGTTTCAGGGTTATCCATCTTAAAATTGGCTTATCGATTTATCGATAGAGTTAGTCTTAAGGTGGTCTCCGCATAGCCTTATCTGAATTTTAAGATGAAATCTGATTTGGGTCCTATCATGATTAGCCTAGCCTAATATCTAACTCTGACTCCGTCTCTGAGTACAGTGGAACCTTCTCAAGACGGATTTAAGTGAGGTCATCCCCACAAGTTAAGTAAGGTGGTTAAATTATGTTATACTAAAGAGACGAACAATCTATTCAATTTGGGAAGCGTTGAGAAGTTCGGATCTATTTGAAAAGAAACCTCTCAGCGTGTATCTAGATAAGACAAAACCAAATAGAAAAATTATTTAATCAGCTGAACCCGGTACAATCGAGAATTCCCTGATCAAGTTGTCTTTAGAATGGCATAATCGATCCACTAATGCACAGCTTAAGCCTTGAGGACCAAAAACCACACCATTATGTGCATTAGTTGACATATTTGCTCGAATCATAAAAACATAATAAAGAGAATATGGGAGAAAAAAAATTCTAATTTTGTTTTCAAAAACAGTTTATTTCCTGCTAATTAAAGAATGAGGCAATGAATCCCCATTACACTGCTAATTAAATGCTCATTCACTTAAGCGTCGAAATATCTTTTGCATGCACTGATGCACCCCTCCTCTTTTCTATCGACTTAACTTGCCTGCACCAATCCAAAATGTATTAAAAAAATGCACAAAAAAAAATTAGTTTATACTTTATAAAACTTGCAAATTATAAAATTATAGTCATTAATTATACAACCAATTAAATAATCAAGTTGTGTAAAATTTCGTGACATATTCATGGATATTAGGTATCCGCAACAAATTGGTAATACATAAAACTTTACAGCATTGGTGTCCCTGTACGTATCAGAGTGGTTCTCATACCACAATCCACAGCACACAGTACACAATGATTATATGTAATAGAGTTAAATTCACCAATAGGGTCTATAGTCTTTGAGCACTATCACTATGATGCCTAAACTTTCACGTGTATCATTGTGGTGCCTGGACTCTTATTCTCTTCTCAAAGTGGTACCTAGAGCAACTTTTCCATCCTACTTAACAGATTTTTTTTTTTTCTTTTTTTCTAGAACATAATTATCCACTACTTATTTGTTTACTAGATCCTAATTCCCTATCAATTCTAAGATCTAACCTTCATCATGCCAATTTCACCTAACGACCATCTGTCTAAACGGCTACTTTTCTGACGGAATCACTGTTGACTTAGTTTTGAAACGTTCCTTAATTTCTAGTAAAACAAATAAATAAGAATTCTTAAATTCTAGTTAAGTAGAAAGCAGAAAAATAACAGATAATTCTATCTCAAATACCACTCCTAGGAGGTAGTTGACGTGAGCCTAAGCTCGCATGCAATAATAACCCTACAAAATATCGTTAGTAGTATAAGCAAGTAGGGATCGTTCTAGGCCGGGGATTAAGGGTACCTGAGATATGAAATTGTTAGACACAAACATATATTCACATATTTACAAAACGTCACATATTGGGGGAAATAAGAGGTACGGCAGCAATGCTGCCCTATACTAGGTTCGGCAACAAAAAAAACAGAAAACAAAATCCTAGATCTAATATTTACAAGTTTGATCATCATCTCTCACGCATCACATAGCACAAAACACAATTTAACACAAAGATTCATATGCAAGAAAGTAAGAGACAAGTATTAGCATGTTCAAGACTCAACTTAGTTTCGACCACAATTAGAGCGATTAGCCTTTTAACCAATTGTTAGACATCTAATGTTTTAAGATCATGCTATTCGCCTTCGATCCTAAAGTTTATGCTAATCCGGTTTTACGCGTTTTAACATTTAAGCACAAGAGTCTAAAATCGAAAACATGCAAATAAGCAAGGTTGTCAATCATCTTATTTAACATGCAAGTTTTAGCTAAGGTTATACCCTACGTGAGCACAACAAATCAAAACAACCGTCAGGCATATAGTTTTATTTGTTATAACTCGGGTTAGATGAAACCTAACATCTAGATTTACATGCTTCCAGCCAATACTAATGCTTCGGTTTTTAAGTCACACCCTTAGATTACTAACCAATTTAAATCCTAAACATGCTTCTAATACCACTGCCCTAATTATCTAAACATGCAAAAACCATGCATTAAAAATCGTACAAGTCATCACATAAACTCCAATGAAAATTGCAATTCATGTTCATCATACAAAACCAAACGAAACAAAGTATTTTTATAACAACAATATGTGACTAAACCGAATATAAAAATACAAGTCATAGGGATGGATCACACTTTAGAAACCTTGGAGAGCTTCGTCTTGGTGTGGTGGAAGAGGATCGGCAGCAGCTAGGGCAGGGAATGGTTCGGTGGTGTATGGTGGTGAGATCGGGTGACTTTGTATTTTGGGTTTCGGGTTAGAACTTTGGGTAGGAAATTTGGTAGAGTTTTGGCTAGTGCTTTGCAAGAGATGAGATGATTTTTCTGTAGGAAAAGTGAGGGTATATATAGAGAATAAGGGGGATGATTGCCGGCAGCCCTTAAGCCAAAAGGAGTTCAGAAAACCTAGTGCAATAAGGTTTTGCAACCTTCCTTTCTTAGTCCAATTAGGTTTTCTTTTCTGAATTTTTCTTCAAGGCTTGGGCTTCACATCTTCATGGACTTCTTATATGGTCTTGGACTTCAATTGATAAGCTTTGATCCACCAAAAATGCCCCACAATGCCGGCAGCTTGATGTTGCATCCGATCTGCCCCAAATCGGCAGCTTCTCCTAGTCAAGCTAGGAGACTTTATTTCTTCATGTTTTCCTTCAATGTCATGGCCAAGTGTCTTCCTCTTCCCTTCATAAAGCTTGGACCATCTTCACATATGCATTTGTACACCATTTGGTCAATCAAAAACAGAAAACACAAAAAGGGGGCAGTAGGTTCCTGGAATCGGCAGATTTGACCTTGTTGCAGTAATTCCGGCATATCTCCCTCCGTGGAGTTCCGATTGATGCGATTCCAAGTCTCAGATAAACTAGGCACATATGGTCATCTCCCCATAAAATATCTCGGCCAAATTCTATGTAAGTCGTCGGGAATGAATTTTTGAAGTTGGGACAAAGTCCCAGGAAAATCCTGTAGCCCCTGGATTGAAATGTTCGGACTGCCCTTTTGCAGCCAAGTTTTGGGTGACTTCCCGAACTCCGATTGATCTGAAATTTTAACACAACATTCCTCAACATATGAATATTAAGTACACAAAATTTCATAGAATTCGGACAAGGATAGATCATACTTTTGCTCATCTCAAAATCGCGAAAAAGACATATTTTACACTATTTTCCAGATTTCTCAAACTTAGTCATTTTTCGGATTCTTAACTATTTTTCACAAAACTCTACCAAAATTGACACTAACTACATTATGACTCTATCTTAGACAAATAAGGGTTAAACAAAGCATAAACGAGGGCATAAGCATATAATATCGTCGCACATTGTGCTCCTATCAACTACCCCACACTTATCCTTTGCTAGTCCCTTAGCAAACTAAATTAAACTACGACTCAAAACAAACTATTGCCCCTAACAATTTGTCTCAGGCTCGTATGTACACATAGCTTTCAAGTTAATGCATGAGAATGCTAAGCACGAAAATTCCAAGCTTCATGAACATGCGACATCAATATGAACATATAAGATCAAAAAGGTAAGCATGTAAACATGTTAAGCTAATTCAAATCACCTCACTAGGCATACTCTCTTCTTCTCTCTCGAAGCATGGTAATTCACTCAATAGTATATGCAAGCAAAAGATAATGAATTACAAAGAGTGACTTGCATATATCAACGAAACAAAAGCACTTTGTGAATTTTGATGGAAAAAACCTCATATGACGACTATATGCACCAATGAACCAAAACCATAAGCTTACTCTTGAGATAATCTCCACAATTCAAATTTAACCATCTTAAGAATCATGAAAAAGATCAATAATAAGGTTGTAATGGGGCTAGGCTAAGAGATATTCGATATTTGGATAAGGAGGCTCAAAACGTCACCGTGCGCTTTAGCAAAGCTCGAATCTCCTTATGTCTTCTCACCAAGGGTCAAATTTCAACTTGTTGGACCCATGCTTCATTCTTTTCTTCCCATAAAACATTACAACAATAATCTAGACAATAGCCATGCACAAAATTTTTATTTTTCAAGTCTATGCCGTGCCCTTCAATCTCATATTTTTCTTTCTTTTTCTCGGCATTTTTCTCTCTTTTGATCCGAGCATTTTTCTTCTCTTTTCTATTTTTAAGGCACGGCATGCATACATATAAATTCATGGCTAAGTCTACCCCACACTTGTTCTTCTTCATCACACACGCGAAAACGCTTTCAAAAATCAAGCTTTGCCGACACAAGGTAGAGGCATCACTATACTAAGTTCATGGAAAGTGTTTAAGGGTGATGAAAGAAAAGGCTCAACATAGGCTCAAAGGGGTTTACTAAGGTGTCCCACGACGGGCTCCAATAGGGCTCATGCTTTATTTGGCTTTGGTGGTAAACCTAAATGATCTTTATTCAATCATATTCAAAATCAAGGTATTTTATGATATAAACGTTTCGAAAATCAACAAGAGTAAGTTCTAGCATACTAGAGTTCATTAAAAAGCTATGGCACATAGTCATCGAATATGCAAAGAATTATGAGGTTTCATGCTTCCTACGAATCTATCGAATTTTATCTTTTTATCGCTCAAGAAGAAAGCAATTTGGCTCAAAAGCTCACATAGGTTATTATGGAAATAAATTAGCTCAAACATGCATGCTTCATAATCAACAAGTCCTACATGCTCCTACCAATGCACAAAATCCATGAAACTTACAATTTTAATTGTATGCACAACCATCATCTATGTATGCAAAGAGGAGAAAAACATCATTGACATATTAGGGGCATCCTAAGACTCGAAACAAACAAATTTAACACTCTATTTTTGTATTACAATTTTCTGAATTTTCTCTTTCTAAACTAAGCACACAAAAACATAAAACAAAAACGGAACATGCTATCCCACCCCACACTTAGAAAATTACATTGTCCTCAATGTAAGCACAAAACAATATCAACGAATTTCCTAAGCATGCAATCAACTAACATATTCCAACATATCATCACAAATCAAAGAAAAAGAGAAGGGTTAAGAAAATTCAAACTCTCGGTGATGGCTCCTTCACTTTTCTTTGATCGACATGGGTTGCCTCACAAGTAGCGCTTTGTGTTTATAGTCCATAGCCTAGACTTTTCACCGTGTTTTGCATGTGTTCATCGTGCTCCAAAACAACTCAAATCGGCAAGAAGAAGTTCCATGAGAATCTCGTTGCAAGAAGTGTCCGATTCGATCCAAGTCTTTGTATCCGGTTCGGGTAGCGTGTCCGGCTCCTGGATTGCCGTGTCCGGCGGCTCCTCTGGCGTGTCAGCTCTGTATCCGGCCTCTTGTGGCCGTGTGTCAACCCTGCCGGCAATGGCAGGTCCGGCAGGGAGTGTTGGTTCGGCTGAAACCGGTGGCTGCTGCTCGGCAGCATGAAGGTTGGCCGGTTGTGCTCTATGTCCGGCAGCTCGGCTTGTTGGTGGTGTGGAAGTGGATGGTGGCTCGGCAACATCATGTGGTGGGGGATCATGGAAGTCGGAGGCCGCAACGGAATATGGTTTGAATGAATCGTAGTAAGGCTTAAGTCGGTGGCCATTAACTTTGAAACGCTTGGATGTCACACTATTCTCAATCTCAATTGCACCATGTGGAAAAACTTGAGTGACAACAAAGGGACCAACCCATTTAGAGCGAAGCTTACCCGGAAAAAGTCGAAGTCTTGAATTGAATAAAAGAACTTGTTGCCCAACTTCAAACCTTTTACCCCGGATCATCTTATCATGATATGCCTTTGTTTTCTCCTTGTAAATCCAAGCGGCATCATAGGCTTCATTACGGATTTCTTCAAGTTCGTTGAGTTGAAGCTTCCTATGAATACCGGCATCATCTATGTTCATGTTGAAGGCCTTAATTGCCCACCATGCCTTATGTTCTAGCTCAACCGGTAAGTGACATGCTTTGCCATAAACTAACCGAAAAGGAGACATTCCAATCGGTGTTTTGTATGCGGTCCTATAAGCCCACAAAGCATCATCGAGACGATCACTCCAATCCTTCCTTGAGGGTCCAACCGATTTCTCCAAAATATGCTTGATCTCTCGATTACTTACTTCGGCCATACCACTTGTTTGGGGGTGATAAGGTGTAGACACCTTATGTGTGACTCCATACTTCCTCAATAAGGCTTCAATGGTGCGATTACAAAAATGGGATCCTCCATCGCTAATCAAGACTCTTGGAACTCCAAAACATGAAAAGATGTTGGTCTTGAGAAACTCGGCTACCACCTTGGCATCATTGGTGCGTGTAGCCCTTGCTTCGATCCACTTTGACACATAATCAACCGCAAGCAATATGTAGAGAAAGCCCTTACTTGAAGGAAACGGTCCCATGAAATCAATACCCCATAAATCGAAAATTTCTACCTCCATAATAGGCGTGAGCGGCATTTGGTCCCTAGCTCCAATGTTCCCCATTCTTTGGCATCTATCACATGCTTTGCAAAACATGAATGCATCTCTAAAAATCGTAGGCCAAAAGAATCCACACGTAAGTACCTTCAAAGCCGTCTTCTTTGGTCCAAAGTGCCCACCACAAGCTTCACTATGACAAAAAGCAAGGATGGATCGATGCTCATTCTCCGGCACACATCTTCTAATAACTTGATCACCACATTGCCTCCATAAGTACGGATCATCCCACAAGAAGTGTCGAGCTTGCTTCCTTATTCTCTTTTGTTGGTGGCTCGGCATCTCTTTGGGAAATCGGTTTGTGGCAAGAAAATTGGCAATGTCGGCATACCAAGGCTCAATTGGAAAAGTGAGGGTATATATAGAGAATAAGGGGGATGATTGCCGGCAGCCCTTAAGCCAAAAGGAGTTCAGAAAACCTAGTGCAATAAGGTTTTGCAACCTTCCTTTCTTAGTCCAATTAGGTTTTCTTTTCTGAATTTTTCTTCAAGGCTTGGGCTTCACATCTTCATGGACTTCTTATATGGTCTTGGACTTCAATTGATAAGCTTTGATCCACCAAAAATGCCCCACAATGCCGGCAGCTTGATGTTGCATCCGATCTGCCCCAAATCGGCAGCTTCTCCTAGTCAAGCTAGGAGACTTTATTTCTTCATGTTTTCCTTCAATGTCATGGCCAAGTGTCTTCCTCTTCCCTTCATAAAGCTTGGACCATCTTCACATATGCATTTGTACACCATTTGGTCCATCAAAAACAGAAAACACAAAAAGGGGGCAGTAGGTTCCTGGAATCGGCAGATTTGACCTTGTTGCAGTAATTCCGGCATATCTCCCTCCGTGGAACTCCGATTGATGCGATTCCAAGTCTCAGATAAACTAGACACATATGGTCATCTCCCCATAAAATATCTCGGCCAAATTCCATGTAAGTCGTCGGGAATGAATTTTTGAAGTTGGGACAAAGTCCCAGGAAAATCCTGTAGCCCCTGGATTGAAATGTTCGGACTGCCCTTTTGCAGCCAAGTTTTGGGTGACTTCCCGAACTCCGATTGATCTGAAATTTTAACACAACATTCCTCAACATATGAATATTAAGCACACAAAATTTCATAGAATTCGGACAAGGATAGATCATACTTTTGCTCATCTCAAAATCGCGAAAAAGACATATTTTACACTATTTTCCAGATTTCTCAAACTTAGTCATTTTTCGGATTCTTAACTATTTTTCACAAAACTCTACCAAAATTGACACTAACTACATTATGACTCTATCTTAAACAAATAAGGGTTAAACAAAGCATAAACGAGGGCATAAGCATATAATATCGTCGCACATTGTGCTCCTATCAGTAGTCCTCCACCTGGGGTTTGAGAAAACTAAATAAACACAAAATTTATACAAAATTTTAAACTACGACGGATATGGGACACCAACTGAAGTTTATTTACCCAAACATACTTACATATACATAACCCAGAGCCTCACTCTTGGGTAAACAGCTAAAAGTTGTTTAGCTACTCATGCTGGAATTTAAAAATACAAACTTACTTGTAAAATAAAGCACTCCACACCAGATGACTTAGCAAGAAATCACTCTCTCACTATTCACTCTTATTTTACTATACTAAAACACTCACAAAATCTCACAAACACTCACAAGCTTTCAAGCTTCAGACTACTCCTTTCTTCTTTGATTTTCGAATGCCTTCTCTTGTGCTCTGAGACTCCTTATATAGCCTTCGGATTTCAAAACAGAATTGAATTTCATTAAGAAAGGCAGACAAGAGGAATCCTTATCTTAACAGCTGGCACTATCTTTTTCAAAAGTAGTTTGTCCGTAAGTGTCGGCAGCAACTTTATTTTACAAACTTATCTTACAAATGAGCTGGCTTCCACTAGCTGGATTCCACTCACTTAAAGCTTCTTGTCTTGATGCGTTGGCTGCTAATACTCCATCATATATTATTGATGTTGTGTAGCGCTTCGTCATCAAAAGAGGCTCCTGAGTCGTCATTTTCTTCAGCTTTGGATTCTAGGTCTGAATCATATGGGTCTTTGAATTCTTGCTCTTTCTCTAATTTTTCTATCCACGTGGTAGTTGCTAACGTACCATCGACCTCTCGCCTTTCTAAGGCCTTGTACAAATCACAGTGCTCTGGATGAGGATGGTTATAGCTGGCTACAATGATCTTTTCTCCTTTGGCCAGGAGGGTAGCATCATAATCTTTCTGGATCAGGTTCTGAATACGAAATACAGCCATTGCTTTCATCCAAGGAATGCTCTGATTAGGTCTTCCATTGCTTGATGACCATTTGTGTGCTGGAGAGGCACAACTTTGGATAATTCTGACATAGTGATAAGGAGAAATATAACTCTTTCTCCCTTCTTCTCTAGTCCATTCAGGAGGAGAAGAAATGAACTTTAATCTCAGAATACAACCAGCTGGTCTAATGTTCTTAACTGCTTGGTAAATTGCTTCAGGGAGACCTTCTAGGTCTTCGTTGGTTTTCGTCCAAAGATTATGAACAAAACCATTCTCAACTAACCATAACTTGTTCTTCTGCGGATGCTCTGCTTGAACATCAACCAAATATCTTCTATAGTAAGGACCTGCTAATACTAACAAGGTTGATGGAAGAGCTTTTCTGTTCTTGGAATCTCCTAAGAGATTATGGAAACTGAACCATTCTGATTCTGATAGGGCTAAAAGTGGGACTTTAGCACTTTCAGGATTCTCAAGGTATTGAATGTTCAGCTTTTCCTTGGGTTGCTGATCTTTTTCTAGCTCGTAACTGCAGAATTCCTCAGCTAGCGTCTCCAGGGCTTGTAAAACCAATGCTTCATTATTTTCTCGAGATGCTGCTAAAATATTATCCATGATGACTCTCTGGTTGAACTGCAAGTTTCTGCTGGTTCTGAACACCGGTCTTTCGTAAATTCTCATAGGATGATTAAAGATATTTTTTAGGCATTTTACTGCTGGTAATCTGAAGGATGCTATCCTGTCAGTGGTTCTTGACTTGTAAGGATGTCTTTTTTTAAACCAGTCTGTTGTGACTGTATCTCTGGGATGCTGTAAATATTCATTTACAGTTTCTTCTTCTGCATTGGAAGATTGCTTATCTTCCAGATCATTTTCTCCTATTGGGTCAGGCTGAATTTTTTCAGAGGCGCTACTGGATCCAGCAGGAGAGTAGGATACCAGATATTGGTAACCTGGTCCATCATGTAATGGGCCAACAGTCTTGTCTCCATCTCTGTATCTCTGTAGTAGAGCTTTTTCTTTTGATCCTTTGTTTTCAGGCCTAGCTCTTGTTCCGAAATTGGGCCTTCTTATTTCTTCAATTTCTGGTTCTGGTTCGGGCCTTCTGCTTCTTGGGTTACGGCCTTCATCTCTTTCGAACATTGCCATTTCTCTTGTGAGAGCGTCAGGCAGATAATTCTTGTTTCCTGCAATCATTTCAACGTCATATTCATATTGAGATAAAAACATCTGCCATCTAAGAACTCTTCCTCTATCAGCTGCATCTGTTAGCTTATAGTTCTTAAAGTTTTTCACTCTCTTATTATCGGTTCTGACCAGAAACTTATTCCCTAAAAAGACTTCAGCTCCTTTTATGGATTTAATTAGGGCTAAAACTTCTTTGTCTCCTGTGGAATAATTTAATTCTGCTGGATTAAATTTTCTTGACAGGAATTTACAGATCTTTTCTTGATTTGTATTAGGTGCTATTGCTAAAACTACTCCTGCCCAGTAATAGTCATTTGCATCTGTTTGCAAAATGATCAGGTCACCTTCTTCAGGTAACTGTAAAGGGGGGAGGTTTTTTGTGAGCTCTTTAATTTTCTTAACGGTGTTGCTATCATCCGTTGTAAATGACTATTTTTTCTTCGTGCTTGTTTTTGGAGAGAGAAGAGCAGTGAGACCACTCACTTGAGGAATAAAATCTCTCGCAAAGTTAACAACTCCCAAAAATCTCTGTAGAGACTTTGCATCTGGGATACTGTCAGGGAATTGACTTATTTTCTTTACTATATGCTCTTGAAGACGAATTTCTCCGTCCTTGACGTGTATGCCAAGGAAGTCAATTTCTCCTTTTATAAGATGAATTTTCTTTTGTCCAAGGATGATTCCTTTTTGAACTATGATCTTGCAAATTTGCTCAAGGTGCTTTAGATGTTCATTCATAGTTTTAGAGAAGACAAGAATGTCATCAATGTAAACTATACAGAAATCTGAGTATGGCTTAAATATGTTATCCATCTTTCTTTGAAAGATAGATGGAGCTTGCTTAAGTCCAAACGGCATTACAAGCCATTTGTAATGTCCTTGAGGAGTTCCAAAGGCTGTTAGGGCTATGGAATCCTGGTGCATTCTTACTTGCCAAAAGCCCGATTTTGCATCGAACTTTGAAAAGATCTTTGCTCCTTTTAGTCTGTTTATCAAGACTCTTACTTGAGCAATCTGATAACCATCTTTGATGGTTTTCTTGTTGACATCCCTATAGTCTATGACCATTCTTGTTTTTCCTCTTAATTGTTCTGCATGGTTTCTAACCAAGAATGCAGGAGCATGATGAGGGCTATCTGAGGGTCTAATTAATTTCTTTTCAAGCAATTCTTGAATTTGGCTTTCCATTTCTTTCCGATCTTCATCTCTATAATGGGGTATGGCTTTGACATGGCATATTGCATTGGCATCATGCATTTTTAGCTGACAGTATACCGGGTCTCTTTCCCAGTATAGTTGAGGATTTTCACTGATTATGGGTTTCAGCAGATTTTCTATTTCTTCGAGTTTTGGGATTTTCTTTTGCTCTATTTTATTAATGTATACTTTTAGGTTGTGCTCTCGGATGAATTCTTCTTCACCATCTGAACTGTCTGAATCTTGAGGTTCTTCCTCTGATTCTGATTCTTCTGAAGTTGTTTCTTCGTTTTGCACAATTTCTTGGTGTTCTTGCAAAGCTAATACCGGTTGTATAACCGGTTTAAAGGGTGGTTTATGATCACCACGCTTGGCTCGCGATTTCTGATATTGCTCTGTGAATCCTTTACTTGCAATGTTGACTGCACGTAGTAATCTGGATTCCCAGTAGAACTTATCATTTTTCTCAATACCTATCATTTCTATTGTCTGTATTATTCTTTGCTGAAGTAGGAAATCATTTCCTATCAGCAGATCGGACCCTTGTGCTTCACTCTGCCAAATTCTTTGGAACGTAAAGGTTCCTCCTCCTATCGAAATCTTGACGTTTCTGGCTATATAACTCATTGTAAACGCCTTTTCTCCCATTCCAATTCCAGTGGCTTCTCTATCAGACTTTTCCCAATATTCTTCAGGAATAGCATGTTTCTTTGCTAGGCTATATCCTGAACCAGTGTCTACAAAAGCATGTAGATGGTATTTCTTATAATTGGGAAATTTCAGACCTATAGTAATATAATTACTATATATACTTGTCTGAATTTGTTTTACTGGTTGGATTGTTTCGATTGTTTCTTCCTTTCTAGTAAATTCTGTGAAAGGATTTATAGTTCTTTCTTCTTCTTGTATAGGCTCAGGTTCTACTTCTTTTGAGTTACTTTCGGGTACTGCTATGGAGGGACTAGGTTCTTCTTTTATAATTTTTGAAGTTTCTAACTTCATCTTCTCAAGGGTTTTCTCAAGATCTTGTTTTTGGACTTGATCAAGAAATATATCATATTCTTGATTTACTAACGTATGTACTTCAGGGTCTTTTGTTTTTCTCCTTACTTCTGCTATGAAACATTCTTTATAATAGGTTTCTCCTGTTTCTTTACAGTACATGGGTACTGTATTATTATCTTCACACTTGCAATAGTCACAAGTGAAAGCTCCAGGTCTTGGAGTAAACTGACTGATGCTATCAGTAGTTTTCTGATTCCAGTTTTGGATCAGCATGAATATAGGTCTATAGTTATATTCACTTTCTCCTTCAGAGCTATTTGAGGTGCTTTCTGTATCACTTTCTGATGTATCTTCAAGAGAATATATAGATTCATTCTCTTCATCAGAATAGGCTACTTCAAACCCTTTTATGTTTGCGTATTCTACGGCTTCATCGTATTCTGCTAGAAGGGCTTTAGAAGATCTTTTATCCCTTTTAGGGCACTCATTTGCATAATGACCTTCAGCCTTGCAAAGCCAGCATCTACAAGGCTTTGTATCTCTAGAAGTATTTTTCTTTGGGTTTGGGTTTTTTTTTCTTAAAAAATCTCTTTCTAGGAGATCTTTTTTCTTTATCTTGTTCAGAGCTTTTTCTGAACTTATACTTCTTTTTAGAAGTAAATTTATTGTTTTTCTTGTTCCTAAATCTGCTCCTAGTTTTTCTTTCGTTGTACTGATGACAACCCCATTGGGTTGGAGTGTCTAGGATTTTAGGACACATATTTTCAACTCCTCTGAGTTGTTTCTTAGCAGTTTTCGACTTTTGATTTTCTGTACACTGTTTTCTTAACAGGTCTCTTACCCTTTCGGCTATTCCTCCTATAGAAAAATATTCTAAAGGATTTTCTTCAAGGGACTGTGCTACAGCATTATTCCAGGGTTCTGGTAACTTTCTGTAATATGTTCTAATGAGGTCTATGTTTTCCAAATCTCCTATTGTACAATAGTAGTTTTGGAACTCATTTGTGTACTCTTCAAAGTATCTCATATTGCAGATGCTTAATTTCTGGATATTTGCTTTAGCTCTTTCCTTGGTTTGTTCACTATGTCCCGTTATATCTCCACAAAATTGTGCGTATATAGAGATAGCGAAATCCATTGGGTCATTTGTCTTGGCTAATTTTGCTTCCCAATCCGCCCAACTATTACTTCTCTTAAAGGAATTGTACCATTTCTGGACTATTCCTGTTAAGGTTGCTTCGTAGTAAGCGTGTGCTTCTTTGTAGTGGAATTTGGATAAAACCAGTGCTTGGGTTAGCTTTAAACTGGCTACCCAGTTGTCTATGGTTTTTCTTTTATCTCCTACTTTATCGAGGTCTAGATAAACTCCTCTTTCAGAGATTGTTTGTCCCCAGTGAGGTTCCGTAGGAATATATTTTTGGGAGCTTCTTTCTCCAATCTTTCCTGTTGGAGGCTGTCCTTTAGGAAGTTTGATTTTTTCTTCTCTAATGATTTTGGTAGGGTTATTCGTAATGTTATTGATGATAGTATTTCCTGCCAATGGTGGCTGACTAGTGCTTGCTTCTGCATCCATGTTACTTGCTTCAGTATCCATGGTGCTTGCTTCCGCTTCAGCCGCTTGATAAGGAAGAATTTTTCTTTTAGTTTGGACTAAAGAAATTTTCTTAACTATCTCTTCTAACCTTTCTAAGGTTTCACAAGCTTCTGCTTGCTGATAGAGTTCTTTTAACCCTTCTGCTCTAAGCATTCTTATAGGTCTTTTTGAGTCTTCTTCTTCCTCAAAAGATTCTTCAGGAATTGATCCTGAAGTACTTACTTGCTCATAGTTAGCAAAAGAATGCCTATGAAACTGGAGACTTATTTTTCCTCCAGTATCTTCATAGATAGAAGCATTAGAGCTTTGTATCTGCCTCTCAGGAGGTGCTAAGTTCCATTCTCAAGGGAATGATACTTCATCCCATTTGGTGATGTGCTTTTGCTGAGTATTATTTCTAGGACTGGTAAGGACAGATGTGGTAAGACCAGGGCTGTTGACAAATCTAGTATTTGGTGTTACATTGGAGCTCATCAGCTTGTAATAGATTCTATAGTCCACGGCAAGTTCCATCATGCCTTGTTTCATGGCAATCCCATCTGTTTTGATTCTCAGTCTTAGGCAGTGTGCTGCATCTTTCAGATGAGTGGTGAAGTTTGGGAAGACATTGAAATATGCAACCTGGTTGCACAATGAGGCTTCTACTATTCCTAACAGGCTTTTCTTGAAATCTGTTATTCTGTCGTCTTGCAGAATACACAAGACCGAACAGTCTATACCATCTCTTGCTAAGAGTTTTATGGAAATTTGGACTGCACCAATGTGCATATAAGCATATTTTCTTTGAAATGCTTCACTCACTTCTCTGGAAGTGATTAGCCTGATGTCTGTTTCACCACCAGTTGCTGGTATTGTTAGTTCTAGCATCTTGAATCTGTGAGAATCCATAATAAAGGATCCTTTCTTGTAAATCTCATTGAATCTAAATTTGGGAGATGAGGCTTCTCTCACGCTAGATTCAATTTCGTTATACTCAAAATCTTGAGCATTTACGAGCTGTACTGCTGGTACAGTATGTCTTTTGCTAAAGACTCTACTTAACATCTTCATATCCCTTTTGGATTCTTTCCATTTTAACAACTTAGGTTCACTGAAATTGAACCCACTTTCTGTCTTTGGTTGAGGTATAATAATTTTACTGGCTACTGTTTGTGCTAGTACTTCTTCGTTGATTCTTTCAACGATTGCATTTTCTTTCATTTTTTCTATGCCCTTTTGTAGGCTAGAAATTTTTGAGCTTAGTTCTTGGAACTGTTCTTCCATATCTTTCCCTATTTCTTGAAGGTAGATATTGCTGTAGTTCTGTTGATGGATTATTGTTTCAACGTTTTCAGCAAGTTTTTCTGTTGGAAGATAAACACTTACTGCTTTTAAATCTTCTTGTCTAACTTTTAGCTCAACTCTTTGCTTCATCCTATGCGGGATATAAGAGTTTCTAAGAGTTTCTTTAGATTTTCTTGAGTACCTTTTAGATCAACTGCTTGTTGATGAATATTATTAGCAAGATTTTCAGTTCTTACTAATTTCTTTTCAATATCTACAAGATATTGTTTTTCTTTAAGGTAATCAAGCTTGATTTCAAGTCTTGATATCATTGCTTGAATTTCTTCTAACTGCGTTACTCTGAGATTAAATCTCTCGAGTTGTTCTTTTACTTTCTCAGTAGTCTTATCTCTAGATATATGATATAGAAATTCAACTATACTTGGCCTAAAGGGGTCAAGTTCTTCTACTCCTATTTCTTTCTGAAGATGAATATGCTCGTCGTATAGAGTGTTTAGCACTCTACAAGCGTATTCTATGGAGTATTGGTTCTCTTGGATATGTCTTGTGTGAAAACACAAGTTCCACTTTCCTTTTTCTTTTTCTATGCTTACTTGATAATTTTTTAGCTGCTTTGGCTCTCTTTTATTTGTTAAGAGGAGCCAACTTTGTGGCATAAGCCTTTGCTTTACCTGTTTTTGAGCAAACAGGCTCTGATACCAACTGAGGCGGATCTCACCAACGGTTTCTAACCGCGGCTCAAAATTTCAAGAGGTTCTTGTTCTAGTTGCAGAAGTTGTTTAAGTTCTGCAATTTGTCTTTCTGCTATGCGAATTCCTTGAGTAAACCTAAAAACTATATCCCAATATCCTGGTCTGCTTCTAGGAAGTCTTTCTCTAAAAATTTTTAGGATTTTTAATTTTGCCTTTTTATCTTTTATTTCTTTTTTTGTGATTCTAATATTTTTTAAATAAATTAAACGCTGTGAAGAAATACTGTAATGAGTAAAATTAACTGTCTACCCTTGGGTACAGAGGATAAATTATATATATGCAGTATGTCAGATAAACAAATTCATGGGCCCACTACGCTCCGTCAAAACGCTAAATAAAAGATTTTTTGAAAAAAAAAAACAGAAACTAACAGAATATTCTAACGGAATATGCCTTAGGTATCATTTTGATACTACATCAAGAGTTCAGGTATCACTTTGATCTGTTTCAAAGTTCAGGTACCATTTTGATAGTACTTCAAGAGTTTAGACACCTTTGGTGCGTTTCTCCTTATGTAATAAGAGAAACTTTAGCATCTATATTAAAGAAATCCACATTTATTAAAAAATCAAAATTGTCAGCACACAGTAGAGCTGATTAAGAAATTCTTTCTGAATTATTACTTGAAATATAAAACAACACGGTTTCTGAAGAAGAAAAAATATATATATAAAACAACATGAAGTTAAGCAGCATACATATACATGATCAACTAGACTAGAAAATCAGCCAACCGTTTGATCATTTTCTTCACATTCTCAGTCTCTATGTCAGACAAGATATGAAAGCAGTGCTCCTCTTCTTCCACTACAAACAACTCCACTTCTCCTTTCCATCCACTTTCCTTCACCGTATCATAATACCACAGATTTCTATCCCACAGTCCATCTTTGCCAGCGGCACAAACCAGCACCCTAGAGCACCCAAGCCCGGCCAAACTCGGAGCACCCGGAGCCATCGGATTAGTCATCGGATTGTCCATGCCTCCATCAGCAGAAGGGAAAGAAAATTTCCAAACCAGATATAACAGACACTTCTCAAAGTCTTCGCCTTTAGGCTCCGATCCAATTGGCTTGGATCCCCAGAAACCTGCGTGGGATACAATAGCCCCCAAAATCTTCACTCCACAATTTAAGCTCTCCACACCAGCCCTCATAGCGATGTTATGTGCAATGTTACCACCGGCACTGTCTCCACCAATATAAACTCTATCAAAGTCCCCGAAATCAACTAGCCACGGCTCTTGGGGAGAAATTTGATCTTGGTTGCGTGAGTGAGAAGCAACCCACTGAAGAGCGTCCCAGCAATCTTCATAAGCAGCAGGAAGAGGACATTCCGGGGCGAGCCTGTACTCGACTGAGATGACAATGACTTGAGCTTCCGAGAGGAGGCGGCTGAGGTAGCGGTGGTGGTGCAAGGAGAAGGCGGACTCACAGAAGAAGCCGCTGGCGTGGAAGTAGACAAAGATGGGAAGCTTTTGGGATTGGTTTTGAGGGAGGTAAAGGCGAGCAGAAATTGAGGGGTTGTGTGAGATGGTGATGTCTTTGGAGGAGATACCGGTTTCGGGGTCGTTAAGAGATGGCGGGACGTATGGAGAGCCATAGAAGCGTTCGACTGTGCCATCTTTGTAGTGCTTAATGAGATTGGGGAGCTCTGAAGCTATTTCTTTGGCGGTGGTGGAAGCCATATCTGATATCGGTCAAGAAAGAGTTGATGGACAGAGATGTAGTAGAAATGGCTGTCAACTATCTGAATCTAATGGATTGGTGAGTAGGTTACGTATGTGGCTATCAAGTATTAGTGGCGGACAGTTTAATCAAGAATGCCAGCGTAAAAGATGGCTGCTGGACTAAACGAGCAATAAGCTTGAATTTTCTGGTGGGGTTCATCGAAGGTTCCATTACCCTTGACTAAATAAGAATCAAGTATCTCCTTTCAAAAAAGAAAAAGAAAAAAAGAATCAAGTATCTAAGATCGTTTCTTACAAAGAAGTATCTGAGAAAGTTATCTAAGCAATTAAATTTTTTTTTTTTTTTTTAAGGGGAATGAATAACTTCATTGGCATAAGTCATATGACATTATGGTGTATGGTCAAGCAGGAGTTGAAACTCCACTACAATCTAAAATTTTTTAAAGAAAAAACAATGAAACGAAATAACCGAAACGAAAGTTCGAATAAAGCAAAAAAAACGTCCAAAACAAGCGGACAAAAAACTAAAAATGCAAGTAACTATCGTGATAGAAGAGAGAACTCCACCAAAACTATCAGGCCTAAGACCACACGGTGTATCTTTCAAGAAGAGGTAGAGCTGCCCTCCCTCCGCTCATGATGGGGTCATGATGCAAGGCTGCATGACCTCACGCCGCATCGGTCCAGTTGCCAACCTCCGAGACCAAGCCCGAGTCCATCAGACCCCCACCTGCAGAATCATCTTCAGGACTATCCGGCATCCCTGCAGTCTCGGATGGAGACGCCATCAAATCGAAGTTCATATGTGTTGCCCTCTTCTTGTTCTTGCTCCCTCTAGAACGCCCCCGTTTCTTCAGAGATTTGCGGGTAAGGCCAATAACCCCATCATTCCCCACCATGAAGCCTAGATCACCCGATCCCAATTCCAAATGTATGATTTCCAAGCAGTGTTTGGTGCGCTTGTTCTGAACTAAATCATCCTCGTCCCGAACCCTGCGGACTCCGGCCACCTCTGAGGGAGAGGAGACGGATCTGTACCTGGCGTTTCTCCTTTGGAAATAACCCCGAAAGGGATGAAAGTGAAGGAGATGAGGAGATAGTTATACATGGGGCTGAGTTAGCCCTAAAAATCATCCCTGTTTGCGCAACCCTTTGAATAGGCGGAGCTGCTTCCTCTTGCGAGCCCTCGCTAGGGCAAGTCTGCCATCCATGGTCAATCCGGCAGCATGTGCGGCAGCGGCCCAGAAGCCTCTCATACTTGAACTCCACCGTGATAACGTCGGAGGGAGAAACCCTAAGCTGACGTTCGAGCTTCATCGGGGCATTGATTGGGAGGATTAGGCGAACTCTATCAGTACCACGACCCAGGGCTGCATGGTCGATCTGGAGAACCGAGCCAATTGTCTCCCCAACAAGACGAACAGTGGCCACCGAAAGGAGCGCCGGCGGAAACCCTGAAATGACCACCCAAATCCATATGTAATCTAGCGGAACCTTCAATATGTCGGAAAAGCCATCATAATCATTGAGAATCACCATCACCCTCTGAACGCACCACGGACCACCCTTCTTGATCCTCGACAGATCACGTTCGTTATTGAATGTGAAAAGATACCTGTATCCCCGTGCCGTGACTTCCACCGGAGCTGAAGTCTTCCACATCGACCGCATAGCGCCGCGGAAAGAGTCAAAAGCCATAGCTTTGCTGGTGTTGAGACGACCAACTAGAAAGAAACGGGAAACAACATACCCGTTTTCCGGGCTCCGAAGATCCCCCCAGTCCACCAGCTCTTCTTCGGTACTAAGAGAGAGTTTGGACGCCCGACGTGCAGTCATGGAGGCTAACGACGCAGTCACTGCCGCCATATGAGTCGCACCAAATAGCTATATTCAAAACCCTAACCCTAATCCTAGGTTGAGAGAGAGAGAGGCTGCGGTATTTGTTGTGTTTATCTAAGCAGTACAAGTTGATTGAGGGCTTACCCAAGAAAAAGGATGATAATCTTGTGTTTTTAGAAAAACATAATGGATTTGTAATTTGCAGATTTTAGACACATCAGAATGTAGTATATAAGATATTCGTTTGAATTCACATATTAATACTTAGTAAAGTGAATATTAATTCAAGGTAAGCAATCAACCTCTTTGATGCTATAGTTACAACTCGAGGTTAAAATCTAAGACAATACCAACTAACTGGGGAAAATCCAACTTTCATAGACTTTAGCATCTCTTTTTTTTAATCGATCAACGACGGTATTCTTAAATGCTTTCTAGATCCAGAAACTAATCCGCGCCGGGAATCATGTCAAAATGTTTCATTCCTCCTGGCCACCAAGAATAAATTTGGATTTAAACTCCATTTAGTGTCGGCAGAATTCGAACCTGGGTATGAAAGATTCTCACATAAAAACTCTTACCAACTCGACCACATTTGGTGGTTAACTTTAGCATCTCTTAACTTAACTTTATGATTGAGTACATTATGAACACGTTCAGTGGAGTTTTGTAAGAACACATAAGCAAGGTGATGTCGGGCGTGGGAGTTGAGTACAACACTTTGAATGGTGAGAGCTTCTTCGTTATCTTTTATCTTCCAAATATTTCGAGAAAAAATAAAGCGTCGGCAAATAAGTGTCTTATCTATGTAACAATTTTGCATTTGCTGATTAAATTTTTAGCAAAGATTGCAGTGATCAATGAAATACATCAATATCGACATTCTTTCTGAACTATTACTTTGATTAAAAAAAAAATTAAAAAGGGGGAATTCATTTTATTCCCAAAAGTTGAACACAACCGAGAGACAAAATAAAATAAAATAAACAACCGAGAGATAATACGAAAGTAGCTTGCTCTCAAGTCTTAACAGTCGAACACATTACCAAAGTTGGCATGCGTATGAATTAACCTAATCTACTAGACAAGAAAATCAGCCCACCGTTTGATCATTTTCTTTACGTTCTCAGTCTCTCTCTCCGACAATATATGGAAGCAATGATCCTCTCCTTCCACTTCAAACAGATCCACTTCTCCTTTCCATCCACTTAGAGCATCTGCACCGGGGAGCAACCGGGCGAGCAAGAGCACGAGCAAGACGGTAGGGCCGGCCAAGGTGCTCGAGCAAGACGGAAATGAGCGCGCACCGGGGTCGAAAACGGCGAGCAACCGGGCGAGCAGTCAACGAGTCAAAGTGCTCGAGCGAAGGCTCGAGCAAACTTTGCTCCGATGCTTGCTCGAGCAGCTCGTGGGGCCGGGCCGACAGGTTTCTCGCTTTTTGGCTGCCACGTGAGACGCACCGTGACGTGGAGTAAGCTGCCGAGCGCTAGGACGGACCGGAGATGCATCTGAGCGCCGCCCTCGACGGTGGCCGTGGCTCCCGATCGTTGCCGCGCCTTCTGCTCAGTGAAAAGCAGCCTGAGACTTGGTTGAAACGAAAGAGGGCGTCGAGCCCATCAGTTTGGTGGGTGGCACGTCGGCTGGAGTGGCCGGACGGCGGAGAACGGAGCACCGGAAAAACGCGCGGGAAAGGCTGAGGAAGACGATGAACAGTGCGTCGTTTGAAACAGCCAATGTCAGGCTGCCACGTGGCAGTCTGACCGGTCAAAAATTAAAAAACGGGCAAATCAATCTGGGCCTTCCATTTCAATCTGAAATTTTGATCCAACGGTCAGAATTCAAAGGCAACGGCTACAATTTGATCATAACGGAAATATTCCCAAAAAATAGTAAAAAAATCCCAAAAATTTCAAAACTCTCCCAAAAATTTGCTTATAAATACTACCTCAATTTTTAATCAACTCACACCAATTTGTTCGAGAAATAAAAAATTTATTTATTAAGATGAAATAGAAATACATATTAAAATTAACACACATACTTAAATTGACCACAAGCTTAATAATTAAACTCAAACGGATTCACGTTGCACATAATAACCCAAAAGGAAAACCTACCCCAACATAACAGATATCGTGGGCCTCGGGGGCGTTGCCCCCGAACCCCCATCGGGGGTCACGTTGCGCCCCCGAACCCCCAAAACCAGGGCGCGTCGCCCCTGGACCCCGACTCGCTGACCGGGCAGCGAGATCCCCGCCTCTGTCAGCGCCACCAGATGACTAGTTCAAGGCATATACTAACGTGTCAATTATCTATTAATCGGAAATCTTATCGAAAATCTTGGATAATATCGAGTCGATAATGATACGTGACACATTATTATTGGTGGTTAATCTATCCGGTAAAAAAAATTTAATCATTTCACAACAAGACAAAACTGAGTTGCTCAAGCAAGTTGTTAATGGGTGTGTGAAAAAATCGATTTGGGTGGAGCAAAATTTGATTTCCATTTGCTTGAGCAAAATTTGCTCCTGGGCCCACCAGGTGCTTGAGCAAGACCATTTCATGGGTGCGGATGCTCTTACCTTCACCGAATCATAATACCAAACGTTTCGATCCCTCACCATATCCTTGCCAGCAACACAAACAAGCATCTTCGAGCACCCAAGTCCGGCCAAACTTGGAGCACCCGAAACCATCGGATTTATCTTCTGATTGTCGATGCCTCCATCAGCAGAGGGATAACAAAATTTCCAAACCATATATGACGTTGACTTCTCAATGTCTTCGCCTTTAGGCTCCGATCCGACTGGCTTGGATCCCGAGAAACCCGAATGGGAAAGAATAGCCCCCATAATCGTAACTCCACCAGTTAAGCTTTCAACCCCTGCTCTCATAGCTGTGTTATGCGCAAGGTTCCCTCCAGCACTGTCTCCACCAATGTAAACTCGATCGAAGTCGCCCAGATCGACTAGCCAAGGCTCTTTGTGAGAACCATCATCTTGATTACTTGAGTGAGAAGCAACCCACTGAAGAGCGGTCCAGCCATCTTCATAAGCAGCAGGAAGAGGACTTTCCGGAGCGAGCCGATACTCGACTGAGACGGCGAGAACTTGAGCTTCGAGGACGAGGCGGTTGAGGTAGCGGTGGTGGAAGGAGGAGAAGGCGGACTCGCAGAAGAAGCCGCCGGCGTGGAAGTAAACGAAGATGGGAAGCTTTTGGGATTGGTTTTGAGGGAGGTAGAGGCGAGCAGAGACTAAGGGGTTATGTGAGATGGTGATGTCTTTGGAGGAGACACCAGTATCGGGGTCGTTAAGAGATGGGGGGACGTGTGGAGAGCCGAAGAAGCGTTCGACTGTGCCATCTTTGTAGTGCTTTATGAGATTTGGGATCTCTGAAGCTATTTCTTTGGTGGTGGTGGAAGCCATCGGAGAAGAAAGAGAAAGATGGATTAGAAATGGTTAATGGGAGATTATGAATAATTAGGTAAAATTCGCTGGTCCAAACAACCATGCAAAAAGCCTGTATTGATCTGTGTGTATGAAAAACTGCCATTTAAATACCAACAATTGAATATTATACCGTAGGACCGCCGTAGACATTACAACCATAAAAGGGTGTGATTGGTTTTCGGGATAAAACCTGCAAGGCAGTGTTGTTTCCACGGATTGGAATGGTGAGAATTTGAAATTTGCATATGGACGCATAGTACAATCACTGTAAGATGGTCTTCTCCTATTTTTCGTTTAGCTTTTTGGATAATCCCTTTGTCATTGTGTCGTGGGAACTACACTTCATCCAAAAGTTTACCCAAATGTTTCGAACTACGTACATACACTTCATACATGTTTGAACGTGAATGTCACTTGCATGCCTAAGTGTAGTGTGCTGTCCTGCTTGAAAGGTTGGATATGTTCCATGTCTTCTTCACTTGATTAATGCTCCTGACCATCACCACCCAACTAGATCGAACAAGTTCGAATCTAAAGGATAAGTCATAAACTAAATTATGAATAAATCTCTAAAACCCCATTTGTGATTTTATTGACTATTGTATGAACACATTAGAGGGTCATTTCATCGACAAAATCATCATGGACGAAGGTACGTACGTGTTGCTCGTAACAATGGACAGATGTGTGTGTTGCTTGTATTTTTCTAAACGATCATAAATGGATCACACGCACAGATCCATTGGTACAGAAATTCTCTTTACATTATTACCATGATACAGAAAAAAAAACTGGAATAATCCCAAAGTAGCTTCATCTCAATAGTCAAACACATAAAACACAATGAAAAAACTACTAGACAAGAAAATCAGCCAACCGTTTTATCATTTTGTTCACGTTCTCAGTCTCTTTCTCATACAATATATGGAAGCAATGCTCCTCTCCTTCGACTTCAAACAACTCCACTTCTCCTTTCCATCCACTTTCCTTCACCAAATCATAATACAAAACACCTCGATCCCTCAGCTCATCCTTGCCAGCAACACACACAAGAAGCCTCGAGCACCCAAGCCCGGCCAAACTCGGAGCTCCCGAAACCATCGGATTGATCAACGGATTGTCAATGCCTCCCTCAGCAGAAGGATAAGCAAACTGCCAAACCAGATAGGGCTTGGACTTCAACTTGTCATCACCTTTTGGCTCCGATCCGACTGGTTCGGACCCCCAAAAATACGGGTGGGACAGAATAGCCCCTAAGATTTTGACTCCACCATTTAAGCTCTCAACTCCTGCTCTCATAGCTATGTTATGTACAAGGTTCCCTCCAGCACTGTCTCCACCGATGTAAACCCTATCGAAGTCTCCGAAATCGGCTAGCCATGGCTCTTTGTGAGAAGCACCATGTTCATTGCTTGAGTGAGAAGCAACCCACTGAAGAGCTGCCCAGCAATCTTCATAAGCAGCAGGAAGAGGGCTTTCCGGGGTGAGCCTGTACTCGACTGAGACGGCAATGACTTGAGCTTCCGAGACGAGGCGGTTAAGGTAGCGCTGGTCGAGATAGGAGAAGGCGGACTCGAGGCAGAAGCCTCCACCGTGGAAGTAGACCAAGATGGGAAGCTTTTTGGTTTGGTTTTGAGGGAGGTAGAGGCGAGCAGAGATTGAAGGGTTGTGTGAGATGGTGATGTCTTTGGAGGAGACACCGGTTACAGGGTCGTTAAAAGATGGGGGGACATGTGGAGAGCCGAAGAAGCGTTCGACTGTGCCATCTTTGTAGTGCCTGATAAGGTTGGGGATCTCTGAGGCGATTTCTTTAGTGGCGGTGGAAGCCATCGGAGAAGAAAACGAGAGAGATATGGAAGAGAAATGAATATGGACGTGGCTATAAATGGAGGAGGGACGCTAGGGCCGGTCATTGATTAGAGTTCCAGCAGATGCGTGGAGGTCACTGCTGCGATTACTGCTATAGAAGTTGGCCCGCCACCGTCATTGTGACGGGGACACTGTGGGGCGTCTTTTGACTGGACTTCGACACTGATGACGCGCCACCGCCATATCTTGTCGAACAACTAATCATACTGTAAAAGGCTAGTTTTTCGATACAAGTACTGTAAAGGCTAGTTGCTTGGTTAGAATTTAGTAGCGTACAATCCATGCAGGTAGCCAGGTAACATTTACATTTCTTAGGAACTCAAAAGTTACTAAAAGAAGAAAGATCGGATTGAATTGAATTGAAGTGAAGTGAAGTGAAGGATTATTATAGCTATATATGAGCCTATGAGTTAGTCTATGATCTTGGTTAAAGTATTGCTTGAATTAGAACTAGTCATAGTTGTAAAGGTATTTTTGAATTAAAAACATGAAAAGAAAATTCGAGAATGATTTAAAACTCTAAATGATTCTCCACATCATGATAAAATATCATGTCTTCTTATCGAATATTTAATGTCAATTACAATTAGTTTGGTGTAAGTTTGGCTCACGATCTCTCACTTCCAAAAAAGAGACTAATGTCAATAGACCAAATGACACGGGTCGAAAGTATTGTTTTAATTATTTATGAATAATGTTAGATGAACCACTTTTTGACATCTCATCTAGAGTCCACTTTATGTGTTAGCCTATGTGGCATGTACATAACGTGTCACCACCTAATCAGAGAGTGTTTCTTTAAATAACATAGTTGTGTCACATAAGCTGATACGTAAGGTGGGTTCTACATGGGATGCCAAAAGGTAGGAGAAATTTTTAAATATGACGGGAGGATCACGTGCCAATGCCTAGTGGTTATCTCTCCCAATTAAATTTCAACACGTGTGCTTTTATCATAGAAATTTTAAATTTATGTATTTTATTTTTTGTAAAATGATTTTAATAAATCTTTTAAGGTTTAGGGTTTAGAAAAACAATAATAAATTTAAAATGGTATTTGACAAAATAACAGAAATAATTTTGTGTCACAAAATCTCACGTGTCAAAATTTCATTGGTAAAGAAGACCACTAGGCACCGCCACGTGGTTCTCCCGTCACACTGAAAATTCCTCAAAATGTAATTCACCTAGCATTACTCATCATTTATACATTTATACATGATATATTTCAATTATTTATACATAATTTTTAAGAAGATTTGAAACTAGGGAGTTAGAAGTGAAATACGAGTTCGGAAAAAAATTGTTTACTGCCATGTTAAGTAGGAACAGTCATATTCATATTCTAAACTTATAATTCCCCTCGATCACTAACTTTGCATTTTATTTATCATGTCAACTGTACTCTATCTAACCAATAATTGAGTCCAAATGCTACACAATCTCTTTTTGTTGATAGAGTTAGCTTTGCTGTCAAATCTAAATTATTTTTTTAAAAAAAAATTATTAGACGGCAGGGGCTGGAATGCGCCGGTGTATTGGGACGTCAGTAGTGGGGCCAAACACATGGTCAATTCATGTCCACCAATCTAAAAAAAAGGGGGTATAATAGTAAATGCAGACTTAACAGTTGTTTGTAGTAAAAATATTCCGTTAAGGTAAATGTTGGAGGACATTTAAGACAAATTGTCAAATTTCAGCCTCAATCTTCCTCTTCTTCTATACCACTGCAGTGGCTGGATCTTCGCTGAGCAATCTCCCACAGCCAACCCCTCCTCCCAATCTGACATCGAAGATTTCAATTAGAGTATTGCAGATCTAAACCCTAAACTCATAGTAGAACTGCTTGTTCTTACCCAAAGCTTCAATTAGAGCATTGCAGATCTATGTGCAGTGCTTAAACCCCTTTTGCTTCTCAACTCATTGCAAAAATGAGAGAGCTAAAGCGTCGGCATTGTTGGTGTTATTCAAAATTAAAGTAAGGACAAAAGGGATAAACATGTAGGGTATGTTTGGTAAAACAGATTAGATTGAATTAGGATTTCAGAATGGATCAAACTAGATTGGAGAAGAGATGCTAACTCCACACCCGTTAGGACCCTTGTGTTTGTTTAACATGATTATAAACTGGATATTTAAAGGATTTCAAAAAATTAAAAAACAAAAAACAAAGCCATTAAGTCGGCAATCTTCATCGTCTACCCCTCTTCAGCCTCTGTTCTCAAATTAACCATGGCTTCCTTAGTCACCGCTTCCCTCATAACCATTTACACCTTATCATCAGTCAATAGCTAAACTCAGTTGCCCCGTCCAGATCCGCCGCAAGTCGATTTCGCTTCACCACTGTAGATGACGACGACAATGAAGATAATCTTTGTAATTAGGACAAAAAAATTGAAGTTAATCTTCCTCTGTATCCCTCTCCCTCAGGAAGCAAAGGGATGAGCAATCAATTAGACAATGCTGGAAACTATGTTTGAATGATATCAATTCAAATGACAGGTAAAGTGAATTTGGATTTGAATGGATACAAAGGTGATCGAGGTCGTGCGGAGGGTGACTTGGGTTTGCAGAAAGAGGAAGGAGAAAAAGTTTGGGACTAGATTTTGAAGCTACATTATTGTCCTTCAACTGGTTAAGGTTAAAACTCATTTACCACATCAAATTGAAATACCTATTACGTTCTTCTGTTAAACGGAAAGGTTAGGCGTAAACTTACACTAGCGCATTCCAGAAATATTCTTTATTAGACTTACAATTGTATTACAAATCAGCCTAGGTGATTGACTTCCACAGTTCCACCACAAAAGGAATTTTTTGATTATTTTCTTACGCGTTATAGATGTACTAGGACATCGCAACCACAAAGGCTAGGGGTTCAGTGATAAACCCTGCAAGAAATGAAAGCACACTGCAAAGCATAAAACCATCGTTTGGAAGTGGAAACTATAGAGAATAGCTTCTACTTGAGGAGAAACTCGGCCACCTTTCTGGTGAGATCCTGAGCTTTTGGAGTCTCAAACTTCAAGATATGAAATGCATGTTCCTCTCCTTCCACTTCAACCAACTCTGCTTCACCTTTCCAACCACTTTTCTTCACTGCCTCATAGTAATGGACACCTCTATACCTTAGCGTATCCTTCTCCGAAACACTAACAAACAACTTTGAACACCCGAGTCCAGCCAAGCTTGGTGCTTCTGGACCAAATGGATTCATCATTGGATTATCAATCCCACCAGGTGCCGAGGGGTACGAGAAGTTCCAAACGTTACACCCCAAATCCTTCTCAGGCTCTTTGCAAGGGTCTGATTCCCCGAGTGGCTTGGAACCCCAGAAATAAGGGTGTGTAAGAGAAGTTCCCCGTATTTTTAGACCACCAGGCAAACCCTCTTTCCCAATTCTCATGGTCACATTATGAGCAATGTTGGCACCTGCACTGTCACCACCAAGAAAGAACCTGTCCGGGTTGCCATGACTTGTCAACCAAGGCTCTTCACTGATGCCATTTTCAATGAGGTGTGAAGCCACCCATTGCAGGGCAGCCCAACAATCTTCATAGCCAGCAGGAAGAGGGTGCTCAGGAGCCATCCTGTATTCAACTGATACAGCAACAACTCTGGCTCGGGAAACCAAGCCGTCAAGATACCTGTGGTGATCGAACGAGAAGGCCGATTCGATCATAAAAGCCCCTCCATGGTAGTAGACCAAGATGGGGAGTTTCTGGTGGGGTTGATCAGCATCAAGTTTTGGGAGGAACACTCTTGCTGAGATTAATGGATTTTGCGAAATTGTGATATCTTTTGATGATACCCCTGATACTGGATCATTAAGCATCGGAGGTACATATGGAGTGCCCATGAGTCGTTCAACTGAGCCATCCTTGTAGACTCGGACAAATGGGATTAGCTCTTTCTCTACCCCCTTCTTGTCTTCCACCTTGAGAAACTCAACCAACTTTTTCGTCAAATATTTGGCTTTCTGAGTCTCACAATTCAAAATATGAAATGCATGACCCTCTCCTTCCACTTCCACCAGCTCTGCCTCTCCTTTCCACCCACTTTTCTTCACTGCATCGTAGTATCGAATGCCTCTAAACTTCAGGTCATCATTTTCCGAGACGCTCACAAACAACTTGGAACACCCAAGTCCTGCCAAGCTTGGTGCTTCTGGAGCAAGAGGATTGATCAATGGGTTATCAAGCCCACCAGCTGCTGAAGGGTACACAAAGTTCCAAAGCATAGCTGCCAAATCCTTCTCAGGCTCTTGACAAGGGTCTTCCGCAATAGGCTTGGAACCCCAAAAATAGGGGTGTGTAAGAGAGGTCCCCAATATCTGCAAACCACCAGGCAAGCCCTCTTTGCCAACTCTCATTGCCAGGTTATGAGCAATGTTAGCTCCTGCACTATCACCACCAAGAAAGAAACGTTCCGGGTTGCCGTGGTTCGTCAACCAAGGCTCCTCACTGATGCCATTTTCAATGAAGTGAGAAGCCACCCACTGCAAAGCAGCCCAACAATCTTCATAGCCTGCGGGAAGAGGGTGCTCAGGAGCCATCCTATACTCCACAGAAACAGCAACAACTCTAGCTTGGGACACCAAGCCGTCAAGAAAGCGGTGGTGATCAAAGGAGAAGGCGGATTCAATGCAGAAACCACCACCATGGCAGTAAACCAAGATGGGCAGTTTCTCGAGAGGCTGCTCATCATCGAGTTTTGGGAGAAAGATTCTGGCTGAGATCAAAGGGTTTTCAGAAATGGTGACATCTTTTGATGAGACTCCAGACACAGGATCATTGAGCAATGGTGCTCTATAAGGAGTACCCAGTAGTCTTTCAACTGAGCCATCTTTGTAAACACGGACAAATGGGATCACCTCTCTGTCTACCTCCTTGGCAAGGGAACCCATTTTCTTGAGTGTTTTATGAACCTCCTGAAGGCGATGGCTTGCTTTATATCCACCTTTCTTCTTAGCACACTTGCCATTTTAAGCAGCTATAAGTGTTTAATAATTGCTCTTAATTGAAAGTTTGTTCTGCCTCCAGATGTCAACTACCATTTGCAGAAGAAGGATTGAAAGAGACAAAAACTTTAACACCAACATCTTTGAATTCCCGGTCGATCACACCAAAGAAAGAATGAACGACCAGTTTGATTTGGTGGGGGACTGAAAGTTAGTTATACCCAAAAGTCGAAAAAAGAACACCAGTACTGCCGCAACCAACCCCAAATTTGTCCACCATACCAAAAATTGTTTCCAATTTTAAATGTGGCAGGTTCTTCTGTAATGTTCCTGAACCTGAAGTGTATATTGTAATTTAGTGAAGACAGAGAAAGCCAGCCACCTCAGAAAACCTGAAACCTGACTTGAAGACAATCATGCAAGGAAGGAGCTGTTTTGGATGAAATAAAATCTTTGGTGCCAGGGTTTGGAACTATTATATAGAAAAAATTCCTGAGACTACAATTGTTGCAAGAAAAGCTTTATATTTGGTCAGAAAGCTATTATGGAAGGAAGTTGGACTGTCACGGCTTGAAGAACTGTATTAAGCTGAAAGGCGACGGACATTGCAGGCGATACTATTTTTTACTTCCTCTGATCAAGAAAAGTAGCTGAACAAGCATTTTGATGAAAAATTGTATAGCACGCAACAATGTACTACTACCATTCCACATGCCGGGCTTTCTATCTTAAACTAAGCATGGGACCTTGCAGCCTATATTAATAAAAAGCTTTAACAGGGTATAATGCCAGGGAACAAAGAATTGAAAACGCATTTGACAGAGACGCTCTATTCAACCCTCTTTGGATTTAAACTGGAAAAACCAAGCAGTGATTGATAAGTCCTCTTTACTCTTTAGACAACATTAACTATTCATAATTGTAATTCGTAGTGGTACTTCAGAAAATAGCAAAACCTAGGAATACATAAGATCATATTCCAAGCAATGTTGGAATTGTATTAGACATGAAACATTGTGTTTACAACCAACAAGACCGAATCAGGAATGGATTATAAGACAAACTACAGTAAAAGAATTAGACACCTCTTTAAAATTAAAAACGAAGAAAAAGAAGTTGAAACGTCAACTGGCTCAACAACAAGAACATCTACTATGGGTTTCTGTACATCGTACTTGGGTGTTAGAGCTGAAGAATAAAAGACAGCAAACTACAACTGCAAGTTATGTGGGTTAGGCTTAGTGAGTGCTTTAGTGAAGTAATTTCTGATCTCTTTCAATATTTCCTTGATGAAATCGGAGTGCCTGCAATGTTCCAGCTAAAATAAATTAGAAAGTGAAGAAAAAATAACAGACAGACATGTTTTTTGCTACACAAATATGACCAAATCTACAACACGGTGACGATTCATGTAAGATCTTCAACCAACACACAGAGAACAATTAAGAAGGAAAAGCCTGGACAAGATATAAGTTTATCCGCAGACCATAAATGTAATTGTTAAATCCGATAAAGTACCAAGAAAAGAAAAGATAACATCACATCCGTTTTCCCTTTTTGTTTAAAATACTCTTAGTTCCAAACATTATAAGTCCCCTGCATTTTCTAGTGCAAATTCCCGGGATACACATCTTGCATCAGATAACAGAAAGAACAAATTTCCCAAACAAAAAAAAGGAAAAGGTTTGGAGGGAGCACATACCCTGGTCTTGCACTCAATTTTTCGAACTGCTCCAATATAAACAAAATACATCTTTGCCTTAATGACATTGCATGGAAGGCTTCTGAAAGTTCATACATGTTTGAAACATTCTCCAAAGATATGTCCTACATTAAGAAATAGAAAATTAATCAAGCAGCCATTTTGTTGTGTGTTGAGAGAGAGAGAGAGAGAGAGAGAGAGAGAGAGAGAGAGAGAGAGAGCTTACTTGTGCTATTGAATACTCACAAAGCCGCTTGAGTCCCTCCAAAAGATACTGATCTGCAGCTCTGAGGAGATCTTGAGCAACATCCAAAGTTATGTCTACTGATCCGGTGTATATAAATCTGTGCCAAGTCGAAAGCCTGAATTATAAACAGCCTCAGTAGGCAGCTTTTCTTATACAAGACAACAGCAAAAATGCACTGTACCTCATCATCAACTCGAAAACCTCCCATCTAATATTTGGTATGTCAATGTCCCTTGCATCCTTCTCCTGTAATTGAAATAATCAACCATCCATCAGCTATCATTATAAAGTTGTTGATAAACCATAATTCAGGATGAAATAGCAGAAACAACAAATGCCCACACTCACCCGGTAACCACCATCAAACATTGCACGGAATGCATCTGAAGAAGCAAGCAGGCAAATTCTGTGGGCATAGAACCGTCTACCTGCAAATGATCAGTGAAACAATCAAACTCGCTAACAACTAACAATCACACTAGTTCACTGATATTCCATAAGGAGAAAGAACTATGAGAGAAAAAAATTAGACCTTCAACTAAAAACGTAACATCGGACAGCGTAAAATTGTTTACATACTGCTCCCCTAGATAGACCTGCAGGAAATATTTATCATCAGAGAGAATCTATGCCATACATGAACTCAATGCGTAAATATACAGCACCTTCAAAAATTGGCGAGCAATCACAGAATACGCATGTAAATTTTGATTTCTTTAACCAAACTGAAATAAGTATGAATCTTTCCAAAAGTTCTGTAAAATTGCATCCGGATGCTTATAGGATTGGGAGTGGATTGTTTCTAATCTAACAATTCTAGTCACGAACTAAAAAGAGAGGCCATAGTTAAGCAATATAAAGGTCCCACAGGAAAATGCCAAAATAGACCGTACATTAGACTAAAATTTTTGCAGTTAAGATTGCTGCATTAACAGGCTTTTTTTGAGAATGTGCTGCATTAACAGCTTGCTTCCCTTGCTGCGAGTAAATTGAAACTGAAAACAAAGCTAAAATTCTACCCAGTCTAATGTCATGAGTTCAGGCTCTTATTCAACCGAAAGAAGTAATGAATCAGGATAATACCACAATATTCTAATTTACAGAATTTTTAGTCCTTCAACAGGTTTGGCAATTCAAACTGACATTAAACAGTCAAAATACTTTACTATATTTACAAAGAAATGAAGACACTATTGAAAAAAAAATACATCTAAACAACAATATATTTTAAATATACAATGGGACATGTAGTTTCAAAAGTATGCATCTGTTCCCATCTCCCTTATATCCCCAACAAAAATAAACTGTGTTTATTTGCAACTAAAGTATCTCAGTAATGAGCCATTGGTTGTAGTCATCTTTTTGGTTTAGAGAATTTATCCTGGTTATTAAAACTAGCTAAATACACGAATTAAAATTTTAAAAAATACAACTGCAACTGATGACACGGTAAAAATTCAATTAGATTACTGGTGAAAGTGTGAACAACATCTGGTATTCTAAATAAGCACAACCTGTGGTGTTGGAGATGGAGGAGCTGCATCCACTGGAGAAAGTGTCGTGGCTTTGTTGGCCAACTTAAACAGAGCCATGGCACCATCAAGTTGTTGTTTGGGATTACTACAAGTAAGAAGCCCGAGAAGCAATTCCAAACCTGCTAAATGATATGGAAAAAGTTAGCCATCTGAATAAATAATATTTGAGGAACAAAGAAACTAAAAATTTTGTTGCAAAAGACCATGACATAGTACAATTTGAAATAAAGAGAATGACATGCCATTGTTATCAATGAAAATGGTTCTTAAATCCTCTGGGGAGCAAAGATGAGCAAAAGCCAAAGCAACACGTCTTTGGACACTCTTATCTGCTACACGCATCAAGTATAACAAGTGGAACAAAACCTGCATGAGAACATTTCAGAAATTTCAATCCCATATGTTTTCAACAAAAAATTAGTGCCACAAAATGTATTAACACCTTCAAAACTTTTAAGAACTTAGTATTAAGCATGACAACTCACCCGTGCATGAATCTTCTCCTCTAATCTTTTCAATGTTTTGGTCACACAATCCTTTGTAGCCTGGAGAGAAATTTGTAAATTGATGCCCATTACGAGTTGTGATACAGCATAGGACAAGAGGGGCAGAAAATTTTAAGATCATCTACTTTAGTTACCAAAATTATTAGGAATCTTGTTACAAATATAAAATCTCATGGAAATACAAAGAAGTAAGCTTTTGAGGAGAGAGAGAGATATACTTGGAAAATGAATTCTCCATCCTGCAATTTCTGAACACCTCCAACCCTAATAAAATCGGACACATTATCCTATAGGAAAAAACGAATGGACAAAGCAATATCACATTAATATGGTATTAAATGTCAATTAATTGACCAAATACACAAAATTCCATGAGTTCATGCTAATCATTAATTATCTTATACCTCATTATCTGCAAGGCCATAAAGGGTAAATGCAGCGTTGTGTTGCAGAGACCCATTTTTTGAATCCAGAAGTTTTAACAATGGCAATAAACCACCATTATGAACAATACCAGCTTGGTTGTGCGAGTCCTGAAAATATGATTTGAAGAAAATGAAATGAAAAAACATACTCAGAAAAGCAGTATTTTTAATAATAATCATAATTGTAGGCATTAATATGTACACTACCAGGAACCTAAAGAACCAGAAAAGGCATCACTAATTAAAATAAGGTGAAATAACTCCATCTATGTCATTTTGATTCTCCAGACTAATTTTCCCAATATTGCCAACTGTGGTCTACACAGAAAATAGAATAAATCATGAAGAATAGTAACCTGAGCCAACCTCCCCAACGCAAAAGCTGACATCTCCCTCAGTTGTACATCTGATGATTGAAGCATCTCAATTAAAGGTCGGACAGCACCCCTCTGTACAATGTGAACCTACCAAAGGCAATCACTAATTTCTAAAGATAACGGATGAATGGAAGGACTTCAAAGCAGATTTATGCAATCATCACAGAATTTCACGAGGGGAAAGGAAATCCACCGCATGTAATACAAAATGAAAATGCTTTACCAGGTTACCAAGAAGGGTGAACAAAATGTCTGCTGATAGTTTTTCAACTACAATGAGCATATTAGTAATGTTTTATATTCTAAAACTATGGTGTGTAGCACAAGCACCGGGATGAGTAGATGATTCATGTCATGGCAGAAGACAGAAAAACTACATTACCTTGCAATCTGAATCAGTTGCAGCAAATTGTCCAAGTAGCAGAGCTGCCTCTCTTTGGCTCTCAAAGCAGCAAGAACTGTCAAGAAGCAAATCTTGGTAAACTTTTGGACATTAAATGCTATAATGGGAAAACACTTAACAATAATATAGCTCGTTCAAGTGAAGTATTTGGGATGCACCTAAGCAATCCAATTACAGGTTGTAAAGCTCCAGCATTAAGAACCTCTTTCTTTATGTTTGGAGAAGAGTGAACCAGATTTCCGATTACACCAACCTGCATTTACTTGAAAAATCATGTTATTCTCCAGCAACATGAAGATCAAGAATCCAAGTTCACAAAGGATTAAGCTTAATAGCTCACTGTATTAACTGTAGTCTCATGAAGACCTTACCGCTTCGTAATGAATGGCAGCATCCTCAGATCGAAGCATTAAAATGAGGGTAGGAAGAGCATTGCATTCGACAATCTGCAACGTCATAAATGAGATCTGTTAGTTCAAACCCATATCTGAAAATAAGCATACCAACTTCTAGAAAATAGATAATCTCACAATGAAGGTCCATTACCTGATTCTTGTTCTCATCATTTTTAAATGCGAGGGTTCGTAGCGCTCCAGCAGCTGCTCTTTGCACCTTAGTATCGGCAAATTCAAGCAACTCAACTAGAGGTGGTATGCCACCTTCTATCCTGTATATGCAGTCCTCATGATCATTAAAATATTATGTTGTGATGTCATAATTACAACTGGCTACTAGATAGATGAACAAACCTGACACGAGTTTTAATGCTGCTGTTCTCATGAGCAAGATTGGTAATAGCATCAGCAGCTCTACGAATGACGCTATACAAAGGTCGACCTACGCGACTATCCGTGCGCCTCTTCAACAGATCTACCAGATGAGACAATGCACCATTGTCAACAATGAGTTGCTGATGCTCTGGCTGTTGACACATAAAGACAGCAAGGAAAAAAATATTCAGCAATCACATTAGATTTGAGCAATGTGGACAAATTATATCCAACCTACAAGTTTCTGTGACATAAATAGTTGTGCAACATCATACAAATAAGGTTTCAAGGACGGGACGTCTATAACCAAGAATCAATAGCATCGGCACAAAATAATAGAGAATGAAGATATAAGACAGTACAGGTAAGACCTAAGGAAAGAAAAAAGCAAAGAAGAGATTGACACACCTAGTTTGTATAACATATAAACCTTACACATACCACGGTCAAAGAAACAAATATTTAATTTAACATGCATGCTATTATATGTCTTCTTTGCTTTTGATTCATGAGATACTCTTGGACTATGAAGCTCTGACATAGTAAATTTACTACAATTAGTATCCGAGTAGTCAATCGAAGACGCTCGATGATGATGTGGTTTTAGGAGGGGACTGTTTTATTTCTGTGTTGTGTTCATAACAATTTCTATCTTTTGCATGCTCAATTACACAAGCCGCAGGTTATAAGTAATCTAAAAGTTCACAATCCTTAAAACTCTGCTGGTAATTTTACATGCTCAATCATATATGCCTCTGCTGTATATCTAAGAAAGAGTAAAATTCAGATTTTAACTCCTTGAAAATTCGAAAATTACGAAAGGTAGAGTGACCTTAACAGCGAGAAGACCTAGTGCAAAAGCACTCCCCTTCTCAACCTCGTGTTCGCAATGCTTCGTAGAGCTCCAGTCTACCTCGCTGCACGGCGGCGCTTGCAGATGCTTCACCAAAGCCGGAACCGCACCGCCTTCAACTATCACGTTCACCACGTCCTCTGCCGAAGAGCACTCAAATTCGTCAACCTCACAATTTCACAATACTCACAAAACCTAACAGAAAACTCTAAATCATAACGAGATCGGAGAATTTTCTAACCGTTTTTGGCAAGCTCGGCGAGGACGTGAGTGGCACGCTTGGCGGCGTTGCGATCAGCTTCGGTCCAGGAGAAGGAAGAGTCGAGAATCTTGACCTGCTCGGCGACCTGAACGAGAATCGCTTTTCTGGCGTCGTCGCCGCACGCGGTGGTTGTGATGTCTCGGTCGTCTCCGATTTCCTCTTCCAGTTTCCGCTTCTGCCCCTTCCTCTCCGATTGGCTCAGATCTTGGCGCCGCGGCAGCTCCATCAACCAACCAAGCTCACGAGAAATGGAAAGAGAAGCTGATCCAATCCAACAAGAGAGATACGAAATTTCTTTTGGATTTTTGAATAGAGGGTGAGAGAAAGTGTGAGGGACGCTGGAAAAGAAAAAGAAAAAACTCGAGGGTGTTTTCGGAAATTCACGAAAAACAAAAGTAAAAGCTTTTTCTTTTTCTTTTCCGGCAGGGAAGCAAATAAAGTGCGGGGGCGGAAAACTTAATTTTCGGGTTAATTATCGAATAATCATAGGATTAACCTGCGCTCCCGCTAATATTGATTAACTAACCTGCGCATGGTGCAAGGGGTAAGATGGAAACAAGCAAGAAAATGGTGGGGCCCAGGCGCAGTGTGGGGGATACGCACTCATCGATCATAAGGCTTTTGTGGACTGCGTATCGTCGTGCGTGCATGTAATTTGGGACACCAGACTGACCTGAACTAAGCGATCTGAAAATTGATTAGATAGTGAATGGATCACGGATTTTTTTTGTTACCATCACTATTAGATTTTTTTTGATGGAGTGTTTTTGATAAAACTAGATTAGGGGAAAAAATTTAGTTAAAAAACTTGAGATTTGAAATGAGATCTAATCCACATCAATAGAGGGATATGAATTGTGATCTCATATCGCTCTATGTAAATGTCAGTATGTTTAGATGATAATGAAAATTTTGACTCAACATCAGAAATAACAACAAAAATTATTGTGTCATGTCCCCATAATACTATCAAATTATATACAAAATTCGCTCGTTAACCTCATATAAATCATTTTCTAAATAACTGAGTAACTATAGTACGAGCGTATGACAACTTGAGGAGTCTTTTGTGGTGCCAAAAATCACTATTAGATTTATGATGGAGTATTTTTCTTTTTTGTTGGTAATGATTTGATGGAGTATTTTCAATAAAACTATAATAGGGGAAAAATAGTTAAAAGACTTGAGGTTTGAAATGAGATTTGATCCGCATCTCTGAATTCTAATCTCAAATTGTCTTTTTAAAAGGTCGTATGGATGATGACTATAATTTTAGTGTATCATCAAAATTAACAATAAAAAAGTTTGAAATGAGATCTAATCAATATTAATGGAGCTCTAAATTCTAATATCAAATTGTCCTTTGAAAAGGGCGAGTGCATCTAGATGGTGACCACAATTTTGACTTAATATCATAATTAACAACAAAAGTTATTGTATTATCTCCCCCATAAAAGTATTAAGGGTGGGTTTGGTGCAACTGAGCTTTTAAGTAAAAGCTGACTTATACTTATAAGTATAAGGTGGGTGAGAGCAGCTTCTCCTTTTCTATTGAAAATGACCCTTACTTTTTCAAAAAGCTACTTGCATGTTGTGTTACCAAACACAAAACTGACTTATATTTATAAGCAGAGGAGCTTATAAGCTCCCCCAAACGCACCTTAAGTGTAAGAATTACTCTTTGTGAAAATAACGGAATAACAATAGTATACGACAGTTGAGATTAATTTATGGAAACAGCTCAAATCTCATGAAATAGCCATCAACCCGACCAACCAAAACGACGGGCTCGTCCTTGTGAGTCGTGCCTGTGAATGATTTTAGAGACGATGACGGCGACCATGATCGTTTCAAAAGCGTTCACATTCCCAACAAATTAAAAATCGTCAATTACGACCGGAGAACAAAGCCCACGATTTGGCTAAGGTCCACACTGGTCATTTCATTATCATGGAAGAAAATAACAGCTACGGAATTAGATTATGGAATCCAATGATGATTAGGTTATAAAATAGAGGACGTGCCTGGACCAGCTAAAATCCCCATTCTCTCCCAGTAGTGCCACACTTCACTTCACTTCCTTTTCTTTGGCCTTACTCCATCCATCCGTCTCTGATTCTACTCATGAAAAAGGCAGAAGCACTATCCTTCGCTAATATTTGATGAATTTCTTTCAGCTCTGGGTAATGTGAAATCTCAACAAAGATCCTATTAATTTTTTTGGTGAGGTTATGTTTTACGAAAAAGTTTGAATGACAACAATTGTTTCGGCTTGTTTTTAATCCTCGCAAAGAGTAATGTTCGATCTTACGATACTATATCTGAGTTGATTGGTATGCAAGAAAGTAGGGTGTGAAGCATTGTCATAAGTATGGGAGTGGTAGTTTGATAGTCTTCGAGTATGTCTAGTTTGTTGGATAATGGTAGATGGACTAGCTCAATTTGAATTTTCGACTATACTTGGATCTGTAATTGTGCGTTGTTTTGAAAACCATCTGATTGTAACATCGATCTAAACGAATATAAAAACGGTGGTGTGTTTGTGTTCTTCTTTTCTGGGTTACTAAGTCTTTCTTTTCAACAAGAGCTAGAATGACTAATTCACAAGGAGAGCAAATTTACTATTTATTATTGGTGCTGAAGGGTTATTACTGTTCAAATGAACAGTAATGGGTCGGGTTTGTTTCTCTCTTCTGTGTCGTCCGATCTGTTATATGGAGTCGTTGATCTGCTGCCATATAACAGATGTTCTGGGCGTTTCCAGCGTACACAGACCTCGCATATCTCAATTTTCTCCTCTTCACTTTCCTGCTCTGTCTCTCTTCTTCGTCTTTGGGTTGAGTTCTTAGTTTTGTCAAGGGGCTGTGTTTCGGGACAGGAGAAGTTGTTTGGCTCTATTGATCTGTGGGTGTTGATCGAATTTTATTTCATTTGAATTTCGATTTTATGGTGTAATTTGAGTTTTGATCCTTGGTTATATTATGGTGATGTTTATTCCGGTCGAATTTGATGGTTTCTATGCTGTGTCAGTGATCGTGACTGGTCCAATTTAGTATCCAGTATGTTTCAGAACGGGACTGGTGACTGAAAAATGATGATCCCCCCTTCCGTATTTTTGATCCTGGAATAGTTTGGTGGATGAATATTTTGGCTTTTGGATCTTGATTGTGGGTTTTTGGTTTTGATTTCAGGGGTTGGATTTGGGACAATCGTGACGAAGATATGCATGAACGTTTCGCGCGGGACAAGCAACACATGAATGGAAGAATGGCTGGCAGTTGCGATCTGGTAGGTTTGCCATTCTCTGCTACAAGTGTGGGTAAGAATTTGGTCCCGTTTTTTACTTACATAGTTTTAATTTTTCAGTTAAAAGGTTTGATTTTAAGGTGTTGTGTGTTGGGAGGGCACTTTAGTTCTTCATGTTGGGTTTTGCCTCTTAATCTGAGGACAAAGAAGACATCTTCTGTTGTCTGTTCATTAGCTCTCATGCTCTATTGTCGGGAACTTGATTTGTTTTTTTTTTTTTTTCTGGGTCTGTAATGAATTAGATTTCCGCCTATCAAATTTTTAGGCTTTTGTTGCTCATTAGATTTGGTTCTTTTGATTGTTTTTATTAGTGGGGTTCAATTTGTTGTTATTAGGAGTATAGCATTTTGTTGTTTAACATTTTAATGATGCAGGGGTTTGAGATTGTGAAGAAGATAGAGGATGAAAGTAGGTCTGTGAGTTGAGGAAGGAAGAACAAGAAGGTATGGTTGTTCGTTGTTTAGTTTAAGATTTCTGTATGGTTATTGTTTCTGCCTAAACCCGGGGGTCTGGTAGATACTTGATGAATCCAACTCGATCTCCTGCAATCCTGCTTACTAAGGGGAATACCGGGCGGGCCGGCCTTCACCTCTCCGATGCCTAAGTTAGTATAGTTGGAATATATATAACCTGGGCACGTATGTAAGCAGGGAGAGAGACAAGTTACCTATTTATGGTGGTGGCTGAGGCCTATATATAGGTGGTTGGGGGTGAGGGCTGGCCTCATTCTTCGATGTGGGACTAGTTCTCTTCTGTTTGGACATTCTGGTGCCCTCTTTGGTAGGCGGGCGTCCCTGGTCCCAAGATCCCTGAAGGCAGGATAGACCGCTGGGGCCCGAGGCCTGGTGCTGGTGGTCCGATCCTGGGTCCTGGTCCGGGCCCTGGTGCGCTTGCTGCGGGTCTGTGGGCCCTGGTGTAGCCTCTCGGGCTACTGTCAACAAGTCCCCCAAGTTCCCGGTCAAGTGCAATCTTGAATGGGGACTTAAGATCTCTCTTGCTCTTGGCCTGCAGACCCGCAGGGTTACCAACCTACCGGTGCTCAGTCCCCCAAGTCCGCGTTAAAGATTGGGCGTGACCGAGGTGAGTGTCTGGATTTTGAATGGGCGTTCCTAAAGTATCGAGACGAGTCCCGGATGAACTTGCAGACTAGCCTTCGGGAAGGCCTGTTGGTGCGTGGAATAGGCCAACAGGTGCCCGAAGGGTGTTATGGCCGTGTTGAGGCGTTGTTTTAACACTTGCTAGCTCTTCTCAGCTTTTGTTGTTTAAGCGTTGAGGTAATGTGCAGGTTTGTTAGCCTGAGCTGGGCGTGCCCAAAGGACAGCTTCCCGCTCCCTCGGATTGATCAGCTCATTGACTCCACATCCGGCTTCAAGCTGCTCAGCTTCATGGACGCCTACGCCGGGTACAACCAGATACGGATGCACCCGGATGATGAAGAACATACGTCATTCACAACCGACCGAGGCACCTACTGCTATAAGAGGATGCCGTACGGTCTAAAGAACGCCGGCGCCACCTACCAACGGATGGTGAACCAAATGCTGGAACAAGAGATGGGTAAAACCGTGGAAGTTTACGTTGACGACATGTTGGTCAAAAGCTTAACTGCGGGGGCCCACGTCCAGGATTTGGCCATAGTCATCGGTAAAATGCTCAAATTCGGAATGCGCTTGAACCCGAAGAAGTGTCTTTTCGGGATTTCAGAGGGTCTTTTTCTAGGGCACATCATCAGCCAGCGAGGGATAGAAGCTAACCCGCTGAAGGTCCAGGCAATCCTTGATATGGAAACACCAGGAGAGAGGAACCAGGTCCAGATCTTGACCGGCCGGTTGGCCGCCCTGGCCAGATTTATCTCCCGTTTAACCGATAAGTGCGTCGTGTTCTTTAAACTGCTCAAGGCACAGCAAACCAGGAAGATACTCTGGGCTGCGGAACATGAGGCAGCGTTCCAGTCTATCAAAGCATACCTGGCCGCAGTTCCTCTTCTATCCAAACCACTGCCGGGAGAAATGTTGTACCTTTACATAGCCGCATCCGCAGCCGCCGTCTCCGCCGCTCTCGTCAAAAAGGAGGGCACGCTCGAACTTCCGGTATACTACGCGGGAAAGAGACTTACAGGAGCCGAGGGCCGGTACCCCGATATAGAGAGATTGGCTCTAGCCTTGATTGTTAGCGCTAGGAAGCTCCGGCACTATTTCCAGGCTCATTCCATCACCTTATATACCAACCACCCCCTGCGGCAGATCCTGCAAAAGCCAGACACCAGCGGGAGGCTCGTACGATGGGCAGTCGAATTAGGGGAGTTCGACATCACCTATGCCCCACGAACAGCCATCAAGGGACAGGCTGCTGCGGACTTCATATGTGAGCTCACCCCAATGGCGGTAGAAGTCCATCCCGCCCTGCTCGAGGACGCAGGGGCAGAACAAACCGCCAAGATCGAACCAGACCTTCCCACCGGCTGGAAACTTTACGTGGATGGCTCCGTAACCGCCAAACGGAGTGGGGCCGGGGTCCTGATAACCTCACCCGATGGCCAATCGTACGAGTATGCACTACGGTTCCTTTTTACCACCTCCAATAACGCTGCCGAGTACGAGGCCCTCATAGCCGGTCTGCAACTGGCCAAGGAGCTGGGAATCTCATCCATGGACATATACAGCGACTCCAGCTTGGTAGTCAACCAGATGAACGGGGTGTTCGAGGTTAAAGATCCTCAGCTATCCTCCTACCAGGCTTTGGCCAAAACACTGATCGGGTTCTTCCGCGGCGCCACGATCCAACATATTCCCCGGGAGGCAAATAGGCATGCAGACGCCCTCGCGAGGCTAGCAACCAGAAACTACCCTCCAGAGTACCGGAGAGCTAAAATCGAGACCCTCCAGAAGCCAAGTATAAGCAAGACCATCTCCGAAATATTCGCGGTAGAACAGGTACCACCGAGCTGGATGGACCCAATAGTCAAATATCTGACCGACAAAACCAGCCCCCAGGATGCGGTGGAAGCCATGAGGCTGCACCTCCGGTGTGCTCGGTATGGCCTCATTAACGGCCAATTATACCGAAGGGGCCACAGCTTCCCCCAGCTGAGGTGTGTGACTAAGGAGGCAGGAGAAGCAATCATGCGAGAGATCCACGAAGGGGTATGCGGTAATCACTCCGGCGCAAGGTCATTATCCCACAAATCACTCCGAGCGGGCTATTTCTGGCCCGATATGGCGGCAGTATCAAGGAAAATATCACGCGGCTGCCACAAATGCCACATGTACGCCTCGGTACCTCGTGCCCCGGCAATCGCATTATCAATCCTGTTGGCACCTTGGCCTTTCGCACAGTGGGGATTGGACATCATCGGCCCTTTCCCCGTGGCAGTAGGACAATACAAGTACGCCATTGTGGCAGTGGATTACCAAACTAAATGGGTCGAGGCAGAACCGTTGATAAAGATCACTGAGGAACGGGTTAAGAAATTCCTGTGGAAAAACATCTACTGTAGGTTTGGGGTGCCGCAGACTATTATCACGGATAATGGGACGCAATTCAACAACGCGGATCTCATCCAGTACACAGCCTCCCTGGGGACCCGGATGCTGTTTGCCTCGGTAGCACACCCGCAGACCAACGGCCAGGCAGAAGCGGTCAATAAGATTATCAAAACTCTTCTTAAGAAGAAACTGGATGCCAAGAAGGGATGCTGGGCCGAGGAACTCCCCGCGGTATTATGGGCCATCCGGACAACGGCAGCAGAGGCAACAGGAGAGACCCCGTTCTGCTTGGCATTCGGGAGTGAAGCAGTGCTCCCTGTGGAGACTGAGATACCCAGCGGCAGGGTCGAGAATTACGACGCTGACACAAACGCCGACGGCTTACTACTCAACCTGGACCTCATCGAGGAGCGGCGCGACCGAGCGCACATGCGAAACCAAACCTACAAGCAGCGGGTCGCCCGGTACTACGATAGAAGGGTCCGGGAAAGAAAGCTGCAAGTCGGCGACTGGGTCATGAGGAAGGTCCAGAAAAAGCCATTGGCCTTGCAGCCAACATGAGAGGGACCCTACCAGATCACCGCGGCCGTAGGCCCGGTAACATTCCACATCATAGACACTACGGGCATCTATTCCACCAGGCCGTGGAATATCGAACACCTACGCTTTTACCCTAGATAGTAGCAATCATAAAGGAACGAAAGTGTAATTGGCAAGCATTGCAATGTGCAGTTATGGCATTAAAGAGACTACACCAATTACAGGATATATGTACAGAGCAAACACCTAGCTAGCGCTCCCGGCTTCAAGCTGGGGGACTTGTTCCCATATGTCTCTTGTTCTGCCTGAGCATGCCTAACGGCCACGGTCATCAGCTCGTCGTACGCCAGCGGCCCCTGCGTTTGTAAGTTGTACGAAAGTTCCCCAGCTCTTAATCCTTGCTTGAAGGCCATTCCCGCAATCCTCTTATCCAAGTTTCTTACCCCGGACGTAGCGACCTGCCACCGGTTAACGAAGGCGCGTAATGGTTCGTGGTTAGCCTGCATGCAATCGAAGAGGACCGTCGATGGCTGGGCTGCCGTGGCTTTAAGGACGAACCGGCCGACAAACCTATCGGCCAACTGTGCGAAATTTTCGACCGAGTTCACCGGTAGCTCGTAGAACCAACTCAATGCCTCCCCCGCGAGCGTTTCTCGGAATATGTTGCAGCTCACGGCATCCGAATAGCCCCTAGCGCCTGTCTTCGACTTGAAGCTATCCAAGTGCCGGTACGGGCAGCTCGTTCCCGAGTATGTCAACTTCAGAGGCCTTTGGTCGCCAGATCCCCCTGTTTCCTGGATCCGGCGTGGGAAGGGTCCAATGCGCTCGGTAAACCGTGCGCCGTCCTGCGGTCGTCCCGCCTTCCGCTCGCTGGTCTCCATGCGGCTCTTTATGTCCGATACCGAAGCGGAAAGTGCCTCGATTATTCGCGCGGTGGAGCTATCCCGCTCTCCTGATGCCTGATCTGTGCGGTACGGGAGCTGGACTGGGCCGGAATCTTTCAGAGCCTCTGAGAAGAGAGGTACGGGCACATGGACGGTCTTCCTCCTGCCCGTAGGCAGCCCTATCTCGAGATGCGGGAATTCGCTAGCCTTGCTCGCCGTGTGCAAGGCCGCCCGAGGGGTACCTGGCTGGCCTTCTCGCTCCAGGGTTGCTAACAGGGCGGTGGTTACTGCCTTCAGTTCCCGACTTCGGGCCTCTGCTCTTAACCGATCCTGATCGCCCTCCTTCCGCAATCGCTCAATTTCTGCCTTCATCTTTCTTATTTCCCCTGCTCCAACCGGGTCGGGATTCTCTGAGACTTGACGATCGTGAGCCTTGTTTCGAACAGGAGAAAGTGCGAACCTCGCACCGACCTCGGCCTTTATGCTACGGGCCGGGCCGGGGAACTGAATTCGCGCTTCCGGACTTCCTTTGCGGTCGGGGGAAAGAACGAACCTCGCACCGATCGCGGCCCCTGCGTGTGGGGCCCGGTCGGGGAACTGAATTCGTCCTTTCGATCCTTCCGTGCTGGTCTTTATCTTTCTTCCTTCCATGGCTTCCGGACTACGGATTTAGCGATCTCTTAAAGGGTCACTAGGGCCCTACTTTCCGGCACAGCGACACTGACTTTTTGAACAGACCTTCCCACAGACGGCGCCAATTGTTTCTGCCTAAACCCGGGGGTCTGGTAGATACTTGATGAATCCAACTCGATCTCCTGCAATCCTGCTTACTAAGGGGAATACCGGGCGGGCCGGCCTTCACCTCTCCGATGCCTAAGTTAGTATAGTTGGAATATATATAACCTGGGCACGTATGTAAGCAGGGAGAGAGACAAGTTACCTATTTATGGTGGTGGCTGAGGCCTATATATAGGTGGTTGGGGGTGAGGGCTGGCCTCATTCTTCGATGTGGGACTAGTTCTCTTCTGTTTGGACATTCTGGTGCCCTCTTTGGTAGGCGGGCGTCCCTGGTCCCAGGATCCCTGAAGGCAGGATAGACCGTTGGGGCCCGAGGCCTGGTGCTGGTGGTCCGATCCTGGGTCCTGGTCCGGGCCCTGGTGCGCTTGCTGCGGGTCTGTGGGCCCTGGTGTAGCCTCTCGGGCTACTGTCAACAGTTATGCATTCTAAGTTTTTATATTGTCTCATTGATCTTGCGATTACCCAAGGTAATTGACTGTTATCAGTTTTTTTTGGGTGTATTTGTCTGGTTCACAGTAAATACAAGTTACTTTAGATTGAACTGTAGTGTTAACTTTGGCTAAGAGATCATGTAATTTGGGAACTAAGTTTTAATCTTGCTTTTGGTTATAATTGCTTCAGGCACAACCATTTGATATTTCTAAGAGTAATACATGTGGAAACAAAGTATCAACTTAAGTTTTCAATTTTTTCAGATGACAAACCTCTCCTTTAGATTGTAGCTATTATTATTTCTATTGCCGGATACTTTTAGTGTTGAAAGTGGACTACTTCAGAAATATTTGCAGTTACCTGAAAATCTTGCTAATTGGGAAACACTGAGTTCTATCCCTTTCTAAAACAAAGTTGTGAGAATTTGGGTTGTTATAAAGTTGATGGCGACTATATAAAAATTGTAAGATCTAAATTGAAGAGAAAATTTCAAATGTTTACGTAGGATATGGGAATCAGAGTTGTAACAGGAAAAAAAGGAAAATAATTTTGTTTATGATAATTCGTATAATTCTTTAGCTACTTAATCCACATAAGTATTGACTGCTTACTATTTTGGAGTTCGGATATTGAATACAGTATGCTTAAATGAGAGCTATTTAGGTAAAACTCTTTGTGAATATTTGGATAGAGATCTTAACAATTTGATTTCTTGATGCAAACATCACTATTCCTCATAAGTTCTATGGTCAAATAGGTATGCTTCAATTAATTCTGGGTAAACGGCATGGATGTTCACGTTTGACATATTAACTCTTCTTGCTGCTTCAGGAGTTTGCGGATCCCTCAATAGTGATTGAGCCAGACAACATGATTTGAATATTGGATATTTGTCAAGACCTTGAGGTGAGTTGGACCCCTTTGAATTTTCTCTTTGCCATTTTTCTGTTGCAATTGTTTTTGTATAGTGTTTAAGTTCTCATTATAGAACTTTTTAACTTCTATGTTGTTTGAAATATTGGTTTGATATAATGTAGTTTTCACAAAAATGCAAAGCTTCTGTTTATCTAATTGTTATCTTCGCTTTATGAAAGTGAGTAGACCATATAGCTTACAATTTAATATTCAAATTAGGTAGGTTGTGTTCGACAGTGTTCAATGGTTTTTTTGGGTTTTGGTTACTTACTTGACACTGAGAGAAAGTCAGTGACTGAATGAAACAGTGAAAGAGGAGGCCCTCCCTTTGGAAGTAAGCAGATTTAACCTCTCACTCCCCGAGGCTTAATTTTCACTGAAAACGATCATCTTTCTTTTAAGCTTTTTTAGCAATATATGAGAGTTTTATGTGTTGTTGAAATGTTTATCATTCACCAATATATGGGTGGAAATGTCACCATCCATAAGATAATAAGAACAAGTACTGAGTATCGATAGTCTTACAGAATCTTTTTTTAGAATTTAGGTTTTCTAGACTGAGGAGGTTTAATGAAGCGAAAGGTTTCCTGCATTTATAGTCCTACGCTTTTCTGGGTGTCAATTCATTTGTATTTAAAATGCCACATGCTAAACTCTAATTAAAATGTCATTGTTAGGAGTGAAGAAATGAGATGAGGAAATGAGAGTCTGAGTGATTACCAAAATCCAAACTCATAAAAACTAGAAGATGTTCATTACATTTGGATAACTTTGGCTGCTAGGAAATGCAGAAGATTAATACATACATATAAAGTACATTCGAAGTAGGAAAAGTTAGGACAGATCTATCTGTACTTCAATATTACTGTAACTATGAAAGCACATCATAGTTAACCAATGATCTATCATTTGATTCCAATGATAGTCCTTTTCTCTACTTATTTTTCACTCCTTTATACATATATTGGAATATATTTTCTTCCCAGATTCTTCACTGAACATGGTTTCATGTTGAATTGCAGTTTTGAGCAGTTTTGGTGTGTTTTTACCGAGCTAGCTAGACTGAAATGTATTACAAAGATTGCAAGTATCAGAAAAGGAAATGGTATAAGGACAGACAAAGTCTTGAATTACATGTCTTAAATCTGGTGGATACAAATATGCATACTAGGTATGAAATTAAGATGGTGTGTTTATACTTATAATTAGGTATGTCAGCTCTTCATTGCAGGCCTCCAACCAATATGAGGAGTGGGTTGTACATGTTTGTTTGGCAAAGCACTACATTCACTGTCATGATATTATATATAGCCGACTTCTCATGTTGGTAGGAAGCGAGCAAAATGAAGAGTAACAGAGGGAGCGATATGAAAAGAAACATGTGAGGAAGAGGGGGAGAAATAACTTAAGACAGACTGCATAAGAAAATTTACAGTGGATGGTCAGAAATTTTCCTCAATTGAATTCATTTTGCTCGGCCTTGCTTCAAACCATTGTAATTAATGGACATACAACTACATATGTGGTTTTAGTAGGAAAAAAAATGCAACATTTATAATTGCTAACTGCATTGACAGCTGATTTGTTTAGTTGTGTACATTTGTATTCAGTGTTGTGGATTGGTGTACTGGACTTATAGTAAGTTGGTATGGAGTTTTTGCCAACTTCTGAATGGATAGTTAAAGATGTAGATAGATGGGGAAAGATGATTTTTCTGGATGGATTTTGAAGCATTCAATAGGACATCTTTCACTTCGTAGATTAGCTTCAGGGGTGATATCCACTTTTCATTTTATTAATGATGATATCTATCAATGAAATGATACTCACACTTCATTTCATTTTGGTTTTATTCTCATATTTAGACCATAATAAACGAGATCATGTATTGCGAATTCAATTGTGAATTTAATTGTAAATATGTAGCGGGTTAAACTTACATTATCCTTTCTTTGAGAGAAAATTTATATTGGGAGGTGTTGACATTTGTTTTCTTATCTATTATTCTTTGTTTTACTACAATCTGTAACCGTATATGATTTTAACACTTAAAATGACTGTTTATCTTCCCCTTGAACTATTTTCAAAAGACAGAAAGAAAAACCTCTACAGAAATTTTCATTAGTTTGAACTAAAACTTGATGTCCATTAGTTTTAGTCACTTACCAAACAAAATATTAGCACAAAGTCGCTGCAACGCGCGGCCCTACTTTCTAGTATTATATGTAAATGGGAGAGAAAATGTCATAATAGACCTTGTGGAGCAATGTGATGCTGCGCAAGCAATTTGGAAGACATTGGAAGATTTATACACTAATGAGTCTAATTTCATACAGGTTCATGAGTTAATGTGCACAGCTTCAGCAATGCAACAGAATGGGCAGCCAGTGGCGCAGTATTTCACCAAGCTGAAAAATATTTGGGCTGAGATTGATATGAAGCGCCCTTGCAAGATCAAGAACCTGAGGGATATCGTTTGGTACCAAAAGGAAAAAGAGTTTAAGCGTGTTCACCACTTCCTGAGAGGGCTTGATGCAAAACATAATAGTGCCAAAGGAGAGTTGCTCAGAATGATAGAACCCCCGAGCCTGACTACCGCTTTCACTTATATCCGCAAGGATGAGTCTCAGCAGGAAAGTCTTCATCAAGCACAAGTTGAAGTTTGTAGTCTTACTGTTCAGGCGAGGTCTCCAGCACCACTCCTTCAGCAATCACATTCAGTTCCAACCTATAAGCAAGGACCACCACCAGGCTTTGGGAATCAGCCCCGTCCTCCTCGTTCTTATTGCAATGATACTGGCCATGCTCGTGAGGCTTGTTGGAAGTTGTATCCCTTAGACCTAAGAGGTATCACTACACGAACAAGAGATGCCTATTTATTCAATTTTCAAGATATGTATGGAGCAATTCTTCCGTTTTATATTTTCATGATTTGGTGGACTACTGTATCTATTTTGTTAATCATAATTAGCTAGGTAACTAACAATCACCAATGCTTTGTAATTAGTATAATGCAAATCACAAACCTCCTTACACATAGCAATGAGTCAATGTCCCAAAACCGTAGCCAAAGAAAGTGTGGACAACAACAGTGAATATCTTTTAATTTTTCATTTTGATTGTTGTTTCGAATTTTTCATTTTAGTTAATGTTTTGAATTTAACAGCTCATTCACCTTCATGCATTGATAACGACTATAAACCGTCTTCATGTGTAGATGATGGTTGTTGGTGTTCACTCGTTTTGTTAGTTGCTGCTTCGCTAGCTCTTCTGTTCCTCTCCTCCTATTTATGCCATTAATCCTTCTAGTAGCAAACTGCCAAGTCACAAAAACGCCCCCATCTCTCCAAAAGTGACTAGTCTTCATAGTTCAAACCTCTCCGAACCGCAATCCACTACCTCCAATGAAAAAACCTCCGTCAAAAATATAATCGGAGCACCGACGACTAATCTCGCTCCCAAATTCTACACTCTGTGAGTGTGCACTGTATATTGTCAAATTTAGGGATTATTGAGAAAGAGAATAAGTCTATTCCCTAAATTAATTATATAGGAATATACAGTCTGCGAAGAAAGAATCGGTTACTTAGTGGGCCCGGAACCAACCACCGGCGCTGACCCGGCCCTAATTTTCCCGCGTTTACCAAAACCAATACCTTTCCTCTCTCCCAACTCCAACTCCACCTTCCCTTTCCTATTCCATTTACTCTTCCCACCCTTTCATGCCCCTCCTCCCTCCTCCACCATGCCCCTCTCTCCCCTCCTCCTCCTCCTCCTCCTCTCCCTCCTCCCCATCTCCCTCTCCCAACCCAAAGGTACTCCAAAGCCTCTCTCACATCATTTTGATTTTTTTTTCGAACCCAGCCTAATCCGGAGGTTCATCCCCACAACTTATATCATTTTCTTTTTATCTCACTGATATTTTGATTGCTGTAGGTACTTTAATCAATTGCGGCGCCGACGTCGTAACCGAAATCGACGGCCGGGAATGGCTCCCGGACTCCGGCTTCCTCTCCGGCGCCGGCACCTCCAAAACCCTAAACATTTCCGGCATCGTCCCCATCCTCTCCACCGTCATGTCGTTCCCGAAGGTTCCCGGCCGGAAGTACTGCTACAATGTCCAGGTCTACCGCGGCGCCAAGTACATGATCCGAACGACCTACTACTACGGCGGGATCAACGGCCCGAGTTCTCCGCCGGTTTTCGACCAGATCATCGACGGCACGCTCTGGGCCGTCGTCAACACCACCGAGGACTACGTCAACGGCATGTCGTCTTATTACGAGGGCGTGTTCCTCGCGCAGAGTAAGACCATCAGTGTCTGCGTCGGGTCGAATACGTATACCGACTCCGACCCGTTTATATCGGCCTTGGAGTTCGTGATCCTCCATGACTCGCTTTACAACTCCACGGATTTTAAGTCAAATGGACTCAGGTTGGTTGCCAGGCATGCATTTGGGTACAATGGACCCATGATTAGGTATGTCTTTGACTTTATATTGATTTAGTCAAATACTCAAAGTTATGTAAGTTTAGTTACATTTTAGAATCTGAAAAATTGGGGAACTTGCAGATATCCGGATGATCAGTTTGATCGATTCTGGCAGCCATTTGGACAAACTAAGCTTAATGACACAAGCAATGCAAATGTATCTGTTTCGGGTTTGTGGAACTTGCCTCCTTTGAAGGTTTTCAAAACTGAGCTGACGACTAACCAGTCCTCGGCGATTGAGCTGAATTGGCCTCCAAAGCAGCTTGAGAATGGGAACTATTACATTGCTCTGTACTTTGCGGATTCGAGGGATAGAGTTCTTGACGTAATGATAAATGGTGTGCCATATATCAAGGATTTGAATGTGACTGAAGCAGGGCTAGTTGTGTATGCCACCAAGTGGCCTCTTGGCGGTAGTACTAATGTTACTTTGAGCCCTTCGTCGGGGTCAGTACTTGGTCCTTCGATTAATGCTGGCGAGGCTTTTCAGATTTTGCCCCTTGGAGGAAGAACTCTTATTCGAGATGGTATGCTACATTGCTACTATGCTTATTCTTTGGTGTGATGTTGTACTGTTGTTTTTTTAGTTTTGAGCTTAAGATTGTGTGGAGAAAAACTTGACGGAAATGTAGGAAGGTTTTGTATGGGAGAAACCTATGCAACCATAGGAATTGCAATTTTATCTAGGATCTGTTTTGAGCTTAAGTCATTCTAGTAACTTTTCATCTGTGATAAGTATTGGTTTTCTTCTCACAGTTATTGCTTTGGAAAAAGTAAAAGCGAGTCTGGAGAACCCTCCTCCTAACTGGAATGGTGATCCCTGTCTTCCCCGTCAGTACACGTGGACAGGAATTACCTGCTCTGGAGTTCGTGTGGTCTCTTTGTGAGTTGAAACTTGTTACAATCTTGTTCATGCCTGATTTTGTATTGCTTATCAACTACTTCCATTATTTCATTTTTTTCTTCTTCTTTTAGTTTGCTTAACATGACAAAAGCTTACTTCTATTTCTTCCTTTTTCCAGAAATATAACAAATATGGGCCTTTCTGGTTCCTTGTCACCGAATATTGCCAATATGACTGCATTGTCAGACATGTAAGTGCCTGAAATTCTACTGCCTATTTAAATTGAGACTAAAGTAAGTGGTTTCTGAATTATTGATGGTTAAATTATTTTGATAGCTGGCTTGGGAATAACAACTTATCAGGACCCATTCCTGATCTCAGTTCATTGAAGCTACTGGAAACACTGTAAGTTGTGCAACTTTACTTCTCTGAATACTTTCTCTTGTAATATTTAGCTTGCAATGAAACACATGATGGCCTACAAATCATTAGCAAATGAGCGACTGTGAATCATTACATGTTATTGGGGGACCTGTACTGTGACGGATATTATTTGTGGTTTAATTGTTATTGATAGTGTTTTGGCTATCTTGCACATATGAATTGTCTCGTCTGAATAAGCTGAATCCAAGTCTTTACATCACCCTTGCCTGAATTGTAAAAGTAGTTTCATCATCCAATGTTTGTGTCCTGTTCATTCTTTTAGGCACTTGGAAGACAATCAATTCAGTGGAGCTATTCCCTCATCGCTTGGGGACATTGATAGCTTGCGTGAACTGTAAGTAAATGTCGATGTCAGTTTATTTTGCTTGTTCTTGTTGTTAATAAGCCCTTTCAAAAAGGATATGTCAGCGGAATTTGATTTAATTTAATCAATTTGGCTGTTAAACAACTTTATAGTAGTTTATACCACTTGAAATTGTTACCTCTGTTGGATTGGAGGCAAATGAATTATATTTGCTTTGGGAGCCGTATGTTTATAGTCTCTGTGAATATGGTTAACCCCAGTAGCTCATACTCTTCTCCTGTTACTGGAAAATGCCAATTTTTATAACATATCAGAATCAGAACTGCTGCAACTAAAATGTGTATTAGTTAATGTGTTGTATGTTACAGATAAAAGTTTTTTGTTTCTGTCTTTTTGGTGGGAGAAAAGGCTGCTAATGAAAATGTATGATGGTCAGTCACCCAGTCAGTCTTTTACCTTGTCACTTGAGCAGCGGTCTTCACTAGGGTGAATGTATATTTAGGACAGGTGTTGTGATGTATTTTTAATGGTTTCAGATCTAGATACTTTGGGTGACAAGATGTTGTCATTTTTCTATTTTATTTTTTCTTGTAATTTCTGTCTATTACTTGATGTTCTGACTTGTGTTCTATATATCTTTCAGCTTCTTACAAAACAATAATCTGACTGGTCAAGTTCCTGTCAGCCTTACTGGAAAGTCTGGACTGGATCTAAGGTAGTAGAAATACCAGCTGGTCCTAACATTTAAAACTTTCTTGAGTTCAGTCGAAACTGATTAGTTTGATTTGTGTTTCAGAACTTCTCCAGGAAATTCTCTGTCTGCACCCCCACCTTCTTGAACAGCTAGTGTGCCTGCATTTTTTCGAGGAACTTGCGCCTAACCTTCAAGCGTGTTTCTGCTTAAAGAGCTTGCAAAAGTTTAAGTTGGAAATTGACCGTTGTAAGCTCCTTTATAAGAGTTCAGTTCTCGTGCTAAGCCTTTTTTTTTTTTTTCTCTCTCTCTTTAGTTTTGATAGGAATCAGTTCTTCAATGAAATGAAAGAACCTACAGTTTATCATATCATGTACACAGTCAATGACTCGCTTCTATTCATTGATTTGTTGGCATAGGTGGTTGATGATGCTCTTAGTTTGTGTATCAATTTTCGTGTATATATTAAAAAAAAATATACATAAATTTTTCCAATGTATACTATGAATTGTTGTTTGTTATTTTTCTTTTCTATGACTTCATTCCTTGTGTAATTCAAATTTGTAGAGTTGACATTTTACCTACTTGCTTGTTTTGGAAGTAGACAGTTTGCTAAGAATAGCTCCATGCTCTGAACTAGTCAATTTACAGATTGGTTATCTCATTGTCTTCAGGCTGTAGAAGATTAGAAATCTACAACCTCCATTATGTGAAGAATATGTCTCTCGTTTCTCTGTTATCTTATAGGAGACTGATCGATTATTCTGGATTCTGGAAAGCAAAAAAACAAGACAGAACAGTATAATTTGTTCTAGAAAAATAAATCCCCTATTACATTCACACCAAGTACTATTTTCACTTCTATTTTGAATGGAAAATCATACCAATATGGTCGGGCCTCTTTCTCAATAAAAGTCAAGTTTGATCATTGCTATAGCAGAAGATCAGATTCCTCTTGCTTCTATTCTCTGCCTCTCATCGTGGACACCTGTGATCACATCTGTCATCTGTTTATCTGCATGTGATATTTCACTGTCTAGTTTCCTATTGAGGAGAGCCAGTTTCCACAAACGAGCTTGTACGTTGTGTATGTACAAGAAGGAAAAACTTAAAGATAAATAATCCAACTTCTTAATACTCTTCCACAACACTGAAATAGTTAGCATTTACATTATGATTCTCCAAATTCACCAAATGAACAAACACTCTAAACATGATACCGAAACTTTAAATAAGTAGAAGAAATGAGAAAATTAACAATGAACATATAGAACAAAATCCTGCAGATCAGCTGGAGTTCTAATACCTCTCTTCCTCATCCTCACCTATCTAGTCTTCCTTTTCTGAGAGGAAACAAAGGTGGCAAGGCACTGTTCCTCATTTGTGTGCAAATCGGCACATTAATCATTGGCCTTATTCTTATGCTGGCTGATCTTGTTCTCTCTAGACCTTTCTTTATCCTCTTCATGTACTTCTCTTTGTTTCCCATCGCCTCCTTCTCTTGATCTGCTGCGGCTACATCAGCGAACGAGTTTGAAGAAGATGATGAAGACGAGGATGAGGAGGAGGGTGACAGAGTTGAAGCACGTTGCTTCTTCAACCTGAGTAACTCTTTCCATAAAACAGTGCACTTAGGTGGCCTTGGAGAAGGGTCATCATCGACAAACCAGTTTCCTCTACTCTCCTCCTTGGTCGCTACCTCTTCCTCCTCCTCGCATATCTCATCGTCTTTTGTTTTAAGACGGATCTTGTTGAGCCTTTCGGCATGCTGCTTTTGCCAAAAGGGAAGGAGCTTTCCTTCAAAGAAAAGCTCATCTGCAGTTAACATGGTTTGGCTACTCACCTTGTTTGAGAGAAACTCAAAGTCTGGATTTCTTACCTTCTGATCACACTCCATTTTCTTCTCTTGATGTTCACCATGAGCATTTGGGCTAATAGTGATGAAGTCACTTTCGTCGAGACAATCAGCAGAGAAGGAAATTCGAGGACTTGAAGATGGCTCGATGGATCTAGGGGTTGTCTGAACAACGTCTAGAGATGCCATTTTGGTTTGTTTTTGAATTCCAGGGAGAGTGGTAATAATGAGGACTGGGGGGTATTAGCTAGTGAACTATGGTTTCTGAGAAAATGCAAGAGGCATGATACATATAAAGGGGAGCAAATGATTTACCGTATCAGTAATTATTACTCTGTCCATTTTCGTTATTGCCAGTAACCGTTTGGAACGGTGAGATTATAAAAACCTAGTGGTCTGGTGTAGGTGAAACATTAGAGCTCAGGTTCTATTTAGAATATAGAAGCAGCACATGGAGAACTTTGGAAATTCAAAAGACAAATTCTTGTTTACCATACTTCTTTCGTGTTAAATATATCAAGTAAAACCAGTTAGATTCATAGGTAAATCAAAACCATGTATAGAATAATTAGATTTACTATAGAAAATTGGTCTGCAACTACAGAAAAAGCTTACCTGTTGCTATATGAAACTTATCTACTGCAGTAAACTAGAACTGCTGTATGAATAATTACCTCGAGTAAATCAATTCGATTCATAAAAAACAGCTAGTGTACAACTCTAGAGAATCTATTTTGTATGAAGCTTATGCTTATCTACCTTGATATACTAATATTTATAACCAGTTTTCCTATAAATTTTGATCATCTAACAATGTCTTACACGTTCAAAGTACCGATATTCTGACGTATTAACAATATCATGACCATTAATTATATTAATAATCAGAATTTAACGGTTGAAATTAATGTCTAACGTGATTGAGTAATAAAACTACAAAAATATATAAGAATTTTTGTATAATTCTGCGTGCAGCCATGAATTATTTGTTCTGATAACAAATAGTTTTGTAATTCAATTGATCATGATCTTTTGCTTTTCAAAGAAAGAACGTTGAAGAAAGAAAGTTGGGTAGGTGGAGGAAATTATTTGGATTAGGGTTATCTTATACCTATCTAGCTAGCTTAGTGGCATTTAAGTTATAGATGCAATTAGGATTAGTCAAAGCGAGATGAGCTTGGATAGTTTGACTCTCCAGCTTCCAAGGGCTATAACATGGAAAGGGTCCCAAACAGAGACATGTGGTCACATGAGAAGTTATTTTCTGCCATGTGAGATCTGAATCCCCTATAGATGTGTTGCTTCATGATTCATGACCAACATGACCTTCTGTTTGTGCTTGGCCGCTTCTGGTAATTCATGTGAATTTTCCCATCTGTGGATGGTTTTCTGGTAATCTTGGGAGTTCTTGCAGTGGTAGAGATATCATGTTGCATAGCTTCAAAAGCTTACATTAAGATTTGGGCAGGGTGTAATAAAATCAAAGACAGCTAATGAACATTGGGGTTAAATCTTTGGTTTTATTATTGAATGTAATGTAGGTATTCGCTGTGATTGTTAATTTTATAAAGCACATAGCTCCTAGCATTCTCGGTGGTCCTCCTCTCTTGTATAATTTTCTTATTAGGGTTTGTCTTGGTTCTAGGCTTAAGGGAGACAATAATGTGTTAAAGTTCTTGCTAATCTAATAAACAAGAAAGGAGATCATGTGGTACTTGAATTATTGTGTCCAGTACTGTGATGGATTAAGGCAATTGAACTAGGTGATGAGCAATGCTAACTACTTTCTTCATTCTATTCATTTTTTTTTCCTTTGTTTTTTTTTTCCGCATTTTATGTTGTGTCCTGATCGAAATTGATTGATTTTGGATTAGTAATTATGTCTCAATAGTCATCCTGCTAGTGAATTTTGTATTAGATAATAAAATTTTGAAAACTAAAGGTTCGAGTTTGTTAGTTTTTTTTTGTTCAAATGATGTAGAAACTAATAGAGATAGTGAAAAAAAATTTAAAACGCAGAATCTTATAAAAAAAAAACATAGAGGATGAATATAGCTAGCATTTCAATTTCAATGTGATGAGTTCAGGACTCATTAAATTAATTATATCTCATCAATGGAAAAATTGTGAAGAAATTAATGTCCATATCATTAGAGAGATTTTTTTTTCTTTTTTTTTTTAGATGCCAATATTAAAAATGTACAACAACTAGTTAGTGGGTTGAACTCAAAATTTGTTGCTTAAGAACTAAAAGGGTAACTATAAACCTATCACGATAGGATGATGAAATAGATGGGTGAGTCTGATAGTAACGCATATTTGTTGCGCCGGGTAGGATGTCATTGAACATAGATCATAGATGTGAATGATGAACCGTGCATCGACTAAGAGTTTCCCTATAACTTTGGTATGAAAATCATAAATCATACGCTCCTTGGACATGGACTAGAGCAAAGCAGGAGCTAGTAGAATTGAAAGCTGGTGGTGGGTATACCATCCGGAAGAAACTTGCTAAGTTACTACTCTTCTACAATAAAGGATTAAGAGAGACATCATAGGACCTTCCTATCACTCTTATCAAAGAGGACCACACACACAAAATTGAAAAGGGATCTCCAAAGTCCAAAGGCTAAACAATTTGGCTGGCTAAAGATACAAGAGAGATCGAGGGACCAAAGACAAATGTAGTCCTATTAAATCTAAGTGGGGTTTACTCTGGTTTCATGTAACTCCCAGCTGTTAAACCATTTTAAAAATCTTCAGATTCAGAACCCTGCTGTGTATACAAATGTTAAAATGTGTGTTTGAGAGAAAGACAACCAGGGCATTGACTGTGTCATGGTTTTGTTAATTGGTGGAGATTTGGATTGTCAGGCAGCAGCATAAACAGGTGGATTGAAAACTCATTCACCTGGATTAATAGTCATAAGTTATTAAGCATTCAGGATAAAACAATCCAGATTGCTGTAACCAAAAGAGACAACACCAGACTGTAACCAAACAGTTAGTTAAGCAGTGAATGGGTTTAATTATCAGCAATCTGGGAAAAATAACGCTATGAACTAAGTATTAACCTAACGCCTTTTTCAATTATTAAAGTATAAATAAATCATGATGGTCTAAAATTTTAGACCTTAAAAAGATATTCTTCCAAACAGTTTCCAACTCCAACCGTTTGAGGTCTAAATCATAAATTAAAGTATATTTTACTCCAGTTGAACAATTGTTGCCCTTTTTTTCATGGTCTAAACCAAGGTCTATAATCAGACCAACTTATATGTGATTTTTGTAATAGATCTAACCCCTCATTGGAGATGGCTTTCGGACAATAATGGTCTCTAATTTAGACTATAAACCCACGAATGGAGAAGGCCTAAATGTTTTTAATCACTAGTCTGATCAAATTTCATGGGTGAATAATATAGCATGCAACATACCAAGGGCTATTAGCCTTTTCCTCGCCCCGGGGGTTTTCTCTCTAACACCTTGAGAGTCGGTGGCGTCTTTCCCCGCCCATCATGGGCGCTTTTCCCGGGAGTTTGTCTCCGATCCGAGGCCTTTTGCCTCTGTATTTCCCTTCTGTTGTTTTCCTTCCTCTTGTTTTCGACTTTGGTGTCTCTGTTTTTTCCCTTCCTCTTTGGTTTGCCTTCTGATCTGCTCGCATCTACCCCAAACTCGTTTGATCTGGACTCCCTCTTTTTATTCTCAAACCAAGTGCTTCGTCGGTCGGCCACTCTCGTCAGGGTGTCCTCTGCTTTGCCTTTTGCCTCAATTTGTAATTATGCTCCTCAAAGCTTTGTTTCAAACGGGGTTCTCTCGTTATCGCACGTAAACCCATTGACTATGGTCGTGCATCAAGGATCTGTACAACTTTTGGCTGTCTGTTCCTTTGATCCCTCTGGGGATCGTTTACTTCTCCCTTCTTCTCTGGTTCCCGTGTTGGCAGAAGAAGATCTCCTTTGTGGAGATGGTTTGAGCTCTGTGCTTTTATTTCTCGTCTCTGGATCAGCTTTGTTTGGGTGTTTGTGGTTCGGATCATCCACCAGTCTTATTGGATCACGTCAATGGAAACTACTTCTCGGTGATGCCGACATAGTAGTTTTCTGTTCCTCGTTGTTCATCAGCAGCTGTAGTGGTCTTCTGTGTTTTGGGCCTGCCTGGTTTGGGCTTATCAGTCCCTCTTTTTTGTGTGGGTCCTGTTTGGGCCTTTGTATTTCTAGCTTTTGGTTGTGTTTGGAGGTAATTAAGGCCTTTTGGCCCTCCATGTTGTAATAAGTTTGGTTAATACAAGTTTGGTTCTTTTGTCAAAAAAAAAAAAAAAAAATTCATGGGTGAATGGAAGATTGATATATAATTCTTGCTATAGAGTAAAAGAGCTAAAACAAAGTGGGACTTAAGGGTAAGTGGTTTGCCAACCTTTCACTTTGTTATAGCAATATTTATTTGTACAGTAAGGGAAGGCATGGACTGGGTGCCCAAAACACTTTAGGGAGGCCAAACCTCTTCGAAAAATTTATCTCTCAAAAAAAAAATTAAAAAAAAAAAGAGAGAGAGAAGAATTTTACATGCAATAACAGATTACATAATTAATGTGTAATATCCTGAACAACTTTAACATACTCTCTATTATAACTGCTTCGCTACTTTGAAGAGTATATTTAGCTTTTTGCAAAAAGTAACACGTACACCAAATTCTTTATTATAACTCTATGTTAATTTTTAACTATCTCGTTAGTAAAAAAATGAAAACCCTAGCTCTGCTAGGTTTGGGAGTGCGCCGTCATCGGCGCCTCTGCACCATCCTCCTTCTTCGGGGGAACACCGTTTCTGTTCCATCTTCGGCGCGGATTAAATCCAGCCTTATCTCGGCTTCCCCAAAACCCAGAGAGTGGTTTAATCTTACATAAATTTCTTCTTCTCAAATCTTGGAAGGAGAGGAAGGCAGCTTGATTTTCAGGCTCTGATCATCATGGCAGGCTACAGTGACGAGGGTAGTTTCGATGAGACCAGAGCGAGATCGAATCAAGGTTCTGCATCGGCTTGCCTGCCGATTTAGTCGATGTCGACCGGAGGTTAGTTGCTTGAATCTCAATCCTTTAGGGTATGTCGCTGAGGTCTATTCGATCGTTGGCGACCTGTGACACCGACAAGTTGTTGTCTGACTTGCACTAGCAGCGATGTGATGGATTGCTGGTGATGGTCTGATAGAAGGTCTGATGGTGTTGAGCATCAACCCAAATGGACACAGAGATAGTCCGATCGAAGGAGTATTCAGGGGTGGACTAGTCTACGGATTTCAGTTCCAATCCATCTCTGCAAGGCCGCCAATGTTAGGCCCGGGTGAAGATGATATCGGCGACAAGTTTCGGTTGTTGCAAGCTGACGTTGGTGTAGGTGCGATTGGTGGTGTCGGCAAGTGCGCTTGATTCGTTTCGAGATTGCTTCTGACCATAGCTATGATGTGGGTAGGTGGAATCGCCATGGACTTTTGGTGGTGGAAGAGATTTCTGCTCTATATCTCTCAAATCGAAGAGGGTAGAAATTTGGTTGTTTTCGGCAGATTTTTGACTGTTGTCCGGAGTTTTTTAGAGGCGGTGGTTGGCGCCGGATTGATGGCGGTGACTCTGAATATTGTTTTTGGGATAGGGTTTAGTGTTGGCTTAATTTGGGTCTTTACTCAAGTGTGGATTTGGTTAGACTGGGTTTTTATGGCCCAGAGCATCTTGGCGGGATAGAAGGCTCAGCCTTCTTCTCCTGTTAAATTGGATTGTTTTTGAATCTAGTCACAGTGTTTAGAGTATTTGGTTGTTACCTCTTAATCTTACTTCTAAGTATTCTAAACACTGAATTTCACTGTGCTTTATCGAGAGAAAACGTATGTGTATTTTTAGCTCTTTTGCCTAGTATATGTTGGTGAGTCATAAAAGATAGCTCTTATTGTCGGCCCTAAATGAGTGTGTTATCTTTATACTGCTTACTGAATAATAAATTTCTTGACTTCCGATTCAAATATTTAAATTTAATATATTCCTTATATGTAATTATATATATACATTTAAACTACTTTTTATTCATTTAATAAATATATTTTAAATTAAAATCAAATTAAAATAGAGAAAATTGATGTGGACGTATTTCTAAAATGGCTAGTCAAAATAATTTTTTAGTTATTTTAGTTAAAATATAGCTAGCATTGTTGAAAATTCTCTAAGGATATAAACTAGCTAGATTGCAACATTTTGAAATGAGCATATGTTCTTTAGAAAACACTACTCCATCGAAACTATCACTACGTACTCTGTGAGGTTTAGCCTAAATTGTTATACAGTATATTATTGGAGGTAAGCTGTCATGGATTACGTCGAGCTACGTATATACGTAGATGATGAGGACTAAGCATTATCATTGGGCCGCGATTATAGGATTACCTCAAGAAAGTCTTCATTAAGCTCTGCAAACTAGTCTGCTAGCTTTCTGCTGATATGTCTGCGATTAATTACTAATCTATTCTCTTAATTATCAATTAAGTTAAGCGCAGTCAAAAGAAACTCTAGCAAGGCTTCGTCCTGACGTTACTAAGTTTAAAGGTTACTTCCAACTTCCGAGAATTTAATCATGAAACAAAATCTATTGGCAAGTGTAAGGCCTAAGTTATATATATATATATATATATATATATATATATATATATATATATATATATATATATATATATAAGTGTTCTTAGTTAATGACCTCCGTACTAATCTTTATGGTGCGGATTTGATATTTTGACTAACTTTTCGATTTAATATTTACATCACTACCGTCTAATATTTAGGTACTCATGTATAGTTCATCTCTACAAATTTTCAGCTAATTTGATGGTCATTAGCATATCATACTAGATTAAAACAAATGGACATATTGTATTATGTCAAAACTGAATATCGTTCATGTTTATAATAGAAAATTGCACTTTTGAATGTCTTAACGATTATCAAATTGGCTGAAAATTTTACAGACATGATCTATATATATATGAGTACCTAAACACTAAAAGGTGGAGATATAAAAATTTTATCGAAAAATTAGTTAAAATATCAAATGATTCAAATCCGCACCATGAGAATTGGTGCGGAGGTCCTTAGTTGAGAAAATTCCTCTATATATATATATTTTATATAGAAAACTAATACAGTGCTTAATTTTATCAGTCACCACTGAAGATTACTGTACTTAAGTAACAGATATGAAAATTAAATAATTATTGCAAACCGAAATGAATTACTTGCAAATAACGAATTGTGATTATGCTTTTTACAGATAAATGGAAACCTAATCGTGATTATGCTTATTTATCAATCATGCTAGTTGACTTATACATGAATATATACGGTATCGTAGCAAACGTGATGAATCTGTGATCTTTCTCTTGATCGAAGTGGCCATGCACAGAAAATAGTTGAGTTTGTTTGATTCCCCCCCACCACCACACAGAAATACTGTACAACGAGGACGAACACTAGTTCTTCGATTGCTCCTTTACCATCAAATAATCTCACTTCTGTAAAGTTAACAGAAACAGAAACTCGATCAACTATTTTCGAGTGCTAGCTCTTTCTTTTTCATGAAATTTTGGCAGCTCGATCGAGCGAAACCATCGCAAGTTTATATAGAGGTTGGTTATCCAAGATTTTTTCTTTCTTCTTTGTTCGAGTCTAAACTGAAACGTACGTACAATTTCCCTTCTAATTCCTGGTGGTGAGAGTGTTAGATAACTAGATACCATATCCCATAACTAGAAGAACGTACACCAAGTAAGGAAGAACACAATTTGTTTTTAGGCAATGAAATGAAGATTGCAGTACAGGTTTTGTTGGTAAATTTTTTTTTTGGCAATATTGTATATATGTTTCGAGTGCACTCTCCAAACTACTTAATACACATACATACTCAATACACAACTCATTCAAATTATAAATTTCATATTTCTACTAAATACACAACCCAAACTACCTAAAATACTCTTGAACTAAAAATCATGAAATACCATATTATTTGACTATACAAGATTATTGTGATTAGTATGACACTTTATATTGACGTTTTATAGATATTCAAATCGATAACTTATGTTAGTTTGTAAAATCATTATAAATCTATTATTGTTCTCTTTAAATTCTTAAACATGAAAATACTAGATAAAATGAAGAATTAATACATTCTTATCATTGTATTTAGACTAATTAAGAAGAAAAAAACCAAGATGAAATTTAATGAAATAAAAATCATAATGTTTTCAATATAAATTACTACTTAATTCAACATTCTAAAAAATGAAATTATAATTTTTTTTCTTAGTAAAAATAAATAAAGAAATTGATTGTTTCAATTCCCATTAAAACTAATTCGAATTTCATATAGAATTTTATTTTTTTATTTTATTAATTTCCTTTTTTGTTGGGTACATTCTTTTATTAGTTTCTGAAAATAATTTTTTGATTTTTTATATTTATTTTCTTATAATTTTCTTAATTATTACATATGTCTGTTTTGACCATTTGATGTACTTACGCAATCATATTTGAAATATATAATAATATATATGTGTATTAAGTAGTTTGGGGAGTGTATATAAAACTTCTCATATGTTTCCTATGTTCCATGAGAAAGAATTTGATTTTTATTCCCAACGAATTTAATTTCATTTTATCAATAAAATTGAGTTGAAATTATTTCATGAATTTCTTCTTTCCCACCATAGGAAATAGTTTAAAACATCTTCACCAGCCTAAGTATGTAACTGCAACTGCTACGTACTCGATCGAATTTCAAAGTTAAGTACGGGTAACATGCAATTATGCAAATGTATTGATGGATATATGTAGCTTTACATATGTAACAACAAAGAGCTAGCACTGTACGATTAGTTGAAATATCATATCATTGAAACTAAAGAAGTGAACTGAAGTACCCTACAATAGATAGATATATCAATCAAATCAAATTAATCACTATAAATGAGAGTGATTAATTCTTTCATCTGTAGGGTGGAAAGGACCACGTAAATGATTAACACATAGAACCAGGTTTGCATGCATGTGACTCGCGTCTGCATCAATCTGGAAAGTGGAAACCCTTTTCATTTTTGTAAACTAGCTAGGAAGATCCAACATCTTGACGTTAACCTAGCCTCAACCTGAACTAGGCTCCTTCACCTGCCATTTCAGCTCAGCCCCAGAAGAAACCATACAATCATCACTATATATATATATATATGTTCCTAATTAACTTTCTGATTATAGATTACTTCTCTTGCTTTACTCCTCTCTTTATATCAATTGTTCACAACTCTGGTTGCATAGCATGCTATGCCGCACCATAGAATTTTACATGTAATCATAAAATTTTCGTAAACTTTGAGATTTTTAATCCGGAAAGTTGATGATTAACTAGAAAATGTTTTGATATTTTCATGTAATTTTCAGACCAGATAGTTGAGAGGAGAGTTTTAGATTTGGTTACTCTTGACAGAGGGGCGTGATATATCGATGGATCATCTTTCCCTTCCTGTCAATGACCCTATTCTTTTGCGGTGTCCTGGAAAGCTGCAGAGATGACCCCATGCAGATAGGAACCTGTTCTTATTTATATTTCAACCGAATATAGAGATAACTTGGAAATCCTAAAACCCTAAACGTACCATTGTACTGCTGGTACGTGGTTTGAAAGGGGTGGCTGATGTTCACTCAGATCGATCACTGATCCAAAGAAAAATGCATGATTGGGTGCCGAGGGGATCCACACACACTGATGATGGAAAACCCAGGTTAGATTCAGAAGTATCGATCTGACAAAGACAAAACGATTTGGTGTCTAATAATGTTGTTCATCTGGCCACCTAGCTCCATAAGTCCATATCTATCTCTCTCCCACCGTTGGTCAAATAACTCTATTCGGTTTTCGAAAAATCATATTAATTCCTTCACATAGGCCGATTCAAACTATCTAGGATTTCAAATTTTTATATTGAAATGACATGACAGAAACAGAAATTCTAAACCCCCTCCCCTCCCTCTTTTACATTTATATTGTCACGTACTATCTATTACAAAGTTTAATCTTAAATGCTCACTATTTGATCTAATACATTAATTTTCTCTATACCAACATATAAGAAGTCATGAATTTTGAATCACATATACCGTAGTCTAGTTAGTTAAGTAGTTTTAATAATTTTAAGTTTTTATACAGTAAAATAAAATAAATATGAAAACTTGAAAAAATCATCATAAGTCTTAATAACAAATTTCAATTAAAAGCATTTGGAGAAAATATATATATAAAGAGCAGTGGAAGCTCATTTTCCACCTCTTGATCGATCTATCCCTCTTCATTGGTGATCATCGATGATACATTAATTGTTTTATGATCATCGAACTGCTTATTTGGTAGATCAATTTGGTTGTCGAGCTGCTTGCATTGATCGTTATTTGTTGTACACATGACCTCTAGTCTGGACATGCCTTTTGCTCTCCTTAACTAGTTCTGATATCTAGTTATTATTAGTATTTATGGGATACTTGTATCGATCCACATTCCACTCTAATATACTTCTAATCTTCTATCCACTTGTAAGGTCCTAGGGTTGTGTTTATTGGCATAGTTTAATGGAATAGCAATGGTACGGTTATAACTTATTAGCCTAGATTTATTTTCAGTCAACTTGTACCCAAGTCTAGGATTAGAGAACGATCGAGGTTACTACTTAGCAACCTCGCCGTCGTACGTATATGAATTGCATGCATTCAGCCGACTGACTAAGAATTAGTGCATTATATATTGTTCAGACAGTTCATGTCCATGTTTCAATTATTTTACAGCTCCGTTTTAATTTCGACATCTAACGTAACACAAAACAAAATCTGATCTAGGGAAAAAAGATATCATAAATTTGGAGTAGGGCTGCTGCTTGTCAACTTGGCTACAATTTCTTTATTAAATATCACCGTCTTATCCGATCAGCTAGAATTGCTCTCAAGCTTCGTGTATGGCTTCCTACCCCAACTCCAGGAACTCAAAATCATGTCCATCTTGCAAAAATCAATAGCATTAGCATGCTCGAAATGTTAGTTTTCACAAAAGTCAGAAGTTGTACTTGAAAACAAAAGATACATATTTCCAGAAAGAAAAATAGAAAGCTGCATATCATCTTCTAATTTAGAAATTATAATGATAACCACAGTATATAATCATCACAAACAAAAAGCCAAAAACCAAAAACGAAGAACACAACTGATTCCATGCTAACAATAATTTACGTTACATATTACCAAGTTCTCGCGTCAGAGCAGAACCAAAAGCTAAAAAAAAAAAAGATTAATATCAAGTCCCAAGGCTACCGTACGTTACTCCAGAATTTGATTCTCAACTTCAAACCAAATCCAAACAGAGAGAAGAAGACAAGATTAATATTAATTTACGCTTAATTAATAATAACGATCGTATGGATCGGAGATTTAATCAAATCTCGTTGCTGAACATGGTCTTGTTCTGAACCAAAGAATTCTTGCAATGAGCAATTGCGCCTTGAATTGCACTCTGAAGCTCCTCCATCGATGATCTGTCCACCGTCGCGTACGACGTCGATGCTCCTGCTTTACTGGCATTTGAGCCAGCTCCGGAAGCTGGTTGACCGGTCCGGGTGAGAACACCAGAGTGGCTGGGCGAGCAGCGCATCGAAGATGGGCAGCTCGCAACACAGCCTTTCCTTCTCGGGTACCTTAAGTTACCTGAGAAGGAATGAGTAAACCCGCCGTTAGTACTACTCTCTCTATTTCTCGCGCTGGCCTTGCTTGATAACTCTTGATCTGTACTACTCGGGAGCTTCTCGGATCGAATCTCGGCTGACGTCGCCGTCGTCATTTTCTGTTGTTTTTGGGAGAGCTTCTCGTAGAGTGGCTTGACCTTCTTCATGTACTTTCTGATAACCTCCTTGGCGGTGTTGCTCGCTCGCTTGACGGAGTTAGATCCGGAGACGACGTCGTTGTGATCCGTGTCGACGACCGCTCGGTGTTGTTTAGTCGGATCCTTCTTGAACACTGAAGAGAATCTCGACAGAGAGAAGTACTTGCTGTTCTTCTTGATCTGCGACTGGGAGCTCAAATTATGAAGAACTTGCTTGACGACGACATCATTGGATGAGTACCTGCTGTTGAGGCGCTTGTACTCATCCTCCTCGGCGACGGAGCTGGGCCTGGCGGAGGAGTCGCACGAGTCACGCGAGTCGTTGGAGCTGCTGACGGTGGAGTCACGTGAGGCGGTGGTGTCGGAGGCAGCGTAGGAGGAAGAGGAAGATGAAGAAGGAAGGAGAAGGAGAGTGCGGACCATGGAGAGGCGAGGAGAGAGGTGAAGAGGGAGGAGCTGGCCCTTGTAGAAAAGCTCGTCGGCGGGGCGGCAGAGCGGGGTGGAGGATTTGCGAGGGGAGCAGGAAATGGTGAACTCGAAGTCCGACGAGGAAGAGGATGAGAATGAGTGAGTTGGCGACGGTGGAAGGGTGTGGGATTGCTGGTAGTCTAGCTTCTTCCTCCCCATAGTTTTTTCTTGTGGGAGTTGTTGTTTTGCTACATAATAGAGCTAGGGTAGTTTGTGTTGCAGAGTTTGGGATATAATGGTTGTGTTTGGGTCCATTTGGATGTGTGATTAGTACCGTTAAAGAGAAAGCTTTCTAATCAGTTGGTGGATCTGAGAGGTCTTGAAGGCTCAGACTCGCAATCCTCACATGGGATGATGGGATCAGTTTGGAGTTTGGACTACTCGATCGGTCCTCTCTCTCTCTCTCTCTCACTGTGTGGGGGGAGAGAGTATTTAGGGTTATGGGTTAGGTGTCACGTGCCATAAACGTGAAAGGTGGGGGGTTAGTTTATTTGCTTCATGTATTATACTATAAGGTATCTTTGTGAATTTTACGTTAATCGAAGAAAGGAAGGCGGGTGTTGTGATTAGGGAGTGTGCTGAATCATGTGAAACCCTAATCATCATCATATTGTAGTGTAGCAAATTACGGGGTCGTCATCAACTTTCAACCAAGTGTTATGTAATCAAAGGTGCTCTAGTAATTTGTACACTATTAGGCTGAAACTTATAACCCACATTTTGGGGAACTATGTTTGGTTTTGGGAAGGAGTCATTTTCGAAGAAGTTAGGGTGCTGATGCAAGTTCTCTATGGATATCAGGCCAGTTGGCTATAAATAAGTTTAGGGATTGTAATAATGATTTTAAGTATTTCCAATTCAACATATATAATTTGTCGATATCAATAATCATACATTTTGTTAAGAACAAAATAACTTTTGGCGCGCTTGAATTTGCATTAAAGATAATATATAAATCAATTTGCGTTATGTAATTAAATCAAATGGATCTTTGCTAAATAATTAACAGAGGGTGTGACTTTGAAGAAACTTGGCATTTATAATCGATGTGTTTCCTAAACATCGTAGAGTATTACAGATGAGGGAGCCCTTCTAATGAAATCTAGCTCAGGATTTTCTAGTAAATGATTTAATTCAACCAATTATCAATTGAATTTTGACATCTTAACCGTTTAGTTTTCATGTTTATATGAGTAGATTATTTATGTAAATTTTCAGCTAAATTAGATATCGCTAAGGTATTGAATTTGGTCAATTCAATAAACAAACTAAATCTGTCAAATATGAACCATTCAAGTTCATCATTAGTAAATCACACTTATAATGCCTTACAATTTTCGATTTGGCTGAATATATATTTGTTGAGATGATCTACTCATAAATCTCTAAAAATTGTACGGTCAAGATGTAAAATATGCAATTAAAAAGTAAGTGAAACAAAGAAATCATATAGTTATCATTTTAGAGGTCATCAGTGGAGAGGCTACATTACAATTGATGTATGGGAGATATAGTTTTCCAATGCATATAGTTTTTTTTTTGTCAAAAGAAAAATAATATATTATACTGATAAAAAGATTACAAAGTTAATTACTGCCTTCCGCACAGAGGGCAAATAAAAACAAACGACTAACGTATAAATAATAATCTCAAAAAAACAAATCCACGCTCGCTTATTCAAAATAAAAAGTTAGCCTATGAACTATGGAATTTAGACATACGATATAGGCAATGTTTATGAAAAACAAAAACAACTAGAGAATCTTCGTACCTTAACACTAAGGCAAGGAGGTGTTGAGAGGTGGGCAAAAAACCTCTTTAGAGCCTCTATCACCTGCTTTGATTTAGGCTTCTCAATCTCTTTCGTCTTATGTTTGGACCTAAAGTGTCCTATTTTCTTCTTTGGTGCTCTAAAGATTCGAGCCGAGATGTCGACAACCTAGGAGGTTGCTAACGTAAGTGAGGCCGCAAACGATTGTGTGACGCTGTCAAAATATGACGACATGGGCTTGGAGGCAAAACTAGTAAAACGTTTGGAAGAATGTTGGTCACATAACCTAACTAATATTATGTTCAAATTTGTGATGCTTCCTACTCCCAAGAATATGAAGTCAAGTTTTAGTATAGGGGAACAAAGTAAGAGTATCGTACCCAAGGGATTGAGTAACTCTACCCTAACAAGATTACTGCGAAATAAAACCTAGAAAACACATGCATCTACCTTTTTACAATTCACAATCTTAGCCCTTTGGAAGCTAAAGATCATGAGGATGGTATTAACAAGTGGTAGTGAATCGGCTTTGTTGTGTTTAATTAAATTAAAGCTAAATTAAAAATTGTTTCTGCACAAACCCGGGTGCCTGGTAGATACAGATGAATCCAACTCGATCTCCTGCAAACCTGCTTACTAAGGGGAATACCGGGCGGGCCGGCCTTCTCCTCTCCGATGCCTAAGTTAGTATAGTTGGGATATATATAACTTGAGCACGTATGTAAGCGGTGAGTGAGATCAGTTACCTATTAATGAGGGTAGTTGGGGCCCTTATATAGGTGGCTGGGGGCGAGGGCTGGCCTCACCCTTCGATGTGGGACTGGTTCCCTACAAAGGGCAGTTCTGGTGACCTCTTTGGCAAGCAGGCGCCCCCGGTCCCAGGGTCCCTGGCACCCGGATAGACTGCTGGACCCCGAGGCCGGGTGCTGGTGGTTCGGTCCTGGGCCTCGGGCCGGGCCCGGGTGCACTTGCTGCGGGTCTGTGGGCCTGGTGTAGCCCCTCTGCGGCTACTGTCAACAAGTCCCCCAAGTTCCCGGTCAAGTGCAATCTTGAATGGGGACTTAAGTCTGTCTTGCTCTTGTCCCGCAGACCCGCAGGGTTACCAACCCAACGGTGCCCAGTCCCCCAAGTCCGCGTTGAAGATTGGGCGTGACCGGGGTGAGTACCTGTTTACCGATGGCAAGCAACAGTTTATAAGTACGTTTGTAATATAAGCAGCACTGTGCTCAAGTGTTGTGGTGCTATGAGCATGGTGTGGGGTGAAGCCCGGAGAGTGTATGAGATGATGCCATGATGCCATGCAGTAGATGCGTGCATGGAATGATAATGGAGCGTTGAAATCCGCCATGCAATAGATGTGTGCATGGAATGATAATGGAGCGTTGAAATCCGCCATGCAATAGATGTGTGCATGAACTCTCGACCGGACACTCTGCCATATCGGTACAGAGCGGAGTTCAGTGGGCCACTACCGGGCGTTCTGCCATATCGGTACGGAGCGGAGTTCACTGGGCCACTACCGGGCGGTCTGCCATATCGGGACGAGTCCCAGGTGAACTTAAGCACTGGACCTCGACCGGGCGTTCTGCCATATCGAGACGAGTCCCAGGTGAACTTAAGTACTGGACCTCGACCGGGCGTTCTGCCATATCGAGACGAGTCCAGGAGTATGGGACCTCGACCGGGCGTTCTGCCATATCGAGACGAGTCCATATTGCTAGGCTGCGGGGAGATTACCCCGGTGTTGCGGGCTGTTTGAAGCGCCGGTGAACACTTACTAGTTCTTCTCAGCTTGTGCTGAATAAGCGTTGAGGTGACAAGGCTCGCCGTGCAGCCCCACGTTGATCGCGGTTCAATGCGATGCATGGTTTTTATCCTGTTGGACAAGAGTACATGGGTTAGATATAAACTCACCCGGGTGTATAAAGCCCATGTCGGTCGAATGTTCTCATGACCGGGGTCGTGCCATGGAACCGGGCAGGACTCGACCGGGCGTCCTGCCATATCGAGACGAGTCCCCCAGTGAAATGCCATGGGGCCGGGTGGATTGCGTTCCCGGAAAAATGCTCTCGAGCCGGTTGGATGTTACGTAACCGGTGGGTGGATCTCGACCGGGCGTCCTGCCATATCGAGACGAGTCCCCCAAGAGAGATGCAGCTGGGTGGACTCGACCGGGCGTCCTGCCATATCGAGACGAGTCCCTCAATGACATGCAGCGAAGAAGCCATGCAGCCGGTTGAATGATCATAACCGCAGACTGCCATGTTGTTGGGCGGATGGCCCATACCCGGAACGGTGCTCTCGAAGCGGTTGAAGAATCATAACCGGTGAGAGGTCTTCAAGCCGGTTGAAAGATCATAACCGGTGAGATGCAGCTGGGTGGACGTCGACCGGGCGTCCTGCCATATCGAGACGAGTCCCCCAGTGACATGCAGCGAAGAAGCCATGCAGCCGGTTGAAAGATCATAACCGCGAACTGCCATGGTGCCGGGCGGATGGCTCATACCCGGAACGGTGCTCTCGAAGCGGTTAAAGAATCATAACCGGTGAGAGGTCTTCAAGCCGGTTGAAAGATCATAACCGGTGAGATGCAGCTGGGTGGACGTCGACCGGGCGTCCTGCCATATCGAGACGAGTCCCCCAGTGACATGCAGCGAAGAAGCCATGCAGCCAGTTGAAAGATCATAACCGCGAACTGCCATGGTGCCGGGCGGATGGCTCATACCCGGAACGGTGCTCTCGAAGCGGTTGAAAAACTAGGGAAGTGGAGGGGGGCCTGACGCCTTGGTTCCCGCTCCTAACTACCCTGTCGCCAGCGTGCGAGACAAGTGGCTGACATGCATTTAAGGAGGAAGTCCATCAGTCCCGTCAGTTATGATGGCATGGGCAGTTTACCAATGCTGGGACACGTGCCAGTAGGGAGCGATCTTGAGATGGAGGGCCTGGATTCACAGGCGTTTTGAGTTGTCCTGATTGCGTGTTTGGCAAGATTTATAAGCACCTAGGGCACCGGTCCCCTCTATAAATAGGCCTTCTGCTCTCCTTTCTACTTTTGCTTCTTGCTTTAGAGAAACTAAGCGAAAGAGAGAAATCCGGCAGAAGCTCTGAGCCCCTTACCCCACGAGATCCGTTTTCTCGAGCGCTCCCTACTCTCTTCCTAACATTGCTCGCTGCTTTCGCCGGGCGGACTGTCCTCAGTTGAGCATATTAATCGGTAAGTTTGTTGATTTCTTTGCCCCGGTGTTGGCGAGGCCGTTGAAGGCGCTGTTGTAACCTGTTGCTGACGGGCGCTAGGGTTTTGTTTCTTCCCCTAGGTTAGGATGTCTTCTTCAAGTTCTGATCGGGCTTCCGAATCGGCTGCCAGGGGTCCTATCGTGGACGATGCGGAGAGGCTGGACGACTGGCTCGGTTCGGAATCCCCGGAGACGGAAGCCGCTGACTGCTACGGGAGCAGGGCTTCGTCTCCGGCTTTGTCTTCGTCTTTCGGGGCTGAATCCTCGGAGACTGAAATACCGCACGGGGTGCGCCTTGCGGATGCCCCGGCCGTGAGCTACACCATTGGCAGAGGGAAGGGTGCCGTGGTGTGCGATGAACCGGAGGGTAGCATGACCCCTGGAGAGATAGCTGCGCTTCCGGAAACGTGGAGTATCCCGGATGAGGTTCTGCTGTGGCCCCTGAATTCTGGAGAGTCAGCCTGCAACCCGGAGGCAGGTTGGGTTGCCGCGCATCAGGACCAGTTCCGGCATGGATTCTCGCTCCCGCTGCCGGATTATGTGCAATACATGCTCAGTGCATTGCAGGTGTCGCCAGCGCAGCTTCCTGGGCTTCAGTGGAGGCGACTACTGAGCCTCGGCTGCCTATATGATCTGTCCGGAATGAGTATGCCGACGGTAAACGAATTCCGGTCCTTGTACAGGTTGTCCTACTCCAGGAAGCAAGGGTCCCGGGGTTGCCTGTCCTTCAACGCCCGGAACCATCAACCGATCATCACCAATATGCCTACATGGGTAGATAACAGCTGGAGAAAGAAGGTGGTGATGGTGGGCGGGAGGTGGCAGGCGAGGAAGAAGATGTATCGGGTTCCTGGCGCCTTCCAACCCATTGGCGACCAGTCGTTCGAGCTATCTGATTTGGAGCAGGAGAGGATCTCGACCATACTCGGATGTTGGGACAATCTGGAACGGAGTTCCTTCAACTTTATCCGGCGAGAAGTGCTGGAATACTGCCAACTCGGACGGGGTCCCGGTACGTAGCAGGCCCTAGCGGTGATACTTGTGCTAGTTCTGGCAAAATGCTAACTGTTTGCTTTCCTTGTAGGTGCCTGAAACCACTCTCTCAATGGACGGGGAAGACCTTCTTAACAAGCTGAAGGAGAAAGGCGAGACCGTCTCGCGGACGAGGAGTCCGGCCGGCTCACGACTCATCCGGAACCGAGGGCCATGGATGTTGATGACGACGCCTACATCCTGAGGCGGGTGAAGACCCATCCTGATGCGCCCAAAGCGGTGCCCGGAAAGGGCAAGACTACCGGGGGGCCAGTGAGGATTCCTGGTGGAGTGAGCAGGATCCCCAACCGGCCGGTGTCTGTGCCGCACGTGGCTCGTGTCGCCCGGGTAGGCGCACGATCTTCTTCTCCGGAAGGCCGGGGAGAGAAACGGAGGGGCGGGAACATTCCTTCCTCCGCACTGGTGACGCTCACCGGCGGGTCGTCACGGGAGAACCTGGCCAAACGGTTCAGGGTATCCAGCGGTGCACAACCTACCTCTGCCGGGGAGAAGGCTACCGGGGTCTGGCAGAGTAGTCCCGCGCCTGCGGAGGTACCGAGGGGAAGCCCGGATAGTGCAATCGTCCGGCAAGTGGCGGCGGACTTGGCCGGCCTTGGTCTGAACACACCCGGGGTTGCGGGAGCCCTGGCGGGCGGGAACCGCCCAAAATGCAAGGAATTCGTCCTTCGGGTAAGCACCAACTGGTGCCACTACACCGCTTGTAGGTTGCTTTCTTACTGCCCGATTAATCGTTTCTGTTTGTTATGCAGTTGCTGTACAGTCTGTACCAACCGGACACGAGCGAGGAAATGCCGGAGCTGAAGAGGCAGATAGCTGCTTTATCGGAGGCCCGACAGCGCCTGGAGGTGGAGAAGTCCCGCTCGGATCGGGAGAAGGCCAGATCGGAGGAGAGGGCCAAGAAGCTGGAGGAGCAGAACCGGAGCCTGGAGAAGGAGAGGGCCGAGCTGGAGGCCAAGGTAGATGAGCTCCAGGTGGGAGCCGCCGCTCTGCGCGCCGCTGCTGCCGGGGAAGAGGGCCCAGGGCAATATGAGCGGTTCGTCCTCCGATACCGAGAGAGCGACGAGTTCCTGGAGTTCCTGGAGAAGGCCAGGGAAGAGGGCATCTCGGATGCGTACACTGAATGGGCGGGGAAGGGGTGGTTGGACAGTTCCCTGATGCCGGTTGCTGCTGAAGGAGATATCCATGAGCAGTCGGACATCCCTCAACAGCCGGTGGAGGGGCAGCCGGAAGAAGTGATTCGCTCGGACTTGGATTCTTTTACCAACGGTACCAAGTCTCCCCAAGCCAGAGTCGGCGCCGGAACCGAAGCCAACGACGAGGGTACCGTAGGAGAGGCCGGCGGACTGCTTGCTGAGGGTGGAGTCGTGGCTCCTTAGGATTTTCCTTGCTCCTCCTTGTAATCTTTCCGGAACGGTTACTGCTTGTGTACTTGCCTGATTATGAATATACTTGAACTGGCGGAGCCGGTAGAATTTTCTCAAAAGTAGCTTGCATATACTTGTGATATTCTTTACAACGGTAGAATCGGTGATATGCCAAACTAACCGCTCGGAGATTTGGCGGGTTCACTAGGCCTGGTTATTCTCCCGGTCGGGGTCTGCTCTTCTTTCCCCCACGTACCGCTGGAGCTGGCCATCATTAATCAAGCCCTGCACCGTTGTCTTGAGAGCATAGCACTGGCTTGTCCGATGAGTAGCCTCATCATGATAGGAGCAGTACTTGCCCGTCTGCGCCGTTGTAAGCTTCCCCTTCGGGTGCCTTCTCTTGGGCGGTGGGGGGATGACGCTCCCGTTCTCAAGTAAAATATCCTCGTAGGAAGTGGTGAGAGCGGTGAAGACTTCTTGACCGGCCGGTGGTGCTGGCATGATCGCCAGGGGACGTTCTTGGCGGTACGGCACCGGCTTGTGCTCGCTCTGGGGCTTGTCAGGATAAGGCCTCTGCTGCCTTTGTGGCCAGTTTCTATTGGGCCGGCTCGGCCGAGCGGCGCGGCTCTCGGTCCGCTGACTGGGCTTGTCCTCTCGGCTGGGCGGGGGGTTCTCTTCCCGGGGATGGTCTTCTTGCCGCTCATCCCGCTTCCTCTTCAGCAGGTGGTGCCCATACGTCTCGTGATCGGCCTGAGCATGCCGGATGGCCATTGCCATCAACTCATCATACCCCTGCGGGAGTTCTACCCGGACGGCGTAGGAAAACTTCCCTGGCCGGAGCCCCTGCTTAAACGCCATCTCTGCGATGCCCTTGTCCAGGTTCCGAACCCCGGCCGTTGCCGTCTGCCAACGGTTCATAAAGGTCCTCAGCTCCTCCCCGGGTGCTTGCATACAGTTGAAGAGAATGGTCGACGTCCGGGCTCCCTCGACCCGGAGGATGAAGCGGCCTACGAACCGGTCGGCTAACTGCTCGAATGCCTCGATCGAGTTCGTCGGAAGCTCGTAGAACCAACTGAGCGCCTCTCCAAACAGAGTCTCCTGGAAGATGTTGCAGCTTACTGCATCGGAGTAGCCCTTGGCGCAGGTCTGGGACCGGAAACTGTCCAGATGCTGGTACGGGCAGCCGGACCCTGAATAGGTGAGCTTGAGGGACTTCTGGTTGCCAGACCTTCCCGACTCTATGACCCGGTGCGAGAAAGGGCCCATACGCTCATTAAACCGGGCGCCCTCCATCGGCCGCGCGGATCTTCTCTCGCTGGCCTCCACTTGGGCCTTCAGGTCCGACACAGTGTCGGCTAACATCTGCAATGCCTGTGCGGTAGGGGTCTCTACTTCATCCACAGACGAAGCGTGGAGCTGCCGGGAGGTCGGCGCGCTCTTCGGCGGACCTGCGCCGCCCGGTGATCTTGCTCGCTCGGCATCACGGGGCCGACCGCCCGATGACTGCCCTGCCTCGTACTGTTGAGATTGGACTGGCGGGGGTGCCGCTTGCGCCCTGTCCATAGCGTCGCTGCGCTGTTGTCCTCTCTCTAAGGCGGCTACCAGGGCAGCGTTCACTGATTCCATCTCTTCGTACCGGGCGTTGGACTTGGCTCTGTCCCTGTCGCCCTCCTCTCTTAGACGATTGACCTCCGCGGCCATTGCCCGTATCTTTCCCACCATACCGCTCTGGTCGGGACTGTACGTAGTGTCCCGGTCACTGTCACAGAGCGGGCTCTCAGATCGGTCGCTCGGCTCATCCAAGAATGTCAAGGAGAAGCCCCTGAGCACTGGACTGTCTTCATCCTCTACCGGGCCTTTTCCGCGCGAGCTGTCGTGGTGTCCTGGTCCCGGCATGCCGGACGGCCTACCATAGCTTCCTCCTTCCTGACCGTTGCCCTGGGCGCCCCGCGGCTCCCGCGTGACGTCCGGGGTGGAGGTGAGCGTTTGCACCAACGCAACACGCCCCTCCTCGGTGGTACCTCTCTCTTGCCTTGCTTCCGAACTCTCGGCCATGGTTGATGCTTACACGGTTTCTTGTTCAAGATTCCCACAGACGGCGCCAATTGTTTCTGCACAAACCAAGGGGCCTGGTAGATACAGATGAATCCAACTCGATCTCCTGCAAACCTGCTTACTAAGGGGAATACCGGGCGGGCCGGCCTTCTCCTCTCCGATGCCTAAGTTAGTATAGTTGGGATATATATAACTTGAGCACGTATGTAAGCGGTGAGTGAGATCAGTTACCTATTAATGAGGGTAGTTGGGACCCTTATATAGGTGGCTGGGGGCGAGGGCTGGCCTCACCCTTCGATGTGGGACTGGTTCCCTACAAAGGACAGTTCTGGTGACCTCTTTGGCAAGCAGGCGCCCCCGGTCCCAGAGTCCCTGGCACCCGGATAGACTGCTGGACCCCGAGGCCGGGTGCTGGTGGTTCGGTCCTGGGCCTCGGGCCGGGCCCGGGTGCACTTGCTGAGGGTCTGTGGGCCTGGTGTAGCCCCTCTGCGGCTACTGTCAACAAAAATAAAGCAAACTAAACTAACAAGTGTAGAGACTAGATCAATTAGAGGAATAGAGACTTATGCATAAATGTAACCCGTAATTGATGTGAAACATGGTTGACAAATATTCCCCTAGTGTTTTGGTGAAACTAATAAGAAACTAACTAATCATGCAATTTAACAAAGTCTTTTGGAGCCAAGTTAAATCACACAACCTTAATCTCAATTATATTACCTTATAACACAAGTAGGCGATGTACCGCAAGCCTAATACCCCTTTAGGGCAATTTAACTCACGGCGCACACATTAAGTTCAAAATTAGAAATTCAATCAACTTAATACTTCCTGTAAGAAATAGTAAGCCACCACCTAAAGGCTACTCATGCTCATGAATTTAAGAACTTGTCAATTTCAAGTTCTGACCTAAACATGCTTTCTAGGTGACAAAACTAGCTAACATATATAGTAAGCACAAAGAGTAGGAGCTCAACATCAAATTTAAGAAAATTACATTGTTTGTACAAATTTTTGGCTAGGCTAGAATTCACTACTCACAACACATGTTCTTACATAAACTAGCCATAAGCATCAAAGTAAAGAGAGAAGGAAAAGGAAAAGAGAGAACTTCCATGGGTTTGACCCTATGTAGAGTCAAACTAAAAACCCAAAGCCTCCTCCTAACTTCCTAGAAGTGAGAATTGCTTCAAGGTATGGTATTTTCGATTCCTTACAACCCAAAACACCATACCGACTCACAAAACTCTAGAACAACCAAGAACAAGGACTTGAATGAAAGAAAGAGTTGTGATTGATTAAGAGTGAGTAGTAACTTCGATTTTGGTGAAATCTAAGTGCCTACACACCTATTTCTCACACAAAATCTAAACTATTATATACAATCTATCAAAAACTAACCTAAAACTACAAAAAATGAGAGATTTTGATGTTGGAAAGTGAGGGAGAGAAGGGGAGCTCGGTTTTGAGAGTGAGAAGAGAGATATTTAAAGAGACAAGGGTGAGAAATGGAGGATGAAGATCAGATGTGATGAAGGGTGGAGATTGTTGACAGTAGCCGCAGAGAGGCTACAGCAGGCCCACAGACCCGCAGCAAGTGCACCAGGGCCCGGCCCAAGGCTCGGGACCGGATCACCAGCACCCGGCCTCGGGGTCCAGCACTTTATCCTGCCACTAGGGACCCTGGGGCCGAGGGTGCCAGCCTGCCAAAGAGGGCACCAGAATGTACAAACAGAAGGGAACCAGTCCCACATCGAAGGGTGAGGCCAGCCCTCACCCCCAACCACTTATATAAGGGCCCCAACTACCCTCTTTATTAGGTAACTTATCTCTCTCCCTGCTTACATACGTGCCTTGGTTATATATATTCCAACTATACTAACTTAGGCATCGGAGAGGAGAAGACCGGCCCGCCCGGTATTCCCCTTAGTGAGCAGGATTGCAGGAGATCAAGTTAGATTCACCGTGTATCTACCAGGCCCCCGGGTTTAGGCAGAAACAATTGGCGCCGTCTGTGGGAACGCTTGAACGAAAAGCCGTGTAAGCAATACCGTTGGGAGAGAACTCGGAAATGAGTCGAGAGAAAGATACCGCCGAGGAGGGACGTCTTGCAGTAGTGCAGACGCTCACCTCCACCCCAGCCGTCACGCGGGAGCCGCGCGGCGACCGGGGCAACGGTCAGGAAGGAGGGAGCTGTGGGGGACCATCCGGCATGCCGGATCCCCACCACGACAGCTCGCGCGGGAAAGGCCCGGCGGAAGAGGAAGACAGTCCAGAGCGACGAGGCTTCTCCTTGACGTTCTCAGATGATCCAAGCGATCGATCTGAGAGCCCGGACCGGGACCCTACGTACAGCCCCGGCCATAGCAGTATGGCGGGAGAGCTACGGGCAATGGCCGCAGAGGTCAGCCGTCTAAGAGAGGAGAGCGACAGGGACAGAGCTAAGTCCAACGCCCGGTACGAAGAGATGGAGGCGGTGAATACTGCCCTAGTGGCCGTCCTGGAAAGGGGACAGCAGCGCAGTGACGCCATGGCCGAGGCACAGGCGACACTCCCACCGATCCAACCTCAACACACTGAAGCAGGGCAATCTTCGGGCGGTCGGCCCGGGGACCCCGTGCGTGAAAAGTCGCCAGCCGGCGCAGGCCCGCCGAAGAGCACGACAACTTACCACCAGCCCGGCGCTTCGTCAGGAAGTTGAGACTCCGACCGCACGAGCGCTGCAAATGCTAGCCAACACCGTGTCGGACTTAAATGCCCAAATGTAGGCCAACGAGAGAAGAGCCGCGCGGCCGATGGAGGGCGCCCGGTTTAATGAGCGCATGGGCCCTTTCTCGCACCGGGTCATAGAGTCGGGAAGATCTGGCAACCAGAAGTCCCTCAAGCTCACCTACTCAGGGTCTGGCTGCCCGTACCAGCATCTGGACAGCTTCCGGTCCCAAACCTGCGCCAAGGGATACTCCGACGCAGTCTGCTGTAACATCTTCCAGGAGACTTTGTCTGGGGAAGCGCTCAGCTGGTTCTACGAGCTTCCGGCGAACTCGATCGAGGCGTTCGAGCAGTTAGCCGACCTGTTCGTAGGCCGCTTCATTCTCCGAGTCGAGGGAGCTCGGACGTCGACCATCCTCTTCAACTGCATACAAGCCCCCGAAGAGGAGCTGAGAACCTTTGTCAACCGCTGGCAGACGGCTACGGCTGGAGTTCGGAACCTGGACAAAGGCATCGCCGAGATGGCGTTCAAGCAAGGGCTCCGAGCGGGGAAGTTTTCCTACGCCGTCCGGGTAGAGCTCCCGCAGGGGTACGACGAATTGATGGCTCTGGCCATCCGGCATGCCCAAGCCGATCATGAGACCTATGGGCATCACCTACTGAAGAGGAAGCGGGATGAGCAGCAGGAAGACCATCCCCGGGAAGAGAACCCTCCGCCCGGCCAGGAAGCCAAGCCCAGTCAGCGGACCGAGAACAGCACCGCTCGACCCAGCCGGAACGCCAACAACAGAAACTGGCCACAGCGGCAGCAGAGGCCCTATTCTGATAAACCCCAGAACGAGCACAAGCCGGTACCGTACCGCCAAGAGCGCCCCCTGGCAATCATGCCAGCGCCACCACCGGCCGGTCAAGAAGTCTTCACCGCTCTCACCGCTTCCTACGAGGATATCCTCTTGAGAACGGGAGCGTCATTCCCCCACCGCCCAAGAGTAAGTACCCGAAGGGGAAACTTACAACGGCGCAGACGGACAAGTACTGTTCTTATCATGATGAGGCTACTCACCGAACAAATCAGTGCTGCGCTCTCAAGACGGCAGTACAGGGTTTGATTGATAACGGCCAGCTCCAGCGGTACGTAGGGGAAAGAAGAACAAACCCCGACCGGGAACGTGACCAGGCCTGGTAAACCCGCTAGCCCCGAGCGGTTAGTTTGGCATAGTTCACGGTTCAACCATTGTAAGAACATATATATATGCAAACTACTTTTGAGAAAATTTCACCGGCTCTGCCAGTTCCAGTATATTCATATTCAAGCAAGTATATAAGCAGTAACCGATCCGGAAAGATTACAAGGAAAAGAGCAAGGAAAATCCTAAGGAGCCACGACTCCGCCTTCAGCAGGCAATCCGCTGGCTTCTCCTGCGGCACCCTCATCGTCAACCTCAGTTCCGGTGTTGACTCTGGCCCGGGGAGACTCGGCACCGTTGGTAAAAGAATCCAAGTCCGAGCGAATCGCTTCATCCGGCTGCCCCTCCACCGGCTCCTGATGGATGTCCGACTGCTCATGGATATCTCCTTCAACAGCAGTCGGCATCAGGGAAGTGTCTAACCATCCCTTCCCCGCCCATTCCGTGTACGCATCTGAGATGCCCTCCTCCCTGGCCTTCACCAGAAACTCCAGGAACTGATCGCTCTCACGGTATTTGAGAACGACCCGCTCGTAGAGTTCCGGGTCATCTTCCCCGGTCGGAGCAGCAGAGGCGGCGCGCAGAGCGGCAGCTCCCACTTGGAGCTCATCCACCTTGGCTTCTAGTTCGGCCTTCTCCTTCTCCAGGCTCCGGTTCTGCTCCTCCAGCTTCTTGGCCCTCTCCTCCGATCTGGCCTTCTCCCGGTCCGAGCGGGATTTCTCCACCTCCAGGCGCTGTCGAGCCTCCGATAGAGCAGCTATCTGTCTCTTCAGCTCCGACAGCTCCTCGCTCGCATCCGGTTGGTACAGACTGTACAGCAACTGCACAACATCAAGGACAGTTAGTCAAACCGCAAACGAAAACAAGCTACAAGCAGTGTAGTGATACCTTGCGGTACTTACCCGAAGGACGGATTCCTTGTATTTTGGGCGATTCCCGCCCGCCAGGGCTCCAGCAACCCCTGGTCTGTCCAGCCCAAGACCGGCCAAGTCCGCCGCCACTTGCCGGGCGAGTGCACTATCCGGGCTTCCCACCGGTGCCTCCGCAGTCACGGGACTACTCTGCCGGGCAGCAGCAGCGGCCTTCTCCCCGGCAGGGTTAGCTTGCGCGCCGTTGGTTATCCTGAACCGTTTGGCCAGGTTCTCACGTGCCGACCCACCGGTAAGAGTCACTAGCGCGGAGGAAGGAATGTCCCCGCCCTTCCGTTTCTCTCCCCGGCCTTCCGGAGAAGAAGATCGTGCGCTTACCGGGGCAACGCGAGCCACGTGCGGCACAGACACCGGCCGGTTGGGAATCCTGTTCACTCCACCGGGAACCCTAACTGACCCTCCGGTAGCCTTGCCCCTTCCAGGCACCGCATGGGGCGCGGTATGATGGGTCTTCACCCGCTTCAGGACATAGGTGTCGTCATCAACGTCCATGGCCCTCGGCTCGGCATGGGTCGTGAGCCGGCCAGACTCCTCTTCCACCGACGTCCGCGAGACGGTCTCGCCTTTCTCCTTCAGCTTGTTGAGGAGGTCTTCCCCGTCCATTGAAAGAGTGGTTTCGGGCTTGATAACCGCCCGGGAAGATGCACCTGCAAGGAAGGCAAACAGTTAGCATTTTGCAAAACTAGCACAAGGTATCACCGCTAAAGGGCCTGCTACGCACCGTGACCCCGCCCGACTTGGCAATATTCCAGCACTTCTCGCCGGATGAAGTTGAAAGAACTCCGTTCCAGGTCGTCCCAGCATCCGAGTATGGTCGAGATCCTCTCATGCTCCAGATCGGATAGCTCGAACGACTGGTCGCCAATGGGTTGGAAGGCGCCAGGAACCCAGTACATTTTACTCCTCACCTGCCACCTCCCGCCCACCATCACCACCTTCTTCCTACAACTGTTGTCTACCCATGAAGGCATATTGGTGACGATCGGTGGAGGTTTCCGGGCGTTGAAGGACAGGCAACCCCTGGACCCCTGCTTCCTGGAGTACGACAGCCTATACAAGGACCGGAACTCGTTTACCGTTGGTATATTCATCCCGGAAAACTCGTACAGGCAGCCGAGGCTCAATAGTCGCCTCTACTGGAGCCCAGGAAGCTGCGCGGGCGACACTTGCAGCGCACTAAGTATATACTACACGAAGTTCAGCAGCGGGAGCGAGAGTCCATGCCGGAACTGGTCCTGATGCGCGGCAACCCAACCTGCTTCCGGGTTGCAGGCTGACTCTCCAGGATTCAGGGGCCGCAGCAGAATGTCATCCGGGATAGCCCAGGTTTCCCGGAGCGCTGCAATCTCTCCAGGGGTCATGCTACCCTCCGGTTCATCACACACCACAACATACTTCCCTCTGCCAATGGTGTAGCTCGCGGCCGGAGCATCTGCAAGACGCACCCCGTGCGGTATTTCAGTCTCCGAGGATTCAGCCCCGGAAGACGAAGACGAGGACGGAGACGAGGCCCTGCTCCCGGAGCAGTCGGCGACTTCGGTCTCCGGAGATTCCGAACCGAGCCAGTCATCCAGCCTCTCCGCATCATCCACGAGGGGACCCCTGGCAGCCGATTCGGAAGCCCGGTCAGAACCCGAAGATGACAACTTAACCTAGGGGAAGAAAACAAAACCCTAGCGCTCGTCAGCAACAGGCTACAACAGCGCCTTCTACGGCCTCTCCCCAAGATCGCCGCAGAGCAGTTCCGTCAGCGACAGAGATCCCTCCCCCCCGCCGCAAAACAACAAAGCCAAAACAAGAACAACACCGGGGCAAAGAAATCAACAAACTTACCGATTAGTATGTTCAACCGAGGACAATCCGCCCTGCGAAAGCAGCGAGCAATGGTAGGAAGAAAGTAGGGAGCGCTCAAGAAAACGGATCTCGTGGGGCAAAAGGGCTCAAAGTGGTCGCCGGATTCCTCTCTTTCTCTTAGTTTCTCCAAAGCAAGAAGCAACAACAGAAAGGAGAGCAGAAGAGGCCTTTTTATAGAGGGGACCAGTGCCCTAGGCAATTGAAATCCCTCCAAAACAAGTAATCACAGCAACTCAAACGCCTGCGAATCCAGGCCCTCCATCTCAATATCGCCCCCTGCTGGCACGTGTCCCAGCATTGGTAAACTGCCCATGCCATCATAACTGACGGGACTGATGGACTTCCTCCTTAAATGCATGTCAGCCACTTGTCCCACACGTTGGTGACATGAAGGTAGGAGCGGGAACCGAGGAGTCAGGCCCTCCCACACTTCCCCAGATCCCACGGTTGCACACCATCTTCTTTGTATATCTTGAAGATCTCTCACCGGTGGTAATCATCCAACCGCTTCGAGAGCACCCATCCGGGTACGAGCTATCCGCCCGGCACCATGGCAGTTCACGGTTATGATCATTCAACCGGCTGCATGGCTTCTTCGTATATCTTGAAGACCTCTCACCGGTGGTAATCATCCAACCGCTTCGAGAGTATCCATCCGGGTATGAGCAATGGGGGACCTGTCTCGATATGGCAGGATGCCCGGTCGAGGTCCACCCGGCACCATGGCAGTTCACGGTTATGATCATTCAACCGGCTGCATGGCTTCTTCATTGCATTTCACTGGGGGACTCGTCTCGATATGGCATGTCGCCCGGTCGAGATCCGCCCGGTCCGTAGCAGTTCACGGTTAGGTATCATTCAACCGGCTGCACGCCATCCTACTGGAGACCTCGTCTCGATATGGCATGTCGCCCGGTCGAGGTCCACCCAGTTACATCTCTCTTGGGGGACTCGTCTCGATATGGCAGAACGCCCGGTCGAGATCCGCCCACCGGTTACGACGCATCCAACTGGCTCGAGAGCATATTCCGGGAATAGGATCCACCCGGCCCCGTGGTATTTCACTGGGGGACTCGTCTCGATATGGCAGGACGCCCGGTCGAGTTCCGCCCGGTACCATGGCTGACCCCGGTCATGAGAACATTCGACCGGCATGGGCTTTATACACCCGGGCGAGTTTACATCTAACCCATGTACTCTTGTCCAGCAGGATAAAAACCCTGCATCGCATTGAACCGCAATCAACATGGGGCTGCACGGCGAGCCTTGTCACCTCAACGCCACCCCCCTTACCTCAACGCTTATTCAACACAAGCTGAGAAGAACTAGCAAGTGTTCACCGGTGCTTCAAACAGCCCGCAACACCGGTGTAATCTCCCTGCAGCCTAGCAAGATGGGACTCGTCTCGATATGGCAGAACGCCCGGTCGAGGTCCCATACTCCTGGACTCGTCTCGATATGGCAGAACGCCCGGTCGAGGTCCAGTACTGAAGTTCACCTGGGACCCGTCTCGATATGGCAGAACGCCCGGTCGAGGTCCCATGAACTTCACCCCATCCGCTTTGGCAGATCGCCCGGTAGAGGCTCAGTGAACTCCGCTTTGGCAGATCGCCCGGTATAGGCTCAGTGAACTCCGCTCCGTTTCGATTTGGCAGATCGCCCAGTTGTGTCCCAGTGAAGCTCCGCCTCGTACCGATAGGGCAGAGTGCCCGGCCGAAAATCCATGCGCATCTCTTGCATGGCGGATTTCAACGCCTCATTATCATCCCATGCACAAATCTCTTGCATGGCGGATTTCAACGCCTCATTATCATTCCATGCACGCATCTATTGCATGGCATCATGGCATCATCTCATACACTCTCCGGGTTCCACCCGGCTCCATGCTCATAACACCACAATACCTGAGCACAGTACTGATATTACAAACGTGCTTATAAACTATTGCTTCCAATCGGTAACAGGTACTCACCTCGGTCACGCCCAATCTTTAACGCGGACTTGGGGGACTGGGCACCGGTAGGTTGGTAACCCTGCGGGTCTGCGGGGCAAGAGCAAGACAGATTTAAGTCCCCATTCAAGATTGCACTTGACCGGGAACTTGGGGGACTTGTTGACAGTAGCCGCAGAGAGGCTACAGCAGGCCCACAGACCCGCAGCAAGTGCACCAGGGCCCGGCCCAAGGCTCGGGACCGGATCACCAGCACCCGGCCTCGGGGTCCAGCACTTTATCCTGCCACCAGGGACCCTGGGGCCGAGGCGCCAGCCTGCCAAAGAGGGCACCAGAATGTACAAACAGAAGGGAACCAGTCCCACATCGAAGGGTGAGGCCAACCCTCACCCCCAACCACCTATATAAGGGCCCCAACTACCCTCTTTATTAGGTAACTTATCTCTCTCCCTGCTTACATACGTGCCTTGGTTATATATATTCCAACTATACTAACTTAGGCATCGTAGAGGAGAAGACCGGCCCGCCCGGTATTCCCCTTAGTGAGCAGGATTGCAGGAGATCAAGTTGGATTCACCGTGTATCTACCAGGCTCCCGGGTTTAGGCAGAAACAAAGATGTAATGGACAATATGTGAACCACCAAAAGTAGATCTTAGTTTTTGGCGAATACCTATTCTACCTATAGATATTTTGATAGAAAATGAAAAATAAGGGTAATCTCGGTTTTTGGCCATAAGGACAATGAGACAATGTCAACATCCAATGGGACAAAATCAAATATGTCCATTTTACTTGTCTTCTCATTTGAATTTGAATCAACAAGTCTTTTCCCTTCCAATGCTTCTTCACTTGAATATCAACCATCACCATTTCTGACCACCATCTTCCGGTCGCAAGAGTTTGACCGGAGTTCTGCCCATTGACCTATGTTGACTAGTCAAATTCGTCTTTTAGTGTATTTTCCAGTTTTTGCTCATTTGACTTCGATTCAATATGTGCTAAATCACCATTTTGACTCGTTTTCGATTATTAGCTCACTTTCCTAACATAAATATGAAATATAATAAGAAATAGAGAAAATATAAAAAGAGATAGCAAAAGTATAAGAATAAGACAACAATTACTAGGTAAATATTAACATAACAAGAAGGAAGACATGCATGCCTGATTCCATGGAGGAGGCCCTAGCTTATGAGAGTAGAATGTAGAGCCGGAACCATACGAGTGATATACCTGAAGAAATAACAATCCCTGGAGCTATAAGATGAAGTCTCATTTTCCGAATCACAAAAGAAACAATCATTGACAATTAAAACTTTTTTACTCCGAAGTGGAGAAGCCATAGGAAGAATAGAAGAACATACATTCCATATATGAACTTTCACTTTACTTGGAACTGTAGCATTCCACACATTCTGCCAACTACAAGAGCTAGTAACAGAAGACCATGTACTTGAAATAGATGCCGAAATCATATTAAGGTGGAGAGCGGAAAAAACCACTTTATATGCACTCTTTGTAGAGAAAACATCTTTCCTATCAAAGTGCCAAACTAATCTATCGTGGACTGCATAAAAGATGAATAAGGAAAATGTCAAGGTTTAAACAATCTGCTTACCAGAGAATTAGGATGTTTAAGGAAACTCTAGCTCTATTTAGTAAATAACGCTAAATTATGAGCATACAAGTCTCTAAACCTTGTACCACCATCATCTTTAGTACGACACAATTTCTCCCACGACATCCATTGAATTTTTTTCTCATTCGACTTACAGCCCCACCAAAACTTAGTACACATCTGGTGTAATTCATTGCAAAATTCATTTGGAAGAAGGTAACAACTCATTGCATAGGCAGGGAGTGCTTGTGCCACCACCTAGATTAACAAATCCTTGTCCTCACTACTAAGGAGCTTACTCTGTCATCTTGCAAGTTTTTGACTCAATCTCTCACGAGTATACGCAAAAGCCTATGTCCTCTGTCTACCCAAATAGGTTGGAAGTCCCAAGTACTTGTCATGTTTAGCTTCAATTTTTACTCTCATAAATTCGACCAGAGACTGTTGCAAATCAGTAGACACTCTCTTACTAAAAACAATACTGCTCTTTGAAAAATTAACATGTTGGCCAGAAGCTAATTCATAGTCATGTAATAATGATTTGATGTGAACACACTCGGAGAAGGAATCTTTACCAAATAACATACTATCATCAGCAAAAAGAAGATGATGCACGACAAGAGCACCCTCACAAATCTGTATCCCTTGCAGATCATCCGATCTCACCTTCCTCCCAAAAGAGCAGAAAAAACTTTGGTACATAATAAAAAGAGATATGGTAATAAGGGATCACCTTGTCTCAGTCCTCTAGAAGGAGTCAAATAGCCTTTAGGGCTCCCATTATTCAGGAATGAATATTGCACTGACGTCACACACTTCATAATAATACCAACCCAAAGTTCATGAAATCCCAACCGAAGAAGGATGGCTTCTAAAAAACTCCGATTCATTCGGTTATACGCCTTACTCATATCAAGTTTCGAAGCAAAAATTCCCTCCACACTAGACTGACAATTACCAATTATGAGAACACAAAACAGTTTTAATTCAGAGCACAACAACAGTTTTTTTATTTTTATTTTTTTTATTTTTTATTTTATAAATATCACAATATGAAAAAAGGTAGCGAGAAACAAAGTTCTACATTTATTTTTCTGTTACTAATCAATAATACGTGCATCACACATGTACGAGACTAGATCTAGGAAACACAGCACAGTTTTTTAATTCGGTAAATAATTCTAAATTTATGATTTATGTTGTATCTTGGTCAAGGATTCCTTCTACTTAACTATAATGTCCTCTGCAATTTTGTATAAATAGGTATACGTATAAGCTAGATCTAAGAAACACAGCACAGTTTTTAAACTTGGTAAATAATTCTAAATTTATGATTTATGTTGTATCTTGGTCGAGGATTCTTTCCACTTAACTATAATGTACTCTGCAATTTTGTATAAATAGATATACGTATCAGTGAACAATACATACAGAGGGGGGTGTATTGTGTATGTAATTAGTGGGAGTTTAATAGAAGTCGATGGAATCTGAAAGTCAAGGTATATTCGGTAGAGACTTTTAAAAGTCCATAAAAATCTGGTGTATTCAATTAGGATTTAAAAAAATTAATATGGAGTCAACCAAAGTTTAGGGGTATTTATTATGGATTTTTTACAAATGAATCAAAATTTTGGGGTATTCAAAATATCATTCATTTATATGGAATTGGAAAATCATGGAAAATTGTGAACTTTTTAGAGTTTAGTATAAATACAAATGCCCAAACAATTGACAGCCTCAAGAGCAAAGATTTTGAGTGAGAGAAAAGTCAATCAAGGTTCCTCTCTGTACGCTAAGGTTGGTGTTCAATCCTCTCTCTTTCTTGATCACTTTTCTATCTTTTCTAATTTTTTGTGATAAGAGAACTGATATGTTTATGTTATTGGTTTTGACTTGTTTTGTTTTTCATATTTATGAAACCCTAGACCCAATTATTGTCGCATATAGTTCTTTGACTTTCATGTTTGTTATTCTCATATTGTTTGGTGTTGATACTCGTGATCTGAGTTAATCAGTCTCATATTTGCAAGTCTGGGTCAATTAGGAGGAGGAAAAAAAGAAAACGAAACAAAAAACCAGAGAGAGGGAGAGAAAGAGAGGTTTCCCATTGTATTAGTCATTTCCTTTCAATATGGTCAAATACTTACAGCCCACCCCACCTCTCACTTCACATTACAATAAACAAAGAGAAAAAGGTTTTTACGTACAAAATATGTGTGCTATATTGCTTATAAATCAGTTGTACAAAAAATGTGTTTCTATTCGTGTACCATAATTTTTTTTACTGCTTTGAATGTTTCGATTGACAAAAGCTTGCATGTAGTTTTAACAATTGTATCGATGGGAGATTCACAAACGAATAGTAAACAAAAACTTGGTCCGTTGAAGAGAGCAATGTTTTGCTTCAGCTCATGGTTGAAGGTGCTAAACTTGAGTTTCGTGACATTAATGGTGTGATAACCAAACAAACTGTAGAGACGAAATTACTTCCTAAACTCAAGGAAAAACTCGGTTGTAAAATAACTTTCATCCAACATCAAAGCCGAGTGAAATGGTTTAAGAAACAGCACACCAATTACTCTCAACTAATGCGTCACAGTTTCAGATTTGGGTGGGACCCGGTTACAAAAAAATTCACAGCTAATGAAGAAGTATGGGCAGACTATTACAAGGTGACATTTTATTATCTTATATCCTATTATATGTGACTAACGATTTTGAGTTATTAACATACTTATAATTTTGTTTTTTGTTATTCTAGGCACATCCAACGCATGGGAACTTTCGAACAGAAACTTCTCCTAACTATGAGGACTTGAAAATTGCAGTTGGTAATGGCACCGCAACTGGGATGGGCTCAATCAGTCTTAATGATGATATAGATGCCACGACATATGGAGGGTTTGATGATATATCATGGAGAATAGATGGTCTGATGTTTGATCAAAGTACTCACTCATTTGTACAGAGTGAAAATGAGCGATTACATTAAGAAAGCTCACCACCTCTCCCACAACAACCCTCTCAGGGTGCCAGTGTTGATGCTCCACCAAATAACAGGGAACAAGCAAAAAGGAGTAGAACTGACTATGATATGAGTAGCAGTTCACAACGAGCAACTGGTCAAGCTCAAGTTCTAGACAATTTATCAACTGGCATTAGTAAAATTGTCACGAGTTTTAATACAATTTGTGGTTTAATGGAGAAGAGAGAATCAAGAGAGACTGGATGTTGGATTGCTCTTCATGAGACCCTAGGATTATCTTAGGAGGCTTGCTTTACGGCTTTTAACTTTCTTAACACCAAAGCAAGGCAATACATTTTCTTGAAGATGTCTCCTAACCGACGCCGTAATTGGATCACCTGGGCAGAAATGCAATAGGCTTTGCTCTTTTATTAATTTTGATTTATCTAGCCTGACATTATTTTGTTTGCATTGCATCTTATTTTGATTTATTTGTGAACTTATTTGTTTTGGATTAGAGTTTGATTTTGGTTTGGATAATTATGAATTTTGATTCGATTTTGAATTTGAATGAATTTTTTTATGCATTGTGACGTTGACACTACCAGATCCGAGGGCATAGCCGACGAAACAATTTTCGTCGACTATGCCGAAATTTCGTCGGCTATACCTTCTGGCGACGAAATTTTCGTCGGCTATAATTCGTCGGAAAAACGCCGTCGGCTATACCAATGGCCGACGAAAAAAAGGAAATCGTCGGCTATATGCGAGTATGGCCGACGACTTTGCCGACGAAACATCATTTTGTCGACCAAACCTTGGCAAAATATCCGACGAAATTCGTCGGGTATTTTCGAGTATGGCCGACGATATCGTAAAATATAGCCGACGAAATTCGTCGGCTATATGTTCTGAACTATAACCGACGATTCATCTATTTCGTCGGTTATTTCGTCGAAATATATTAATATTTTAATAGGCATTAATTAGTTATAGCCGACGAAATAAGTTAATTATCGTCGGCTATAAGACTTATAGCCGACGAATATTGGTAAAAATCGTCGGCTATAGTGCTTATAGCCGACGAAATAATGCCAAAATCGTCGGCTATTCTTACATTTGGTGAAAAAAAAATTAAATTATTTTCTAAATTACCATTCCAAGCAACCTGCAAATCACAAAGACAGTCCATGCATTTGCACCAATAAGAAACACGTCTAAATGACTTATTATTTAATTCGTTCCAATATACATAAAATATAACCCTACTAATCATCACCTAAACCACTAAAGTCCACCACGTCATCCCCAGCATCCTGCTCTCCATCATGCTCGTCATCCTCGGGAGGTTGAGGCATTGGAGGTTCAACTAACGGCTGAAACGGGGGCGGGGATTCAAGGTTTTGTTGTTGTGCAGCGAACATATCCATCCACCAGTTTTGTTGGCCGGCGTAGTTGTGTTGCCGAATTCTCTCGCATTCAGCATACCAACTGGACAGATCGAAATAATACTGCTGTGTTCTGCGGTGTTGCTCCTGTGATCTGCGTTGTTCCTCCTGTGATCTTTGGAACTCGGCCGCCAACCTTGCATTTTCTTCTGCCAATCGCTGCACTTCCCCCCTCATCTGTTGGCTCTCCCCGCCTCCCTTCTTTTGACCTCCCTTAGTGGTCTTCAGAAGCCCTAGTCCAGAACTTCCCAAACCCCGGCAGTAGTAGTTGTTTGACCGGTTTGGGAAGGCTGCGTCGAACATCCTCACTGCCGTTTGGACATTGGACCGGTCGACCTGGCGCAGGGCTTCTTCCAGATCTGCCTCTGAAATGTTCGGTTGTGTCTCCCGAACTACTTGCTGGAACACCTCTTCTTCGGCCCGGTTAACCCTCTCCTAATTGGACGGGAAAAAAAAGAATTAATATTCTAACAAATATATAATTAAGTAAAATTGATAATTAAAATTTTAAAATCGTAATGAACGACTTACGAGCTGTTCTGTCGCTTGTGGATAAGCGACCTTGAACGTCTCCACGTACGGGTTGCTATCAGGATGATCTCTAAGCGCCTCCTCCTGATATTGTGCAAACGGCCTAGAACCAGCATGATGGGGGGTTGTGTTACAGCGGCGGTTCGCAGAGTTTATGCGAGACCGTTCCTTCAAACAAATAATAAAATATTAGAAAAATACATAAAAAATTATTAGTGTAATAATTATAAAATAATTAAACTAATAATTAAAATTTTAACAAAATAAACATTTGTAGTGAAGTTTAGTATTTACCTGCATAACTGGGTTGTTGAAGTCTACTGTCTTCAACCAACGCCACTCGTACTCCCTGAACATGAACTCTCTGGGAGTATCCATACGACCACGGTTGTCGTATTCGTTATAGTGGGAACGGAGCTCGTTCTTCCACTCTTTGAACCTACAAAAGAAACAAAAGTGCATTAGAAATATTATTAATATCATAAAATATTTCAAATTATAAGATGAAGAATTCCCAACGTACCTCGAGTTCTGCACGGAGTCCGCCCAATCCCGCTTGTGTTCGGCAATCTCGAAGAATGTCTGAAAGATAATATTTTATTAGTTTTACAGTTATAACAATACCGAAAATTATTAAATATTACGATAAATAAATTAAATTTTTTAAATTACTCACCGACGCGGCGTTGTTCACCTCCCTCTTTATTTCTTCGGGCACATCAGCCCACCGGGTCCACAACATAGGGACTCTGTCCCTAATCAGTGCCCCCACGCAACCCGAGTAGTCGTGTTTTTTTCCCCTGAACCTCCTGATTAGGAGGTTCGTTGATCTGGATCCTCCCGCTGCGATCAACAGTTCTCCTGAGCGTGTCAAAACATATGACACCTCTCGTATTCCTCCGTGAACTGCTAGCGGCTGTCCCTATCACAAAAACGACGATTGGTTAATAAAATTAAATATTAGTGCGTTAATTTTAATAAAACATTTAATTAATAAAATCAAATGTTACCTGAACTGGATGACTCGTCTGTCGACTTTCCTTTTCTCCTCGCCGAAATAAGGTGGTCAGGGTTCTCAAATGGCTGCTGCTGGTATGCCTCCGCAGCACTCACGTATTGAGGCATATCAGGCTATATGGGCACACCACGATAGTCGACCTCCGGTATCGCCGGAATGTTGTACGGGAGGTAGAGCTGGTTTGGGAGAGTAGGACCCTCAGTCGAGTCGGCAGCAGACGTCGTCGGACTCCTCATCGGCTCCCGATGAACCTCAGGCATACGAACCTGAGGAACGTCTGCAGCTATCTCGTCCTGAAATAGCTGCCGACTGAACCTCGGAGCATCTGGCCCGACAGGCGGAAGTGAACTGCTCGACGGCCGCCCCGCCTGGAGAAGGGTCTGGTGCCGAGAACTCACACTCCTCCGCGGATGGCTGGTGGTTCTCTCAGGCTGGCTATGGGTCCTGTCGGAGTCTGCGGAACCGGCGGAACTTCCAGAACCTCTCGATCTGGAACGACGGCCTCCGAAGAACTGTCTGAATCCATCGGCCATCTGCAGCCGCGACCATTTTAAATAATACTAACCATTAACCTAAATATAACTATTTATATACAAATATAACTATATTTCTTTATTAACATATATATATATATATATATATATAATTAGACTACCAATTTATATATATAATTAATTTAACAATTTATATAACAATTTATATAATTAAAATTAAATATATAACAATTTATATACCTAAATTATAACAAATATATAACAATTAAATTTATTAACAAATATATAACAAATATATAATAATTTATATAATTAAAATTAAATATATAACAAATATATAACAATTTATTATATTACAATTTATATAATTTAAATAAAATATATAACAAATATATAACAATTTGTTAAAATTAAATTTATTAACAAATATATAACAAATATATAACAATTTATTATATAACAATTAAATATATAACAATTTATATAATTAAAATAAAATATATAACAAATATATAACAATTTGTTAAAATTAAATTTATTAACAAATATATAACAAATATATAACCATTTATATAATTACAATTAAATATATAATAATTTATTAAATTAAATTAAATTGAAAAAAAAAAATTACCGGATCGGATCGGAGGAGGAGGAGGAGGAGGAGAATTCGGCCGGATAGAGGAGGAGGAGGAGAATTCGGCCGGATAGAGGAGGAGGAGGAGAATTCGTCGTCGATTTGAGGAGGAGGAGGAGGAGAGGGGCGCTGCAGATCTGTCTGAGGCGCTGCGGATCGCAAAGCAGAAAAACGGAGGAGAAATGGGAAAAATGCAGAAAACGGAGGCTAGGGTTCGGCAGTTTCAAACTTATACCCGATACAATAGCCGACGATTAAAAAAGATTTCGTCGGCTATTCTTTACTATAGTCGACGAAATCTTTAATATCGTCGGCTATACTTTGAATGTCGTCGGCTATTCTTTGAATTTCGTCGGCTATACTTTAGGCGCTCAGCAGCCGTCCGATCTCCCCCATCCAACGGCAAACAATGAAAAGGCGCGGATCGCAAGAGTTTAGCCGACGAATACAAATATTTCGTCGGCTTTACTTTGGAAAATCACAGCCGTTGGATCTGAGCCATCCAACGGCGGAAAATAAGCGGGTCGCAAGAGTTTAGCCGACGAAATATTTGAATTCGTCGGCTAAACCTTTGGTCAAACTGCGAAGTCAAACCTCTAAACGCTTTAAAACGGAAATTGGCCTGTGTAAATGACGTTTTTTGGCCTGACCTTCAACAGATAATAGTTTCAAATCGATGAGGCACAACTAATCGTATAAAAATTTTCCTCAAAATATTTACCGACCGTGAGGCTACCCATAGGAAAACGGAAGTAAAAAACAGTTAACCGCAACATTCGGCACGTAGATTTTGTCGGAATCGTGTCATTTTTCAACCGTAGACGTATTTCATTATTTCGGTCATATCTTATTTCACGACACATTTGCATTTGAAGAGTGTACGTATAGTAACTATTTGAAACTATACATTCACTTAAACACTTAGTAAACAAGTTAAAGAACATTAGTGCATATGTTCTGATTTTGAATCTAAAAGTTTGGAAAATCTATTCCAACCGTCAGATATCACCGTTAAGATTAAATACATGTATAAAAAAAAATCCAACTACATCTGACAACGTTAAAGGCTCGATCGGGACGGTCAACCGGGTGAGTCAACCCTTTAAACGCTTAGAAATGGAAATTGGCCTGTGTAAATGACGTTTTTTGGCCTGATCTTCAACAGATAATAGTTTCAAATCGATGAGGCGCAACTAATCGTATAAAAATTTTCCTCAAAATATTTACCGACCGTGAGGCTACCCATAGGAAAACGGAAGTAAAAAACAGTTAACCGCCACATTCGGCACGTAGATTTTGTCGGAATCGTGTCATTTTTCAACCGTAGACGTATTTCATTATTTCGGTCATATCTTATTTCACGACACATTTGCATTTGAAGAGTGTACATATAGTAACTATTTGAAGCTATACATTCACTTAAACACTTAGTAAACAAGTTAAGGAACATTAGTGCATATGTTCCGATTTTGAATCTAAAAGTTTGGAAAATCTATTCCAACAGTCAGATATCACCGTTAAGATTAAATACATGTATGAAAAAAAATCCAACTACATCTGACAACGTTAAAGGCTCGATCGGAACGGTCAACCGGGTGAGTCAACCCTTTAAACGCTTAGAAATGGAAATTGGCCTGTGTAAATGACGTTTTTTGGCCTAACCTTCAACAGATAATAGTTTCAAATCGATGAGACGCAACTAATCGTATAAAAATTTTCCACAAAATATTTACCGACCGTGAGGCTACCCATAGGAAAACGGAAGTAAAAAACAGTTAACCGCAACATTCGGCACGCAGATTTTGTCGGAATCGTGTCATTTTTCAACCGTAGACGTATTTCATTATTTCGGTCATATCTTATTTTACGACACATTTGCATTTGAAGGATGACGCAATGGGTTGTCGATAGTGATAGAAAATGGAAGGTGGTCTGTTTTTTTTTTAAAGAATAGCCGACGAAATCAAACCTAGTACTCGTCGGCTATTCTTTTGTCGTTTTGTGTCTAAAATAAAATATGTATTTTTCAATATAGTTTTGGCCGACAAAATCACGCATATTTCGTCGGCTATAATTAGTATAGCCGACGAAATAATGCATTTTTCGTCGGCTATTATGTGAAAAAAATAAAAAAATCAGTTGTGTTTCACCTCTCGTACCCGTATGTCCTGTTCATATATAACCAAAATTGAGCATAAAAAAAATATAAACCCAGCAGTCAACATATTTCAAATTTTTTTTAAGGGGTTTGGAACCCAGCCTAGCTGGGAGGCTCATCCCCACGCCCGTTCATTAGAAATGATCGAGTGGATTACAATGAAAGGATTACATCATCTAAATTACTTAATCCGTCGGATTGTAATCGGAATCATCGGATGAGTCTTCTTCGGTTTCTGAATTGCTCGATAGGGGTAATCTATGTCTTTCCTCACCACTAGAGTCCTCGTTAGTTTCTTCATTTGGATCAACATCAACAAGCAGTGGCTCTTCACGTCGAATTCGCACCGGCGTGTCTAGGCGAATAAAAGAGGAGTCAGGAATACTGTTTGAGTTGGGCTCTTGATACGCGGTGCCACCTTCCTCGTTCTCTTCAGCCACTCCAAGTGTAGACGCCCGGTAAATGTTGCGATGGTGGATAGTGTTGACTACTTTCCACGGGTCCCCCTTGGCGAGATCATCAAGATAAAACACTTGTTTCACCCATGTGGCTAAAATGAACGGGTCGTCCTCATACTATGATGTACTAGTGTTCACAGAAGTTATGCCGTATTGATCGGTTTTCATGCTCTGTGGCCGTGTGTCAAACCATCTACACTTGAAAATGTGCACTTTCATGCCTTCTCCGTAATGCAGTTCCACAACTGAATGGAGAACACCGTAATAGTCAACTCCATCATCCCCACCATGTGCCATAACCCCTGAATTTTGTGTTTTCAGTCTGAGGTCTCTCTCTTCACATCGAAATAACACACCATTCACCTTGCACGTCGCATAAACTTTTGAATAGACCGGCCTCATCGCTAGAAGTCTGAGTTCGTGCGACCAATTTGGGTGATTATCATTTTTAATAAGGTCCATCTGCAACCATCAGAATCAACTATAAATATGAATAATTATACACAATAATATATAAACACGTATAGAATAGTGTTAAAGTTACGTACCCAGCGGCCGAAATACTCTGCGAATGTCCGGTTGTGGTAATCGAGATCACCTCCTACTTGTTCATAGTTTAGATGCATGTTCTTCCAAAACTGAACTTCTAGACAGTTGATTAGTACCCACCAATGTGCAATGGCTACCTCATAATCTTTCAACTTGTAGGAAACTGGCATGTTTCCACCGAGTACAACATCGTCGGAGAGTATGGAAAGATTGAACTGTGAAGGTACATCTTCCGGTATGCTTTCCTGTAACGCTCCTAAATACAGCTTCATGTAGGTGACGCACTTGTGCGCAATATATGCTTCAGCTATACATCCTTCAGGTGCGGATCTGTTTTGGACAAAATCACCGTATTGTCCAAGTTGCCTATAAATCAAGTTTTTAAAGTGTTATGATAATACATTAATACTATATCACATATATTGATGAGGAAATTAACATAAGGTGTAAAATACGTACCTTTCCATCGGATACATCCAAGTGAAGTGCACAGGACCGGTAAGCAACAACTGCCGAGGAAGATGGATCATGAGATGAGGCATGATGTCGAAAAAATTTGGAGGAAATATCATCTCAAATTTACACATGATATGAACGATGTCTTGTTGCATTTCCCGGAGGTCAGATTTTCTCACTTCCCGTGTGCATACCTTCTGGAAAAATCTTGCCAACGCTACTAACGGCTCCACAACGTGACTGGGAAGGAACGGTCGAATGAAAACAGGGAAGAGACGTTGTAGCAGGATATGATTGTCATGACTTTTCAACCCGTAAAGATTGTTTAATTGTCTGTTCACACACTTGGCTATATTTCCAGCAAAGCCTGAAGGATACTTGGCCCAACTTATCCAATGGAAAATTTCTGGTTTATGCTCAGGCTTGACGGTGTAAGGAGCTTGAGGCATTTTTCTCTTCCAATGTTTCAACCATAGTTGTTTTCTGATATTCATGTTTTGCAGATCAGTACGAGCCTTAGGACCGTCTTTCGTCTTCCCCTCCAAGTTCAGCGTTGTGCCCACCACACTTTCAGAAATATTTTTTTCTATGTGCATAACGTCTAGGAAGTGACGGATCAGCAACTCACACCAGTACGGGAGTTCCCACAATATGCTCTTATGTGTCCAGAATTCGTACTCCTCAGGTCTTTCAGGTATTTCCGCTACAATATCGGGATGATTGCTGAGGGGCCCAAAATCGTACTCATTAAGCACTGCTAAAATTTCTCTTCCCGTCCATCTTCTGGGAGGACCACCGTGTTCTTCGGTTCCATCAAATGCGGCGGACTCGTAACGCCAGTGGTGATCCGCCGGAAGGAACACACGATGACCCATTCTGCATATCTTGTTGCAATGAGGGGTGCTCCCATAATCGCTGAGACACTCTGGACAAGCCTTGTATCCCCTAACAACGCTGCCCGACAACATCCCATAAGCAGGAAAATCACTGATGGTACCAATAACCATGGCATGCATCTGGAACGTCTCCTGCTTGTACTTGTCAAAAGTGGGATGACCAACGTCCCACAATACCTTAAGCTCTTCAATCAATGGTCTCATATACACATCGAGACATTTCCCTGGGTAACCAGGCCCCGGAATCAACAACGTCAACATATTATATTCCTTCTTCATGCACATCCACGGAGAAAGGTTGTAAGGTACCAAAACTACCGGCCATATACTGTATGAAAGACTCATGGTGCCGAAAGGGTTGAACCCGTCGGTTGAGAGCCCGAGCCTGACGTTTCTGACATCTGACGCAAAATGAGGAAACTCATTGTTTATATGCTTCCAACCCGCTCCGTCAGAGATGTGTGTCATGATATCTGCGTCTCCCGCGTCCCGTTCACCGTGCCATCTCATAGCTTTTGCGGTGGTTTCTGACATGTACAACCGCTCAAGCCTATCTCTCAACGGAAAATACCGAAGCACTTTCACAGGTTTCCTATTGCCTGCTCCCGTCAACTTATATCGGTCAGACTGACATATCGGACATGCGTCAAGGCTAGCAATGTCATTCCCTTCTGCATCTTTACCCCAGAAGAGAACGCAGTCAAATGCGCATGCATGGATCTTAATGTAGGAAAGTCCTAGATCTTTGAGGATACTTCGGACCTTACGGTGATTGGTAGGATTACGATGACCCTCCTCCAACAATGAAGAAGTGTACTGTAGATATTCATCCACTTGCCTGATGCTCGATTTTGTCTCGACTTTAATCCTCATTACCTCCATCACACTTTGAAGAACTGTCTTCTCAGAACTTGAAGACACAAGGGTCTGTTGCAATGCAATCAGTTTGTTGTACTTGTCAAAGGCAGCAGTGTTGACAACTTGTGGGAATGGCTGCACCGGGTCATGCATATATTGTTCCCCACGTACACCGCTTTCAAAAGGAAACACGTCGTTGACGAATGCCATTGTTGGATCGTTGGATGTACTACTACTGCCCGCCTAAAAAAACTGCCCATGATCATGCGATCCATCTAATGATGGCTCACCGTGATATATCCAACGTTTGTACTTCGGCCAAAAGCCATTACTCTTTAGGTGCTCCCATACTGTCCTAATCGGAAATCGACACATATCACTACGACACTTACATTTCTTGCACGGGCAATAATGGTATTCACTCCCGTTTGCATTTTCCTCGACGAACTGCAAAAGATCCACAACTCCTGTAGTGTATCGTCGGTCATGCCTTGGAAGCGAAATCCAACTCTTATCTCGATCCATATATAGCATGATAATAATATATATGTATAACTTTAATTAATAATAAATTAATTAACACATATATATTACAATATATATTATTATCAACATCAACTCATATATATATATATATACCATTAATTAACAACCATTATTTAAGTTCATTACACTATCAACAACCATTAATTAACATATTTTATATATATATATATATATATATATATATATATATATTTTAACACTAATTAAAATAACATCAAATTAAAACACATAATTAAACTCTAACTGAAAATCAACTCAACTACAACTCAAAATCAACATATATACATACATTCTAACACTAAAACAACAACAAAACAAAAAATCACTTACTATATCAAAATCACTAAAACTCAAAATCAACATATATACACATATACGTACCTATATATAGCTCCACAATGTAAGAGAGGACAGATTTCAACAATACCCACAGATTTTTCACTCTTTCTCCCGTTTTTTTTCGTTTTTTTTTTAAATGAGCAGCTTCTGTCCAGATCTGAAAATATAAAGACTTATAGCCGACGAAAATTCCAATTTCGTCGGCCAAACTTTCAAAAGTTTTCGTCGGCTAATGTTTTAGAGAAAAGCCGACGAAAATCCAAATCGTCGGTCATTCTAGGGGTATAGCCGACGAAAAATATTTTTTAGGGACGAAAGATAAAATCGTCGGCCATTCTTGTGGAATAACCGACGATTTTTTATTTTTAGTGACGAAATAAAAAATCGTCGGCCATTCCCAAGAATGGCCGACGAAAAAAGTATGTCGTCGGCCGTTTTTTTTTTTTTCGTCGGTAATGCTCTTTTTTCTGGTAGTGTGACCGTATTCTAATATATATTTTTATGTGCTTTGTTTATTAGCAATGCCTAATGCATACATGTATGGATTTAATGAAGAGGAAGAAGAGTTTTACGAGGCTCTTAAGATTTTATTAATGGCAATACAAGCAGTGATTTATGTATTATACGACATTTTCATCAGCATTCGTGATGAACGTATTAGGCGTCCATTAGCTCGGCGACCAGTGACATCAAATGGGTACATATATATGAACAAGATAATAGAGATAGACCCTAAAATCTTTCGACAAAATTTCAGAATGTATCCTGATGTGTTTCGAAAATTGTGTAGCATCATAAAAGAGAAAACGCCGTTACGGGATACAAGACACATCTGCATTGAAGAGATGCTTGCTACCTTTTTACTAATTGTTGGCCAAAATAATTGATACAGTGAACCTCGAATGATATTTGAGCGATCTCATTTCACCGTTAGCAGATGCTTCAACAGAATCTTGCAAGTTTTGAATACGATAGCACCACAGTTCATGGCTAAACCGGAGTCTGTACCATCTAACATAAGAGAAAGTACAAAATTCTATCCTTACTTTAAGGTAAGTAATGCAATATTTTCTATACACAAATATTATTATCAATGTGCACGAGTGAGAAATAATAATTTATTTTTTTATTTATTGTAATACCTGTTCTATTGTTTCAGGATTGTGTTGGAGCTATTGATGGCACACACATCCCAACAATGGTAGTTGGACGTGAGGTAAGCAGGTATCGAGATCGCCATAGGAAGATATCACAAAATGTGTTAGCAGCATGTAACTTTGATTTACAATTTATCTACTTGATTAATAGATGGGAAGGTTCTGCTCATGATTCAAAAGTGTTAAGTGATGCGATTTCTAGATGCAATGGACTCAAAGTGCCACCAGGTATGGTTTTAAGCACATAAAATAATTTCAGCTGACCTAATATACAACTGACTAATTACTATACGTTTTCTTTCATTATTAAGTAAATATTACTTAGGTTACTGTGGATTTCCCAACCGACGCCGATTTTTAGCTCCATTTCGAGGTACTCGATATCATCTCAAAAACTTTGGTGGTGAAGGAAATCATCCTGTTAATGCAATTGAGTTATTCAATTTTCGACATGCTTCCTTGAGGAACATAATTGAGAGGATATTTGGAGTATTCAAGTCACGTTTCACAATTTTCAAATCAGCACAACTATTTCCATACAAGACACAAGCATAGCTAGTTTTGGCTTGTGTATGATTGCACAATTTTCTTCGACAGAAATGCCATTCTGATGAATTTCCTCCAGATCCAGAAGAGGAATCCAGAGCCGATCAAGAAAATAATTTTGAATGTGATGATTTTTAAACCCAAGAACAGCAGAGAGATAATGTTAATGAATGAAGAATAAGTATTGTCAATCATATGTAAGAAGATGCCCAACCAAATGTTCAACAAAATGCCAATAATGAAAACGATAACAATGAAGAAAGTGACGATGAAGGAGAAGAATGATATTTTCATTGTTTTAGGGACTCGTCCGTGAACATGAAATTTTTTTTAAGTATTTTTTTCTTCTATTCTTTTGGTATTTTTTTGTTTTGTATTTAATACATTTACCTGTGGTTTTATTCCTTACATTGAGATATTTTTCCTTTATATTTTAATTATTTTCAGTTATAATATTATTTTAAGGTGAAATATGTACAAATAGTTTATAATAAACTCTGTGGATTTTCATAAATTAATAAAAGTTTGTAATTAAAATCAATAATTTTATAGAAATCGACAGAAATTTATATAACTCTGTAGTCTTTTTAAAAAGTTTATAAATTATTCTAAAAGTTTATGAATTAAAAAAAATCAATACAAATCCATGTAAAATGCAATTCCGGAATTTATTTGTTTGGTAGCCGGTTATTAGTTAAAAGCGTGAATGGGGTTGTTCCTGACCTGAGCACATATAAATTACAATCCTCTTTTTACTCGTCTCCTTCTCATTAATCCTTCCTATCTTTGGCTTCATCGTCGCTACTCCTTTTATAGTTTTCTTCTCTCTCAACCCTAATCTAATCTCATTGCCTGCGATACTATCCACCTGAGAATTTTCAGATCTCTATTGCTGCTGATCAGGTAATTCTTCACGATCTTAATCGCTCTCTTCGTCGTTTTTAAGCTTCCCATCGTTTCAATTTGATATTTTTGTGCAATCAGATATCGAATTCGATTGATTATTAAATCTCGGCTATGTTGATTGTGTTTTCGTTGTGATCTGCTTTGTTTTGTATATGTAAAACCGAAGACTTTCGAACTGGAAATTAGATTTTGGGAGATGTAGGAGGATTGTGAATTTTTGTTGTTGAAGAAGTAGGAAATTTGAATATGTTTGAATCCAGGCCAGAAAATCACATGCTTTAGATGCGGTTCGATCTCGGAATTTAAATTTTGGTTGGAGCAGTTTTGTGCTTATATCAAATTATTTATATTTATCCTAGTAGTGATTCTAGGAGGTGAAGTTCAGCTGGTCTGCATAAGCATTGAATTTTCGATCAAGTAGAACCATTATAAACGCATTACGATCACACACGGCTGATTAGGAATTGATGATTTCTGTGTTGATTTGTTTTGTGATTAATTTTAACGCATGTAGAACTGTTACATTACGATCTCACAAATCTGATTCGGAAACAGTGATCTCTGTGTTGAATTGTTTTGTGATTTTTTGTAATGTTTTGTTGTATTGTCCTAACTTAGCAGGATCAATGTCTTTTACACGTCACTTCCGCTCAGAAGGGGGCACTACTCGTGATGAGTATTGGCCCTCATTCAGTAGAAACAGCTCAAAAAGCTTCAACAGTAATGCCAGACACAATAACAAGGCCAACTATCACGAGAACTGGAACATGGGCAGGAACAGTAACCTTTTTAGAAATCATTACAATTTCGAGTATTACACGGGAAATTATAGGGAGCATGCCGATAATTCTAATCATTTCAAGCCTGATAGTGCACCATCCTACAAAAGGAGAAAATTTTCAGCTTCTACTTGGGGTGATGATGGGAGACATCATCTGCCACCGGCTAACACATATGATTTCGCTCCTTCAACCTGCAATAAATATGTCCCTCCCACAAGATCCAACGGAAATGCCTCTGCATCTACCACCTGTAAACGTGACTGCTCAAAATTGGAAGAGGAAGATCCTGCCTTTATGTCAAGGGATGAGATTGAGAGATACTCCCCATCTAGAAAAGATGGTATAGATGCAGTACGTGAGGCCCATTTGCGATACTCATATTGTTCATACCTTCAGGATCTTGGTCTGCGGCTGGACTTGTAAGCTCTTCAAATCAAATGTTTATATATATATTGTTTCCATCTTGAACTTATATCAGTTTTATTTTTTGCATTTAAATCCAGAATATTATGATCATAGTGATCAAGTTTGATGTTCTGGAGATCCCACTAGTGGAATATAATTTCTAACCTTTCTTGTCTTGTCTCTTCTTTTTGTCCCGTTGACAAGACTACATAATTGACAAGTTATGTTATTCATTTTCTAGGCCCCAGACCACGATTGCTACTGCAATGGTTCTCTGCCATCGGTTTTTTGCTCGGCGGTCACATGCTTGCCATGACAGATTTGTGAGTATTCTAGTGCTTTTAAGTTTCACAGCATCTGTAGAAGTTATAAAAATTTTATCTATAGATTAGGAGAGAAAAACTAATTGTTATAACTTTGATTAAAGATGAGACTTTTCTGATTTTCCTATTTTATCCATATCATCTAGAATCCTTTTGTAAATTATTTTCTAACTTTATCATTCCTCTGCAGTTGATTGCCACTGCTGTTCTCTTTCTTGCTGCAAAGTCTGAGGAGACACCTCGCCCTTTGAATAACGTAGTGAGGGCATCTTGTGAGATTTTCCACAAGCAGGATATCAGTCTCTTGTCCTATATACTCCCTGTGGTGAGTACATTTTGAATCACTTTGAACCTTTATTGCTCCAGCTGACATTATTTCACTGTTAAACATTTTTCTTTCGAAGTTTAAATGTCAATAGAAACTTCAGTACAATGCAAAATGAAACAACCACAGGATGGCTAGTCTTCTTTATTATGTTCAGATGGCCTTTTCCTTCATTGGAGTATACACTTCATACCAGAAATTTTGTATAACATGATACAAGTTAATCTTGCTTCCATAGATTTTTTATATGTTGCTGATTATAGAATAAAGATTTCCCTAGAATCTGAATTTATTTGCAGTTGTTATCATTTTGACATTTGTTTTGTATGTTAATCAGGACTGGTTTGAGCAGTATCGGGAACGGGTGACTGAGGCTGAGCATATGATACTGGCTACTCTAAATTTTGAACTGAATGTGCAGCATCCATATGATCCTCTTACCTCAATTCTTAATAAACTAGGGCTATCACAAACTGTTTTGGTGAATCTGGCCCTAAGCTTGGTCAGTGAAGGGTAAGTTCAGAACTGAGGTTTCGCCATATTGCTTACAATTTGTTGAATTTCCGAACTTCACTCATTATTTCACGGTTTCACCCTTCAATGGGTTACCACTAGCTCATGTTCAACTTAACTGGGTGCGGTACACCACAATGGTTTTTTCTTCTGTTATTATTAATTTATCTTGCATGCCATCTTGAGGTACTAGTTGGCTGTGGTTAGAATTGGTTGTTAGGGGTATCGTCCAATTTCATCTTTTGTTGATGTTTGGGTGTTGCTGTGGCTATGGAGGAGAATATCTGGTTTCCTTCCTGTTCTCTAGAACTCTGTTGCTTGTCTCAATAATTTTCTTGTTTAGAGCAACTACTTTAGTAGATATCTTGGAATATTAATTCTTTTGACATGCATATAATTGCAGGATCTATACAAGATTAGCGTGATCGCCTGTATGATATTCTTAGCGGGTGGATTGAAATGCTGTTCTTGGAATCTTTTGTTTTGCTTCTGACGTTGAACTGCTGATATGAATTTTCCATATTTTACCCCACCAACTTCCTTATTGGCTATAGAATATAGTGCAGATACCCGATAGCCCTTTTAACCATCCATCTTACTTCAACATTGTGGTGGAGTTTGCTCAGAAAGGTGTCCTCTGAAATCCTGCTTACAAACATACAGTTTGTTTGTCATGGCTTTTGTCTGATTGGTTTTCAGGGAAACCACTGATTAAGGGTTTGTATCTGTGTTTGGTAGCCCTTCCTACCCATTGACTGCTGACACTGGAAAGGAGAGGGGGAGGTGTGTGGAGGAGATGGGGGCCGGGGGTGGACTTGGCCAGATATCCAGGGTGATTTATTTATTATTATTATTTTTACAACAGAGGCCAGCCTAAGCTGATTGACTACATGGGGTTTGGAAGTTTTGATTTAGTTTCAGTTCTAATCAGATTGTGCGCTGGTGTGCACCTCACATGTCCAACCAAAATCTCCAATATTAGTTTAAACTTTAAACCTCGGTCAAGGGTTGCAGATTGTTGTAGAAGTGTTGTCGCTGATGCATGTTCATCAGGAACTTGCATGGGTAGTTAATTTGGATTCTGTAATAAGTTTTGGTTGGATATTGTTGGGTTTCCAGTACAGAATGGAATAGTAGACTTTATATTCCCAGTCATCTTCTCCCATGCCCTAAAGAAAAGAAGAATAATGGAGTATATGAGAAATGAGAGAGTTAAAGTATGTTCGACACATTTCCCGATTAGTCGCCTGAGAAATGCAACTTGTTAAAAAGAGGAAGAAATAATGTTGTACGTGATTGCCATATCATATGTATTTTGTTTATCTTATATTTCTCAGGTAGTGCTTTTCCGGATCTAGACCCTGCCAATCATTTATCAGGGTCAGACCTTGACTGGGAATTACTTGAGCTACTCGAGTCGTAAAGCTTATGATCTGGTGCTATTTACTTGTTGTCAGTTTGACATTCTAGTCTTGATATCATTTATCCGGGTCAGGACCTGTACTGGGAAGTATTTGCTACCATTTACCTGTTATCAGTCTGACCACCTAGTCTCCCTGTAAGTGGACATGTACAAGCTCTGAATCAACTGAGGCCATTCAAATAGTTAGTGTGACACTTTTTGCCTATAAAACTATTATTCTTTTGTTTCAAACATTTTCCAGTAACAATTTTTTTCTAGTTATTGTTTTTGAAAGAAAGAGTTTTTTTAAGGGCGGGTTTTGTTTGGTTCTTTTGTTTAAAATTTTCTATTCCTAATTTTTTTTTCTTTTATATTTCTATCAAGTGTACCAAAGAATTAAATATTCTGATTAGTGGCGTATTAGCCACTCAATTGCGTATGCGTGTCGATTGGCTCTTTTTTTTTGGTACTAATAAAAAAAAAGAACTAATTGATTTTTGTTCGTACAATTCATCTGTAATTTTTTTGAAACTTATTATATCTTTTAGTTGTTTAATTTACAAACTGCAATTGCAGTTGTAAAAATTGTGACCAACTGCAATTGTATGTTGGTTTTCTACTAGAAAAAGGGAAGGTACTTTTTTTTTTAAAGTTGAAAGCCTTATCCACCTCATCCCTCCTACTTGTTGATCTATCTACTGTTGTCTTGTATCTTTTAATAAATATAAACTTGTTGATACATTTATTTTTATATCACTTCATTAAAATGGATCCTTAATTGTTTCTACTTAACCCTTGAAATCTATGTATTTCCGTTTTTCATGTGAGTATTTATTCTGGAATTTTTTTTTGTTATAACTATTCACTAAATGATGAATATGAATTGACAATGAGTTCAGAGGAAAGCTGTTTGAAAATGCAATCAATAGTCTTAAAGTTTTGATTTTTTTTTTCCTCTAGAAAGAACTGACCACTTTACACTGTTTATATTTTCAGTCATTATTAAAATTATTGCTGTTATAAGATATAATGTTATCCCAAGAAGCTCTCAGCAAGACTTGATTTTGTTCTTGATGCAAGAAAAATATGTATACGTTATACACGCTGATAGGCATATATACATGAGCCAGAACAACGTATAAATCACACGTCAGCTTCATCTAATGCCTGCCAGAGGCTTTAGTCCATGAGTCTCGTTGGGAATATAGTTGGGGGTTTCGTGCATGCTCAGTGAGCATAGGTGCACATTTTTGACAAGTCTTTCCAGAGCCAGCCATAGCGGAAGATTGTGGATTTGCTTTGAGAAGTTTGAGTGTTTCCAATGCACTTCTGCATCCTGTTTGCTTTCTCATATAAATTGTGTGTATGAGTAAAATAGTCATGCAGCAGTTGTGCCTGGGGAGTTTGATGTGTCATCTAGATGGGTATTACATGTTTGCTATAGTTATGGTACTCTATCAGCAATCCTGCAGAGATTCTGGAATATATTCTACCTGACTTGCTGCTTTTGTAGTTGGTAAGAAGAATTGTTATTTCTCTTGACATCAATGCATGATTTGTAGATATTAGTTTTTCATGCTATATGTATCTCTTATTGCTGATGTATGTTTATCACCGTGAAAATATATGCCAAGTTGCACGAGATACTGCCTGTTCTTATAAGTGTTCCCCAGATGGTTTGGTTTGTTATTCTTCCTGTCCCATCTTGACCAATTCTGGTGTCTTTTCTTACAAGCTGTAAATTTGATGTGCTTTTTTTGTTGTTTAGGCTTCGGAGTTCATTGTGGCTTCAGTTCAAACCACATCATATTGCTGCCGGAGCTGCCTATCTTGCCGCAAAGTTTCTAAATTTGGATCTGAAACCTTATCAAAATATTTGGCAGGAGTTCCAGGCTACACCAGATGTCCTTCAAGGTAAGCATACATGCTATGTTATCAGTTAGCACTGATACAAGGAATATGATCTTCTTACTTCCTAAATTTGGAAAGTGAAAAGGCTGAGGCTAGATGTTAATGGTTGTTTAAATAATTGATGCAGATGTGTCCCAGCAGTTGATGGAACTCTTCTAAAAGGATCAAAACATGGTTGTGGTGGCAGTAGGATTTAGCTTAAGGGTGTGTAATAGTTTTTTGTGGACAGGGATGCTTGTGTCATGAAGATGTGGGGAGAGATATAGACTTGAAAGGGTCATGGTGTTGAGGGAGAAGAAATGACCAAGATAGTCTCCATCTTGTCTTACAACTGCCTCTTTTATATAGATAAGGTCATGTAAGTACTTCCAGTGGGATGCTCTTTTGGGAATGGTAAATTCATATAATGATAAAATTCGCTTAAAGTTTTTATTTTATTTGATGCGTGACTTTGTTGAATTTCTAATATGTTGATAGATGTAGGAAAGAGGTTCATATTATTAAGATATGCTATTTAGCCCTTCATTGATGTGAATGCAAAGGTGGGCATATGAGGGATTTTCCCGCCCCTGCGGCCCCGTCTCTACCCGTGGGGGGATTTTCAAATGGGGGATTCTCCGCCCCACCTCCGTCCCGTGGGGGGATTTTCAAATGGGGGATTCTCCGCCCCACCTCCGTCGGTAATGGGTTCTCTGTCCCCGCCCCCACCCCCGGCCCCGCTCCCACAATTCATATATTTTCTCTACTTTCTGATAAAAATTTGAAATTTTTTTATTTTTAATTTTGTAATTATTTTTATTTTTCTTCCAGTTTTGAACAAGTATGAAGATAATATTATTTAACGATAATTCATAGAACATTTACTCAATAAAAAAGTTGATCATCCAATTAACTATTCTTCCAACTTCAATCATAAAGTGTGGCATTATCCGCCTCGGATATGTCGAAATCGTCATCAAATGTGCAATCGCCCTTTGACTTAATTCCTGCAACTAATAAAAGAAAATGAAAATGTAAATATCATTATAATATAAAAATGGTATGAGTAAACATATTCACTAAAATGAAGAGAAAAAGCTTATTGTACCTTTCATTTCACTCCACATCCAATCTCGAGCGCACATAAGAGCCTCCAAGGTGTCTTCACGTAGTCGACTTCGATGAGAGCTCACAACTCTCCCACTTGTGCTAAATGTTGACTCGGAAGCAATAGTGGACACAGGGATAGCTAACACATCTCTTGCCAATGCTTACAAGGTTGGATACCGTATTCCATTCACTCTCCACCACTCTAAGATTTCAAACTCAGGAGATGTTCTGGTTCTCGGTATCAACTTCTCTCCCAAGTAATCCTCCAATTTAGACTTCAAGCTATCCTTCTTTTTCTTAGAGGAAACATATCGATCGAAAGAGGCTAGAGAGTCATCCTCCAAATCAAATGGAACTGAACATGGGGAAGCAGAAGACTGGGATGATACTTGACTTGACTGATACTGGAGTGTTAGCTTGTTTGCCAGCTCTCTAATTCTCTCAATTTCAGATGTGTGACTCTCTGGGTATATCAGAGGGAAAAAAAAACTCAATCATCTCCATCTTGCACCTCGGATCCAAGATGGTTGCAACAGTCATCATGCCATGAATGGAAGTCCAATACTTGTCAAACTTCAAAGACATCTTCTCTGCCATCAACCTCACTTCATTGCAATCAGACTTCAACCAATTATTAATCCCAATTTTGATATTGCACATGTTGACAGTAGCCGCAGAGAGGCTACAACAGGCCCACAGACCCGCATCAAGTGCACCAGGGCCCGGCCCAAGGCCCGGGACCGGCTCACCAGCACCCGACCTCGGGTTCTAGCAGTCTATCCTGGCACCAGGGACCCTGGGACTGGGGGCGCCTGCCTGCCAAAGAGGGCACCAGAATGTACAAACAGAAGGGAACCAGTCCCACATCGAAGGGTGAGGCCAGCCCTCACCCCCAACCACCTATATAAGGGCCCCAACTACCCTCTTTAATAGGTAACTTATCTCTCTCCCCGCTTACATACGTGCTCAAGTTATATATATCCCAACTATACTAACTTAGGCATCGGAGAGGAGAAGACCGGCCCGCCCGGTATTCCCCTTAGTAAGCAGGATTGCAGGAGATCAAGTTGGATTCATCTGTATCTATTAGGCCCCCGGGTTTAGGCAGAAACAATTGGCGCCGTCTGTGGGAAGCTTGAACGAAAAGCCGTGTAAGCAACACCGTTGGAAGAGAATTCGGAAATGAGTCAAGAGAAAGGTACCACCGAGGAGGGACGTGTTGCATTAGTGCAGGCGCTCACCTCCACCCCGGCCGTCATGCTGGAGCCGCGCGGCGACCGGAGCAACGGTCAGGAAGGAGGGAGCTGTGGGGGACCGTCCGGCATGCCGGGGCCCCACCACGACAGCTCACGCGGGAAAGGCCCGGCAGGGGATGAAGACAGTCCAGAGCAACGGGGCTTCTCCTTGACGTTCTCAGATGATCCGAGCGATCGATCTGAGAGCCCGGACCGGGACCCTAAGTACAGCCCCGGCCATAGCAGTATGGCGGGAGAGATATGGGTAATGGCCGCAGAGGTCAATCGTCTAAGAGAGGAGAGCGACAGGGACAGAGCTAAGTCCAACGCCCGGTACGAAGAGATGGAAGCGGTGAATGCTGCCCTAGTAGCCGCCCTGGAAAGGGGATAGCAGCGTAGTGACGCCATGGCCGAGGCGCAGGCGGCACTCCTACCGGTCCAACCTCAACAAACCGAGGCAGGGCAGCCTTCGGGCGGTCGGCCCGGTGATCCCGTGCGAGAAAAGTCGCCCGCAGGCGCAGGCCCGCCGAAGAGCACGTCAGCCTCCCGCCAGCTCCGCACTTCGTCTGTGGATGAGGTTGAGACTCCGACCGCACGGGCGCTGCAGATGTTAGCCAACACCGTGTCGGACTTAAAGGCCCAAATGGAGGCCAACGAGAGAAGAGCCGCGCTGCCGATGGAGGGCGCCCGGTTTAATGAGCCTATGGGCCCTTTCTCACACCGGGTCATAGAGTCGGGGAGATCAGGTAACCAGAAGTCTCTCAAACTCACCTATTCAGGGTCCGGTTGCCCGTATCAGCACCTGGACAGTTTCCGGTCCCAAACCTGCGCCAAGGGATACTCCGATGCAGTCTGCTGCAACATCTTCCAGGAGACTTTGTCTGGAGAAGCGCTCAGCTGGTTCTACGAGCTTCCTGCGAACTCGATCGAGGCGTTCGAGCAGTTAGCCGACCGGTTCGTAGGCCGCTTCATTCTCCGAGTCGAGGGAGCCCGGACGTCGACCATCCTCTTCAACTGCATGCATACAAGCCCCCGGAGAGGAGCTGAGAACCTTTGTCAACCGCTGGCAGACGGCTACGGCCGGGGTTCGGAACCTGGACAAAGGCATCGCCGAGATGGCGTTTAAGCAGGGGCTCCGAGCGGGTAAGTTTTCCTACGCCGTCCGGGTAGAACTCCCACAGGGGTATGAAGAGGAAGCGGGATGAGCAGCAGGAAGACCATCCCCGGGAAGAGAACCCTCCGCCCAGCCAGGAAGCCAAGCCCAGTCAGCGGACAGAGAACCGCACCGCTCGACCCAGCCGGAACGCCAACAGAAACTGGCCACCGCGGCAGCAAAGGCCCTATTCTGATAAACCCCAGAACGAGCACAAGCCGGCGCCGTACCGCCAAGAGCGCCCCCTGGCAATCATGCCAGCACCACCGGCCGGTCAAGAAGTCTTCACCGCTCTCACCACTTCCTACGAGGATATCTTACTTGAGAACGGGAGCGTCATTCCCCCACCGCCCAAGAGAAAGTACCCGAAGGGGAAACTCACAACGGCACAGACGGGCAAGTACTGCTCTTATCATGATGAGGCTACTCATCGAACAAATCAGTGCTGCGCTCTCAAGACAGCGGTGCAGGGTCTGATCGATAACAGCCAGCTCCAGCGGTACGTAGGGAAAAGAAGAACAGACCCCGACTGGGAACGTGACCAGGCCTGGTAAACCCGCTAACTCCGAGCGGTTAGTTTGACATATCTCCGGTTAAACCGTTGTAAAAACAAATATATGCAAACTACTTTTGAGAAAATTCTACTGGCCCTGCAAGTTCAAGTATATTCATAATCAAGCAAGTATACAAGCAGTAACCGTTCCGGAAAGATTACAAGGAGAAGAGTAAGGAAAATCCTAGGGAGCCGCGACTCCGCCCTTAGCAGGCGATCCGCCAGTCTCTCCTACGGTACCCTCGTCGTTGACCTCAGTTCCGGCGTTGACTCTGGCTCGGGGAGACTCGGCACCGTTGGTAAAAGAATCCAAGTCCGAGCGAATCGCTTCTTCCGGCTGCCCCTCCACCGCCTCCTGATGGATGTTCGACTGCTCATGGATATCTCCTTCAGCAGCAATCGGCATCAGGGAAGTATCTAACCATCCCTTCCCAGCCCATTCCGTGTACGCATCCGAGATGCCCTCTTCCCTGGCTCTCGCGGTATTTAAGAACGACCCGCTCGTAGAGTTCCGGGTCATCTTCCCCGGTCGCAGCAGCAGTGGCGGCACGCAGAGCGGCAGCTCCCACTTGGAGCTTGTCCACCTTGGCTTCCAGTTCGGCCCTCTCCTTCTCCAGGCTCCGGTTCTGCTCCTCCAGCTTCTTGGCCCTCTCCTCCGATCTGGCCTTCTCCCGATCCGAGCGGGACTTCTCCACCTCCAGGCGCTGTCGGGCCTCCGATAAAGTAGTTATCTGTCTCTTCAGCTCCGACAGTTCCTCGCTCGCGTCCGGTTGGTACAGCAGCTGCGCAACAACAGAAACAGTTAATCGGGCAGTAAGGCACACCACCTACAAGAAGTGTAGTGGCACCAGTTAGTGCTTACCCGGAGGACGGATTCCTTGCATTTTGGGCGGTTCCCGCCTGCCAGGGCTCCTGCAACCCCAGGTCTGTCCAGACCAAGGCCGGCCAAGTCCGCCGCCACTTGCCGGACGAGTGCACTGTCCGAGCTTCCCCTCGGTGCCTCTGCAAGCGCAGGACTACTCTGCCGGGCAGCAGCAGCAGCCTTCTCCCCGGCGGAGTTAGGTTGAGCACCGCTGGTTGCCCTGAACCGTTTGGCCAGGTTCTCCCGTGCTGACCCTCCGGTAAGCGTCACCAGCGCGGAGGAATGAATGTCCCCGCCTTTCCGTTTCTCTCCCCGGCCTTCCGGAGAAGAAGATCGTGCGCCTACCCGGGCGACACGAGCCACGTCCGGCACAGACACCGGCCGGTTGGGGATCCTGTTCACTCCACCGGGGATCCTCACTGGCCCCCCGGTAGTCTTGCCCTTTCCAGGCACCGCAAGGGCCGTAGCATGATGAGTCTTCACCCGCCTCAGGAGGTAGGCGCCGTCATCAACATCCCTGGCCCTCGGCTCCGGATGAGTCGTGAGTCGGACGGACTCCTCGTCCACCGACGTCCGCGAGACGGTCTCGCCTTTCTCCTTCAGCTTGTTAAGGAGGTCTTCCCCGTCCATGGAGAGAGTGGTTTCGGGCTTGATGACCGCCCGGGAAGATGCACCTGCAAGGAAAGCGAACAGTTAGCATTTTGCCAGAGCTAGCACAAAGTATCACCGCTAAAGGGCTTCCTAGGCACCGGGACCCTGCCCGAGTTGGCAGTATTCCAACACTTCTCGCCGGATAAAGTTGAAAGAACTCCGTTCCAGATCGTCCCAACATCCGAGTATGGTCGAGATCATCTCATTGTCCAGATCGGATAACTCGAACGACTGGTCGCCAATGGGTTGGAAGGCGCCAGGAACCCGGTACATTTTACTCCTCGCCTGCCACCTCCCGCCCACCATCACCACCTTCTTCCTCCAACTGTTGTCTACCCATGTAGGCATATTGGTGACGATCGGTTGATGGTTCCGGGCGTTGAAGGACAAGCAACCCCGGGACCCTTGCTTCCTGGAGTAGGACAACCTATACAAGGACCGGAATTCGTTTACCGTTGGCATACTCATTTCGGACAAATCATATAGGCAGCCGAGGCTCAATAGTCGCCTCCACTGAAGCCCAGGAAGCTGCGCTGGCGACACTTGCAGCGCACTGAGCATATACTGCACGAAATTTGGCAGCGGGAGCGAGAGTCCATGCCGGAACTGGTCCTGATGCACGGCAACCCAACCTGCCTCCGGGTTGCAGGCTGATTCTCCAGGATTCAGGGGCCGCAGCAGAACCTCATCCGGGATACCCCACGTTTCCCGGAACGCGACAATCTCTCCAGAGGTCATGCTACCCTCCGGTTCATCACACACCACAGCATCCTTCCCTCTGCCAATGATGTAGCTCACGGCCGGAGCATCCGCAAGGCGCACCCCGTGCGGTATTTCAGTCTCCGAGGATTCAGCCCTGGAAGACGAAGACAGAGACGGAGACGAAGCCCTACTCTCGGAGCAGTCAGCGACTTCGGTCTCCGGGGATTCCGAACCGAGCCAGTCCTCCAACCTCTCCGCATCATCCACGAGGGGACCCCTGGCAGCCGATTCGGAAGCCCGGTCAGAACTTGAAGAAGACATCTTAACCTAGGGGAAGAAAACAAAACCCTAGCACTCATCAGCAACAGGCTACAACAGCGCCTTCTACGGCCTCTTCCCAAGTTTGCCGCAGAGCAGTTCAGTCAGCGACAGAGATCCCTCCCCCCCCCCCCCCCCCCCCCCGCCGTAAAACTACAAAGCCAAAACAAGAACAACACCGGGGCAAAGAAATCAACAAACTTACCGATTAGTATGCTCAACCGAGGACAGTCCGCCCTGCGAAAGCAGCGAGCAATGGTAAGAAGAGAGTAGGGAGCGCTTGAAAAAACGGATCTCGTGGGGCAAAAGGGCTCAGAGTTTTCGCCGGATTTCTCTCTTTCTCTTAGTTTCTCCAAAGCAAGAAGCAACAGCAGAAAGAAGAGCAGAAGATGCCTTTTTATAGAGGGGACCGGTGCCCTAGGCAATTGAAATCCCTCCAAAACACGTAGTCAGAGCAACTCAAACGCCTGCGAATCCAGTCCCTTCATCTCAAGACCGCCCCCCACTGGCACGTGTCCCAGCATTGGTAAACTGCCCATGCCATCATAACTGACGGGACTGATGGACTTCCTCCTTAAATGCATGTCAGCCACTTGTCCCACACGCTGGCGACAGGAAGGTAGGAGCGGGAACCGAGGAGTCAGGCCCTCCCACACTTCCCCAGGTTCCACGGTTGCGCGCCATCTTTGCTGCAAGTTAACCAGTCATGATTTCTCAACCGGCTTGAAGACCTCTCACCGGTGGTGATCATCCAACCGCTTCGAGAGCATCCATCCGGGTAAGAGCAATATGGGACTCGTCTCGATATGGCAGGACGCCCGGTCGAGGTCCGCCCGGCACCATGGCAGTTTACGGTTATGATCATTCAACCGGCTGCATGGCTTCTTCGCTGCATATCTCGAAGACCTCTCACCGGTGGTGATCATCCAACCGCTTCGAGAACATCCATCCGGGTACGAGCCATCCGCCCGGCACCATGGCAGTTTACGGTTATGATCATTCAACCGGCTGCATGGCTTCTTCATTATATATCTTGAAGACCTCTCACCGGTTGTGATTTTCCAACCGCTTCGAGAGCATCTATCCGGGTATGAGCCCTCCTTCTAGCACCATCTTCGTTGCATATCACTGGGGGACTCGTCTAGATATGGCATGTCGCCCGGTCGAGATCCGCCCGGTCCGTAGCAGTTCACGGTTAGATATCATTCAACCGGCTGCACGCCATCCTACTGGAGACCTCGTCTTGATATGGCATGTCGCCCGGTCGAGTTCCACCCAGCTACATCTCACTGGGGGACTCATCTCGATATGGCAGAACGCCCGGTCGAGATCCGCCCACCGGTTACGACGCATCCAACCGGCTCGAGAGCATATTCCAGGAACAGGATCCACCCGGCCCCATGGCATTTCACTGGGGGACTCGTCTCGATATGGCAGGACGCCCGGTCGAGTTCTGCCCGGTACCATGGCTTGACCCCGGTCATGAGAACATTCGACCGGCATGGGCTTTATACACCCGGGTGAGTTTACATCTAACCCATGTACGCTTGTCCAGCAGGATAAAAACCCTGCATCGCACCAGCTGCGGCAAACGGGGGCTGCACGGCGAGCCTTGTCACCTCAACGCCACCCCCCCCCCCCTACCGGGAACATGATCCACCCGGCCCCATGGCATTTCACTGGGGGACTCGTCTCGATATGGCAGGACGCCCGGTCGAGTTCCGTCCGGTACCATGGCTTGACCCCGGTCATGAGAACATTCGACCGACATGGGCTTTATACACCCGGGTGAGTTTACATCTAACCCATGCACTCTTGTCCAGCAGGATAAAAATCCTGCATCGCATTGAACCGCGATCAACGTGGGGGCTGCACGGCGAGCCTTGTTACCTCAACGCCACCCCCCCCCCCCCCTTACCTCAACGCTTATTCAACACAAGCTGAGAAGAACTAGCAAGTGTTCACCGGTGCTTTAAACAGCCCGCAACACCAGGGTAATCTCCCCGCAGCCTAGCAATATGGGACTCGTCTCGATATGGCAGAACGCCCGGTCCAGGTCCCATACTCCTGGACTCGTCTCGATATGGCAGAACGCCCGGTCGAGGTCCAGTACTTAAGTTCACCTGGGACTCGTCTCGATATGGCAGAACGCCCGGTCGAGGTCCCATACTCCTGGACTCGTCTCGATATGGCAGAACGCCCGGTCGAGGTCCAGTACTTAAGTTCACCTGGGACTCGTCTCGATATGGCAGAACGCCCGGTCGAGGTCCCATGAACTCCACTCTGTTCCGCTTTGGCAGATCGCCCGGTAGAGGCTCAGTGAACTCCGCTCCGTTTCGATTTGGCAGATCGCCCAGTTGTGACCCAGTGAAGCTCCGCTTCGTACCGATAGGGCAGAGTGCCCGGCCGGAATTCCATGCACATCTCTTGCATGGCGGATTTCAACGCCCCATTATCATCCCATGCACAAATCTCTTGCATGGCGGATTTCAACGCCCCATTATCATTCCATGCACACATCTATTGCATGGCATCATGGCATCATCTCATACACTCTCCGGGTTCCACCCCACTCCATGCTCATAGCACCACAACACCTGAGCACAGTACTACTTATATTACAAACGTACTTATAAACTATTGCTTCCCATCGGTAACAGGTACTCACCTCGGTCATGCCCAATCTTTAACGCGGACTTGGGGGACTGGGCACCGATAGGTCGGTAACCCTGCGGGTCTGCGTGACAAGAGCAAGACAGATTTAAGTCCTCATTCAAGATTGCACTTGACCGGGAACTTGGGGGACTTGTTGACAGTAGCCGCAGAGAGGCTACAGCAGGCCCACAGACCCGCAGCAAGTGCACCAAGGCCCGGGACCGGCTCACCAGCACCCGGCCTCGGGGTCCAGCACTCTATCCTGGCACCAGGGACCATGGGACGGGGGGCGCCTGCCTGCCAAAGAGGGCACCAGAATGTACAAACAGAAGGGAACCAGTCCCACATCGAAGGGTGAGGCCAGCCCTCACCCCCAACCACCTATATAAGGGCCCCAGCTACCCTCTTTAATAGGTAACTTATCTCTCTCCCTGCTTACATACGTGCTCAAGTTATATATATCCCAACTATACTAACTTAGGCATCGGAGAGGAGAAGACCGGCCCGCCCGGTATTCCCCTTAGTAAGCAGGATTGCAGGAGATCAAGTTGGATTCATCTGTATCTACCAGGCCCCCGGGTTTAGGCAGAAACAGCACACATTTGGGAAGTAGAGATTTGAAGTCAGATACTTAGTCCCAGAAAACAGTAAAGTAACCTTATAAAACACAACCAACTTATCTGCAATCTTCTTCATTTGGTATAACTTTGTACTCGCACTTTAAACGAGAGAAGACATCTTTATATTTCAATGCACTTTGTAGCATGAGGTAAGTTGAGTTCCATCTTGTTCGACAATCTAAAATTAACTTAGTTACATTCTTGATATTCAATGTCTTCGCCATGTCAAAAAACAAATATAATTAGTTAACGAAATATTAATACGTAACTAAAACAAAGTGTGAATAAGTAAACCTAAAATAAGTCACTACAACATAACTTGATTTGATGATCCACTTATCAATTGAAAAATGAGACTAGGTTCGGATGTAATATGTTATTCAAGACCTATGCATATCAAAATTTAGAAAAGAAAAACTAACCTCACAAGCCGACTAACCAAGTCCCAAGCATAATTTATAAAATGCGCTGTCACGGTCATGAAACCTCTCTTTTGATTGTTTGAAGTCCATATATCGGTTGTGATTGCAATTCGACTACTATTCGTACTCAACAACTTCATGGTCTTCTCTTTCTTATGTTCGTAGATCTTCATAACGTCTCTCTTAATAGTAGATCGAGAAACAACCCTAAACTCTGGTTTTAAAGAGTGACAAAAGTCTTTAAATCCATCATGTTCAACCATGGACAAAGGGTAGTCATGTTTTATAATCATGCGTGCCAGCTTTTTTCTCGACTCTATTTCATCATAAACACAATCCTTGGCAGATGTGGACTCATAACCACCATTCTTTGACCGTTTATTCTTCAACGCAGGGCATGATTTATGGTGTCCATGTAAACCGTGTGTCCCTGATCTTCCCCCACCAACTATGGATTTACCACAGTAATTACAAACACACTTCCCCTCTCCTACTGCTGTAAAATGATTCTAAATGTTTGAAAGTTCTTTTTTCGCTTACTATCAGCATCACTTTGAAGTGTTGAATGTGTTGAGTCTATGTCCATTCGGTTGACATCATTTGAGACCTCAATTGGTTCTGCATCACTTGGTTCCATAACTATACATCTGCCAAGAAACACAACAATATACTAGTTTAATTGATAAATGCACAATAGCACACTAGGATACATAAGCTGCATTAAGTATGTACTGGAAATACTGCATTAAGCAAGAATAACTGTGCCTTAATCAATTCTGATACTAAAACCAATTTTATGAAGACCACATGTACTCAGAATCCAAAATAGACACCACTGAGGTTGAACGAGCACATTGGGAGCATAATGTATAGACGGAATAATGAACACTAAGATTATCATGAATGTACCTGCTTTTCTTTTTGCTAAAGCACCGGCTGTACTGGAACTGGAGACTTCTCTAAATACAAATGCAAAGACAGCACCTGTAGATAACAACTCTCAAATTGTAACTAAAGAAAACTATAAACTTGTAAACTGATACTAAGTTCTCACACATGTCAATATACTTCTATACAAATCCTGTGTGATGAACAAAGAAACTCAAAGTACAAGGCACAGTATTATGAAATCAAGTGCACATGATAGGTGCATTTTGTAATTAATAAAACAAGTGCACATTTAATTGACTTCATCATTGGTCCTGATCTCTTTCTACCAGTTAATACAAGACATATATGTGCTTCACATGGCTGTTGAGCATCAAAATGATAAGCCATATCTACTATTTGCCTGCCTATACATTATTTCTACCAGTTAATTGACTTCTGCCTACTATATGCCTGTACTGGAACCATTTGCATATTGAAAAGAGTTCTGCTGATTAAAGAAGTATTATACAGGGCTTAAATTCCATTTGGTAGCTAAGGAAGTAGTATTCTACTATTTCTACTTGTTATCTATCTTGAAAGAGTTTTTGGGTAGCTAATATCTGTATCATTTGAGTTAAGTCACCGAAACTCTATAAAACTGCAAAGCAAATTAACATAGAGATAATAAGTAAAGCAAATTAGCAGGCTCGCTATGTACTTTTCAAGATATATAAATAACATAAGCAGGCTCGCACTTCAGCTTCAGAACCAGCTTTGAAATAACATAAGTTTCTCAAATCAACTCCATTTTGCATGAAATCAAGTTCAAAACGATCATTGAAGAGTCTACTTTTAGCTGTGAAACACTGAGATTGAAACAAGAAGAATAAATTTTTCGAATGTCATAGAAAATCCCACTGATTCAGTTTAGTTGGGTATTGAGGCGTTTTGTCGAACAAGTGGTGTGCATTATGTGAACCCAATTCTAATTCAGTTCTAGCATTCTAATTCATAGAAAATGTTAGGAACGCAGACGTTCCTCAAGAATTAGAGATAAGAATAGAGAGAATTGAGAACAGGAGAAGAAGAAGAGAGAAGGGAAAAGATAGTATTCATATTCCATAAATCAAAATGATTACAAAAGGGGGTTTTAAGCAATCTCATCCGGACAGGTGGCAATCCAACAGAGACCAACGGCTAAATACCTAAAACTGACTTAAAAGACCATTTAGCTAATTAACAGCAATTAAACTAACTAACTCTGAGATTAGTCTTCCCTAATGATAAAAGGAAAACATGACCAATATTCCTAACAATCCAGCCCCCTCACCTTAAGCTTGTCCTCAAGCTTCAATGTTTGAAATCTGGAAAACGCTCCAAAATTTCAATTGCTGTCTCCCACGTGGCCTCTTCCTTGCTAGCTCCCATCCACTGAATCAGCCACTTAGTGACAGGAGAGTTGTGTTCTTTGAAGATTTTCCTGTCCAGGATAGCGGCAGGGTATCACCTTGGATTATGGGGGTCAATATCAGGAGGAAAGTGTGCTGCTACAACCTCTTTGTCTCCAATTTTTTTCTTGAGCAGGGATACATGGAAGACATTGTGTACCCTCGCAGTAGGAGGTAGCTTCAATTTGTAGGCCACTTGGCCAATTTTCTCCTCGACCAACTAAGGGCCATAATACCTTGGTGACAGTTTTTGGTTGGTTCTCTTCTTCACTGAATGCTGTCGATATGGCTGCAGCTTCAAATACACTCAATCCCCAGCACTAAAGGTTCTTTCAGTATGACGTCTGTCATAGAAATGTTTCATCCTAGCCTGAGCAACCTGTAAATTCCTTTTCAAGAGGGCTATCAACTCATCCCTGCCTTGCAGTTGCTCATCAACTGCTTGCACTGCTGTTGATCTTGGTAAATAGGTTTGGACTTGCCTTGGTTCATAACCATATAGAGCCTTGAATGGAGACATGCCTATAGCTGAATGAAATGCAGTGTTATACCAGTATTCTGCCCAAGGTAAGGCATTCAACCAAGACATTGGCTTTTCTCCAATAACACACCTTAAATACTGCTCCAAAGTTCTATTTAGATTCTCAGTTTGTCCATCGGATTGTGGGTGGTATGATGAACTTTTATGTAAAGCAGTGCCTTGCTCCTTGAAGAATGACTCCCAAAAAAGACTTAGGAACACTGGATCTCTATCTAAAATGATCACCTTAGGCAAACCATGTAACTTGAAAATGTTCTGTACGAACAGTTGAGCTACCCCAACTGCAGTTTAAGGATGAGCCATGGCTGTAAAATGAGCATACTTGGTAAATCTATCAATGACCACCCAAATGACTGACTTTCCACCGGCTGTTGGTAGACCCTCGATGAAATCCATTGATATTTCAGTCCAAGCTTTCTCTGGAATTGTATTTGGCTGTAGCAGCCCTGGAGGATTTATTGTTTCGTAGTGATTTTTCTGACACTCATGACAAGATATTACAATTTCCTGATGTCAGCATGCATTCCTGGCCAAGCAAATGATCTTCTAATTCGTTTCTCAGTTCTGTGTATCCCAGCATGACCACCAAGCACCCCAGAATGGAACTCATTAATCAATTTTTCCCTCCATCCATCTAGTTTAGGAACACATACTCGACCCTTGTAATAAAGCTGAGAATCAACCAATGAAAACTTGGTGTTAGGACAAGTATTGTCCAATATTTGCTGCACTATTTGTATCATTTCCACATCCCTTTTGCAAGCATCTGCCATGTCCATCACATACTGATGTGTAGGGGAAGAGATTCCTTGACACACATTTAGGGTTGCATATTGTGAAATTACTGCATAACTTGGAAACTCCAACTCTTCTCTTCTGGACAAAGCATCAGGAGCAGCATTGTTCTTGCCAGGTTTGTAATGAATGGAATAGTCATAGCCAGCTAATTTCAATAGCCATTTCTGCTGGTTAGGAGTGGTAATCCTCTGAGTTAAAAAATGCTGAATAGTTCTATGATCAGTAAATATCTTGAAGTGGTTCCCTAGTAAGTAGGGCCTCCAATGTTGAACTGCATACACCACTGCCATCATTTCTTTATCATACACTGATAATGCCATATGTCTTGGTGCTAATGCTTTGCTTAAGAATGCAATTGGATGACCTTCTTGTGAAAGAACTGCCCCAATCCCTACTCCAGATGCATCACACTCTATAGTGAACTGTTTTGAAAAATCTGACAAGGCTAAGACCGGAGTTGACATGAGGGCCTGCTTTAATTCTTCAAAAGCCTTCTCGGACTCAGGAGTCCATTTAAAACCTCCCTTCTTCAGCATATCAGTTAATGGCTTGGCTATGGAACCATAGTTTTTCACATATTTTCTGTAATAGCCTGTCAGCCCCAAATAACCCCTTAATTTCTTCAACGTGCCAGGTTTTTCCCAGCTTTTGATGCACTCAATTTTTGCTGGATCTACTGACACTCCTTCTGCACTAATCACATGTCCCAAATATTCCACTGTGGACACTCCAAAGCTACACTTACTCTGCTTGACCTTAAATTCATGTTGCTGTAGCTTGAGCAATACCATTTCCAGATGTTCCAAGTGTGTGGCTAAGTCTGGGCTGTAAACCAGTATGTCATCAAAAAAGACTAGAGCACATTTTCTCAGTAGTTCCCTAATTGCTTCATTCATTTTAGACTGAAAAGTGGAGGGAGCATTAGTTAAACCAAATGGCATTACTAAGAACTCATAATGTCCACTATGTGTTCTGAAGGCAGTCTTATTAATGTCAGCTTCACACATCCTGATCTGGTGATATCCAGACCTCAAATCAAGTTTGGTGAAGATTTGTAGCCCCATGCAACTCATCTAGTAGCTCATCCACTACTGGAATTGGATACTTATCTTTAATGGTTACAACATTCAGTGCTCTATAATCCACACACATTCTACAGGTACCATCTTTCTTTTTAACTAACAACACAGGTGAAGAGAAGGGGCTCTTGCTAGGTCTGATAACTCCACTCTCCAAAAGTTCCTGCACAATCTTTTCTATTTCAGTTTTCTAAAAATGAGGATACCTATATGGCCTTACACTCACAGGTGGAGTATTTGGTAGCAGTTCAATCTTATGATCATGATGTCTATGTGGTGGTAGAGAGGCTGGTATTGCAAAGACATCAGTGTACTTCTGCAAAAGAGCAGCAATTTCTGGTACTTGACATTGCATACTTGGTGGCTTGGCTGGTGTTACTAGTTGCACTTGGACCAACATTGCCTCCTTTTCCTTTTTCAACAGCCTAGTCATAGCCTTACAGCTTATTGTAGTTGCTTCTGGTTTAGTCTCCCCTTGTAGCTTATACACTACCCTTTCATACCTAAATCTCATCCTCATAGTGTTAAAATTCCACATGATTGTTCCTAAAGATCTCAGCCAGCCAGCTCCCAACACGATTTCACACCCCGAAACTGGTAAGATATAGTAATCAGTCAGAAATGCAAAACCTGGTAGTGTTAAAGTTGAATAAACTTCACCCTTGGTCTGCATCTTTGAACCACTAGCAAGAGTGGCATTTAGTGGCAACAAATTTTGAACAACTAATTTGGATCCTTTCAGCAAGCTTGGATGGATGAAATTGTGAGTAGCACCTGAGTCTATCAATACATGCACCTGTCTTCCCTCGAAATTACCCTTGAGTTGCATTGTTTGCACATTAGCATCATCTTCTCCCATTATATGGAGCTTAATTAAGGGCTCATCCAGATTTGTGATGGGAGGTACCTCCATTTCAATCGATTGTTCCTCTTCCAACTCCAGTAATTCATTATCATCAGGGATGATCTCCAAACTCATTAGTTGCCCCTTTTTTCTACAATTATGTCCTGGTTTGTAGGTTTCCTCACAAAAATAGCATTGCTTCCTTGCTCTCCTCGCTTCAAACTCTGAATCAGTGAGTCTAAGCTTCATGTTATTGTTGCCATATGAGCTTGTTTGTGGAGTTCTAGGTGTAAATTGTGGTGCTGAAAATACTCTTGCTGGCAGGTTAGTTGTAACTTTGGAATTATGCTGAACATTCTGACCAGTTGTTACTCTGATAGGATTAGGCTGTTTTGGTATGTTCCTGGAATTAGTCTCAAATGTCCTAGCTAAATCGCATGCTTCATACAAACTCTTTGGTTTAAAAGCTTGTACTACAGCCCTCAATTCCTCTTTCAGCCCACCAATAAAGAATGATACCAATACGTCAGTTGGAATTCCAGGTGTCCTTCTTAACAATTTTGTGAACTGTTCCATAAATTGTTCCACACTTCCCATTTGGTTCATCCTGGCTAGAACTGCATGATACTCAGCCCTGATGTATTGACTAAATTCCCTCATCATCAAATCAGCCAGCCCTTGCCATGTAGGAGGAAATTCATGCCTAAACATGTACCATCGATCCGAAGCTTTGTCAATTAAATGCATAGAAGCAATGGATAATTTCCTCTCTTCTGGGATTTGATAGAATTCAAAATACTGCTCACATTTGTTCAACCATTCCACAGGATCCTCACCCCCATACTGAGTGAAGTCTAGCTTCATCTGTCTCATGGTTGGTAGGTTAGGGTCATACACACTTGTGTGAACACCACACTGATGGTTTTGATGAAGTGTATAATGCGGGCTGCCCTGTTGAGAACTATGTGGCTGTTGTTGTTGGAGATACGAATTGTGAGTATTGTTGGTTGGTCTAAAAACATGGTTTGGAGTATCAGGAGGCGATGGCAGATTGTGTGTAGTGGTAGTGGTAGCATAAGTTGCACCAGCCGAAGCACAAGAGTATGACACAGATTTTTGGTTTTGGTAGATGGACCTTGGCACAGAGATCTGCAATGGAGCACTCATAGATGTGCCTAATGATGAAACAGTATATGGACCAGAGTAATGCATGGAGAACAGATCATTGTTGGACTGTCCATGGCTTGTTCCCTGCGTTCCCAAAGGAGGTGGTCCTAGAACTAAACCAATATTGTTCACAAAAGGGTGCAGATTCTCAGATTGTGTAACAAACCCCAGAAATGATCCCTAACCATGTGATTGCATCCATCCATCATTAACTGTAGTGCTATACGTCCTGGCGGTGTTCACCCTACTTGCATTAGTATCAATCATGCTAATAACTGGTTGTCTACTTGGTTTAGACACAAGAGAGAGTAATTGTTCATTAGTATCCAGATCTCTAACAGTGATAGGGTTTAGAACGTTATTACCTTCAGATCTTCCACACGCAGACGAAGAACTACCATCTGCCATCCCTACGAGCTTAGCTTGTAGGCTTGGAATATCGTTGTGCGCGATCTGTCCCGATCCTTGCAGATTCGTCTCAGTGCTGAGAGATGCGAATTGCTGCTGAATTTTTTCCACTAACAATCCCTATAAGCACGAGAAGGAGGCCTCTATGGAAGCTTTGAGTGAAGCTGCCACAGATGCTTGCATCTCCTCCAAACGAGCCTTGGTTTCGTCTTTATGAGCTTGGAGCTCCGCTTCAAGCTGAGAACGTTCTACAGCGATGGTGGAAGTCTCCGATGTGGAGATCTTCGTAGTACCCTTCGCCATGACCGACTAAGCTCCGATACCAATTGTTAGGAACGCAGACGTTCCTCAAGAATTAGAGATAAGAATAGAGAGAATTGAGAACAGGAGAAGAAGAAGAGAGAAGGGAAAATATAGTATTCATATTCCATAAATCAAAATGATTACAAAAGGGGGTTTTAAGCAATCTCATCCGGACAGGTGGCAATCCAACAGAGACCAACGACTAAATACCCAAAACTGACTTAAAAGACCATTTAGCTAATTAACAGCAATTAAACTAACTAACTCTGAGATTAGTCTTCCCTAATGATAAAAGGAAAACATAACCAATATTCCTAACAGAAAAGCCCACTGATTCAGTAGAAAGCCAGGCAACTAGATAACTAGATAACGAGAGAGAGAGAGAGAGAGAGAGGCTGAAGAGAGGGAGGAGTCGGTCGTGTCCAAGACAGATGCAGAGAGGAGAACGAACGAAATAGGGCTTTCAGCTTTGCCCTTTTTTGTAAAAATCAAAATGGAAACCCCGCGTGGGTAATGGGAATCCCCACACCCATACCCGCAACCCCGCGGGGGAAATCAGTAACCCCGCCCCTCCCCCAGCCCCCGCGTGTTAAATGCGGGTTTTCCCCGCGGGTTCCCCACCCCTACCCCGCATGCCCATCCTTATGTGAATGTACCTGCATCTTGAAAAGAAAATCCAGCATTTGGTTGTTGGAACTTGAGAATACTCAGAATAGTGTCAATAAGGTCGGCATTCATGTGATTTTAGCATCTATGTAGTATATTTTAAGATAGAACACCATCAATAAAAGTCCTTACGGGAGTTCAACACTATAGGCCATCTGACGGTGGTCTAATTTTTGGTGGCAGCGGCTGAAGTTTCTGTAATGCATTCTTTTGTGTTGAGCCATCAAGTTTGAGATATTTTATTATCTTACCGAGGTTAATAACTTAGAGCAACTCCAGTGGATGAGGCATTTTTGCCACATGTGCTCTACGGTAATAATTGATAGCCCAATCTCCACTCCAACCGATTAGTCATATACATGTGGCTCCAACTGTATGTAACATACATTCCCTCTATTGTCAAATTTGACAGGAACATACTCTACTGTCAAATCTTTTTTTATTGTTTCTCTTACTCTCTCTTCCTTCTCGCATCTGTCTTTCTTCCTTACCCATATTGAAGCAACTCTCTTTCTCCCTACCCAGACCAAATCAAAACTCTTTACAAATACCAAATCTACCAACTGGGCTGCCAAAGCATTTAACTTCAATAAAAGCACAAAACCCAGAAGCAGTAAACAAAGGAATGGCCAAGTTATTGTGATTATAGCTCTTTCCCTCTCTTCTCCCATAATTCTGGGTCTGGACCATAAAATTTGTTTAGAGTAAGATTTTGGGTGTTGTAAAATTTAATTGAGATTCAAGATCGGAGATTGCAACAAAAATTGAGAACCAATTTTAATCAGAGTTGGGGAAGAAAAGAGATGGGATGTTGGTAAATTGGAGAAGATCAGGATGAAACCGTGAAGGAGACTAAAAATGCAGACTAAACTTTCTCAATAGAAATTTGAATGAGATCTCATGACAGTAGAAATTGTAGGACCAACAGTCGAAGTCTCATCACAAATTTTCCAGCCATGAGTCAAGTCTGGAAGATGGGAGCGCAAAAAAATTGCATACGAGGAATATAACAACTGAAAGAGAGAAAAAAAAAACAATGAAGAGAGAGAAAAATAATAAAATATGATTTGAATTTAACATATCTATTGGAGTGGAAATTTGTCAAAATTGACAGTGCCATGTCACGAGTCAAATTCGAATTTGACAAAACTAAAATACATACTCCATTGGAGATGCTCTTATCAGGCATATATGTATTGAAGATCTGTAGTTCGTTAAACCATAATAGGTTGTCAGTTGTCACCTAGAATACCTAACATTCCAAACATTGTATGCGGTTTTCATGTAGTTTGTTAAAGACAACCTAGATTACCTAACATCCGGATGAGATAGTTTCTATAAAGTAAAAAGATAAACAAAAATTCTTATATGTTTAAAGTTTTGGTACTCAACTATGTTGACATCAATCGTTAAATTCTAACTATTAATAACACTCAACGGTTCTTATATTGTTAATACATCCGAATATTGATATTCTAAACATGTAAGACGTTACAATCATTTTTAAACAAAGAATATATTGTCGAAGTTACATTATTCATTAGAGAAATGGACTTATGACTTCAACCAGGTCTCTCCTTTATCAATCAACAGAGGCAGTGAGAGCACACACCTTCCAATCCTTCCATGAAACTCGTGCTTGTTCGTTACCTACTCCAACTGTCGACTCCCACATCAATGGCACTTAACTTCCCAAATAGGCTGTTAATTTTCTATTGAGCTACGAAGCAAGCAAGCAGCTAATAAATCAATCACTTTGGAAAGGAGAAGAAGTACCGCAATTGAACACTACTGGCTGAGGTGGTCCAAAACCATGCACAATATGCCAACGGCCGGCACATCTTAATTTCCAATTTTCTATGCCATAAAAACACACGCATTGATTATTCAATTTTTTTTCTTCTTTTAAATACCGAAAATAGTTTTTCTTGCATATTATTCTGATTTCTGGATATGCATTCGTGATCAAGATCATCACTGTCTTTGGAAAGCGTGCCCAAACACAAAATAGAAAACAAAAAAACACATAATTGGATAATATTCACAACTACTACCTCTTCTTTCTCAGAAACAATAACAATAGACTGAGGGAGCCAAAAGCTTTGATCCAATACGACGACGTTTTCTATGGATTCCGCTCAAGCTCAGCGTCGCCTCAAGGCCATCAACAACCACCTCATCTCCGACGCAGCCGAGTCCCTCTCCATTCTCCGCCCCAACGCCACCGCCGGCGAGTTCGTTTCCGGTTCGCTCCTCTCTTTCTCTATCTCTTAAGCTATCAGCTCTCTGTTGTTGATTTCGGAAAAGCTAGGATCGTTTTTAGTGTGTGGACGTGGAATTTTAGAAAGGATCTTAATAATTAGAATTCAAGTGCTTTTTGTTACTAATGGTGGATTTGGCATCTCTCCAAAGTTGTACAGTTCTCTGGAGTTTTCTGGAGTCTTGGATTAGTCACTTTTTTGTGGTGTGTCCCACGCAATGAGCTAATCAGATGGAGTTTTCGGTACTCCGGAGTACTGTACAAGGTCCTGGCTTGTGTAATATCTGATCAGATTGTCTAATAATGCTTCACTGAATGAAGCTGTGGTTGAATTTCATATTCTTCTTCTTCTTTTTTTGATGTGGAATTTGCTTTTTTCTAGTGTCCTTTAGGATCAGTGTATGTAGGTCAAAAAGAGAGACAGGTCATCCCGCTCGGAACAATTCTGTGGAGAATAATTGGTTTTGGAAAGAAATTTTAATCTCTTAGGATATGGATTATGAGATATGAGGGTGAATTCTAAATTCTGAAATTAATTTTTTTTTTTTGGTGACTTTACGAGTAATATTTTTTTTTGCTCTTTCTGTTTCCTTTTGTTGCTGGTAATGAAGTCAACATTTGAATAAATACATGGTGAAAACATTTTTTCAAATCTACGAACTCAATAGGAACTTTGTTTCTGGTTTCACATGATAGTTCTGTTACCAATGAAAGTGGAGCGAAGACACTTCTAGGATAGGAACTTCCTGTCTTTAAAATTCGCTTGACTTGATATGTATCTCATTTCTTTGCTCTTTTGTTTTCCTCCTGTGTTTAACTGCCAATAACTTTGTGACATTACTGACAATGTGTGGGATTCGCGGTTGTGTGCATCCTGTCTTGTGGGATAATTATGAAAGTGGTAATGAATAAGTTGTCGTTCGGTGATATTTTTGAAAAAACAGGGCCCTGGTAAGAATCAAAAGAGTTGGAGTAGGAAATGAAAAATAATTTCTTTTAAAGATTGTAGCTTCCTTGTTAGTCAGTGGATTATGAAATGAACACAACAGTGTGGTAAAGGTTAACAGAAACCTGTTCTGTAAACATGTTTGAAATGTTCAACTATTATGCTCAATCACATGTTGTAATATAAGCTCTTTTTGTAATAATTTATTATCAGAGCAAGGGTATAGTGTGGTGCTTCCAGAGAAATTACATACAGGAAAGTGGAATGTATACAGGTAGGTCATTTCCTTTTCTTGTATGTTCTGCCTCTAAAAAACCATTTTGTTTCTCTCAAAATAAGATTTGTATTTTGTGGTTGTAGATCTGTGCGTTCTCCTTTGAAGCTTGTTACTAGATTCCCTGATCATCCTGAAATTGCTACGCTACATGATAATTTTGTGTGAGTGTCACCTTATTTTTGAAAAACTACATGATTGCAAATTCCACTCTATATATTTGTCAATTCAGGGTTGGTTTTCTATTGTAAGAAATGTGCTAAATTATTCAATCTAACTTTGTGAATTTTAGGCACGCAGTTGATACGTTTAGAGATTACAAATATTTGGGAACAAGAATTAGGGTCGATGGAACAGTTGGAGAGTGAGTTTCTTTTTTATTGTTATTTTTTTAAATAAATTTTTGTTCTCAAATTATTGTGGAGGCCTCACCTAGATGCATTCACTTTTCTTTCTTCAAGATACAAATGGATGACGTTTGGAGAAGCAGATACTGCTCGGTCAGCAATAGGTTCTGGCCTCATATACAATGGCATACCAAAGGTGAACTCTCACTACAAATTCTAAGTTCACACGCTTTGTTGTTGTAACTTTCCTTTTTTTCTTTTTGGGTCAGTGAATCTTATCTTTGTAGTTAGTTAAAATATATTGAGAAGAATTTTTCCTTATACTGTTTTGCTTCATATACAGGGATCTTGCATTGGGATGTATTTTATTAACAGACCGGAGTGGATGATTGTTGATCATGCCTGCTCAGCGTATTCTTACATATCAGTTCCTTTGTATGACACTCTAGGTTTGTACAACCTTTCCCAAAATTTTCCAAGTTTGGTCTAGTTTTCAGATGTTGCATTTAATTTGGCATTCTCTTCAGGCCCAGACGCTGTCAAGTACATTGCAAATCATGCTGTCGTACAAGTTATATTTTGCGTGCCTGAAACATTGAATAGTGTGAGTTTAAGTTATCATATACTCGTGATGCTCTATAACTTAATGATGCTTCCTGAGTTAGAATAAATTTTTCTGGCAACTATGTTTTGATAGTACGTAGTATGTGGGGAGTATCCATTAGCAAACATAATGGAACTGCAAATATTATATTTGGAGATGCATTATCTTTCTCAAAATGCTATCTCAATTTATTTAGAGCAAGACTTCATCATAATACAAACTTCATGTTAGCTAGGATAGGAATTATTTATATCATGACAAGGAAATTATGATCCTAATAATTCAAGAAAATAAGGGAGATGAAGAGATTAGAAATAGAAGGATTCACTTAAACCAAGAGAAAGTTGGCCTAATAATTATTGATAAGCATAAACTGTAAACTGTCCACCTACTTGACAAAATGGTTGTACTTAACTACGATGATAACTTCTTTCACCTTACCATTTGGCTCATATTTGAGCAGTATATGTCTTTTTATATTTGAGAAGAAGATGTATGTGTCTTGGCTTTTGGTGACTGCGCATAATAGCCACACTACGGATTTATATTATATCATTGTGAATTTCCTTCACTGATATCTTTTATCATTTCGAGTTGCAGATATTGAGCTTCTTGTCAGATATTCCAACAGTACGCCTGATTGTGGTATGATATTACTTCTCATTTTTCTGTTTAATTAATACTTAGAACAATGTGAATCAGTACATCTACCACATACTCTGAAATGAATTTTAAGATATTGAAATTGATGTTGACTCAGCTTTTCATAATCTTAAAGTAAGATCCTTTCTTTCTCTCATTACTTTGCAGGTTGTTGGAGGGATAGATGAACAGATACCATCCCTTCCATCTTCAACAGGAGTGAAGGTTGTCACATATTCGACATTGATCAATCAGGTAATTATTGTCTTATCTTGCCTATGAATCCAACAAATTCTGTAGAAAGTTTTGGGATTCATAAAGGCACATCCATCCAAGTTTACGATTTCGTTTTCCCAAATCACGAAAGACAATGCACTCTAGCATGCTTAAAGAAAGTCACAGATAGGTTTTCTGTGTTTTCCCTTCCTTCAAAGGATATAATGCCTGATTTATCTGCTTTACTCTGTCCTCACAAATAGAAGCTTTTACCCTTCGCATCTGGTTGATGAGACACACAGTCCTTCACAAACATAGTAAATAGTAGTTTTTTTCATTTGCTTGTGAATTTGTGACCAAAAGTGGTTTGCATTGACCATGGACTAATATTTATTTATTTATTTATTTATTATTATTATTATTATTTTGCAAACCTGCCTATATCACCATTCAATAATCATAATTAACTTTCTCTGATTCAATTACAAAACTCCATAAATCCATTTTGTTCTTGATGAGTTTCAGTCTCAATTAGAGTAGTATAGTGAATGGAATTGTGACTCATACTGTATATGCTTTTAGGGCCGTAGTAGCATGCAGCCTTTCTGCCCACCTAAATCAGATGATATTGCAACAATTTGCTACACAAGTGGCACAACTGGCACCCCAAAGGTATAACTTTAGGCTTTATGAACGTATGGCTTTATGATGAACTTAGTATCTTTGTAACTATTTGACTGCCATATGCACATTTTTTCCCTATATCATTTTGAGGTTTCTCTTATAACTATTGTATGTAAAGAAAAAGGTGGAAATTGAGGGAGCAAAGGAAATGAACAAAAATAGCCCATACTAGAGCTGGGTCCTTCTGAAATAAGATTTGTGCGATAATAATTTCCATATCAACAATACAACTCTTTTCCGTAATCATCACAATTACAGTATTCTCAACAATACCATTTTACTAGGGAGCTGTATTGTCTCACGGAAACTTGATTGCAAGTGTTGCTGGGGCCACTTTTGGTATGCAGTTCTACCCCTCTGATGTGTGAGTATCAATGGTTTTCCATGCTACCTAGTGTAATCTAATTTTCAGGTTTTGTTGTGACGTTCAGAACTTCATATAGAAGAGTTTTATCTCTGCTAAATTTTGCCTCATTTTTTACCAGCTACATATCATACCTTCCTTTGGCACACATTTATGAACGGGCTAACCAGGTCATGACAGTACAATTTGGAGTTGCTGTTGGATTCTACCAAGGGGTAGGTGACTTGATTTAAGCAGTTTTAATTTCTGTTTGTTTCTCCTTAAGCTTGTCCCCTTGAGTGTAACGTGCTATCTTATTTTGTTTCCTCTTCTAGACTCATAAATTTTCTTGATCCAATACAATATATGCTGTTACTGAACAATTATATCTGTAAAAAAGCCTAGTGAACTTGAGCGCCGATAATTAGGTACTGTTGAGTTCATACTTCCAGGCACTCAGGTCAGTGCAATTCCTGTGTACGGAAGCTGCACTTTACTGAAAATTTAATGCATATCATTTGTTGTGAGTTGTACTCGTGGTGTCGTAAAAAAATTAGTAGAAATTGTCCAAATGTCCCCTAATAACAATTGCATCTATACGTATTTCAAGAAGGAATTGGATGTATATATCTGCAACATAATCAGAACCTGTTAGATAAACAAACCAGTTCCTATATCTTTGAGAATCCATAACGTGTACCACTTTAAAATTAACCGCCGGAAACTCTATGAATCTGGTGCAATTTTCTAGTTGGGATGCGATTATACACTGCTCCAGAAAATTTATCTTGTGCACTGTCGGTCTACCCTTTACAGGAATGGTAATAATGCATGATGATGAATTAATTTTTTACACTGTATAGTTTAGAAACTTTTGGTAGGAACTCCTAATGATATCCAATGTCATTAATATGTTTGATTTCAAACACTCGATTACTAAACCTAGTTTTTGTAGTTTCATTATTATATTTTAAACCACAGGCCTACCTATTGTGATATCACAATATATAAGTGTCTGAAGTAATTTATATTCAGAAAAGTATTGAGATTTTGTTAACCGTTGTTCGCAGGATAATATGAAATTGATGGATGATATGGCTGCTCTAAGACCTACTATCTTCTGCAGTGTCCCTAGGCTGTATAACAGAATATATGCTGGGTAAAGCAATTTTCCAAATCTAATCCGATTGTTCTTCTAAAAGAAACCAATATAGCTAATCTGACATGGAGTGGGATTTTATGGTTGTTCAGTATCACAAATGCTGTAAAGACATCAGGTATGCTGAGGGAGAGGCTATTTAATGCTGCTTACAATGCCAAGAAGAAAGCATTATTAAGTGGTAAAGTATTCTACTAATTACATCTTTGTTGCAGTTTAAGATAGGATTAGTGTGAATTTCTTGAATGCTGTGTGTAATTTTTTTTCATTGATTTGCAGTAGGACCTTTTAGTAATGGGTTTTAGATGGATATCAATTTTACACATTAGAGTAGATTTAGGTTCTAACCGTCAACTGGAAAATGAAACTACAGTTTTGTATGGTAGTGAACAATTCTAAGCTTCCAACCCAAAAACATTTGGCAATGCGTGGAGAGGCCCAGACCTCCTACGCAAGGGTTTGATCGTCCAATGGGGGATGACAGTAGTTGAGCTGCTTAGACTCTAGTCCTAGCTCCCCTCATTAGCTTTTAAAGTGGAATCCTTGTCCCCCTTGTAGTTTGCTTTCCATTTTAATAAAAAGCTGTTTCTTTTCTCTAAAAGAATCAAGAAAAGAGAGAGTAATCTCTGAATTCTGGAAAAAGTGATACCTAATGCTGATGTGAAACAACTGATGCTCAGTAGGCTTATTGTCCAATATTTTGTTCATCTTCACTGCTGCATTACTTTTTGTATCATGTTGTATGTTTCAGGAAAAAATCCGTCTCCCATGTGGGACAGGTTGGTGTTTAATAAGATAAAGGCTAGGCTGGGTGGACGTGTTCGTTTTATGGCATCAGGTGCTTCACCCTTGTCTCCTGATGTTATGGACTTTCTAAAGATGTAAGTCTTTTGCACTTCATGGCATACTGAATGAAGGAGTCATATACAATTGATTTTTTAGTTTATGTTATCTGTCCTTGTAATTAGTGATTATTTATATCCAGATGCTTTGGGGGTGAAGTAAATGAAGGGTATGGAATGACCGAGACTTCCTGTGTTATTAGTGCTATGGACAGTGGTGACAACTTATCTGGCCATGTTGGCTCTCCTAGTCCTGCCTGCGGTGAGTTACTGACCAGTTGTATTTAACGCACTTGATAAACATGGAGTACCCTATGTAGTCACATCAATGAGGTTGATTTCATTTACTGTGAAAAACATTTTTAGCATGTATATGTTTTCATATCGATAGAAAATCAGCCGTTAATTAAACTGGGAAAATGTGGTTTGGAATCATTCTCTATGGGTGCCATTCCAATTGTATCTGATTGTCTTAGCCATCTTGTTTTAACTGTTCAAGAATTTTGCCTGGACATTGCATGAAAAAGATTTAAAAACTAGTAACACGAGGTTAATGCAATTGATACTCATTTAGATCATTGGATGAATTCCATACTTGCATTCAAACTTGTTGGATCTTTTTGGCTAGTTATTCAGACACATCAAGCTGATTATGCTGAACCATTTCAATGACTGGTCAATAATATGTCTTTGCATATAACGCTTGGTCGAAGATGTGAAAACCAGATGAAAGCACCCAATTTAATCCAAACCTGAATGAAATTGGCTCTTTAAAGGAACCCAAACAAGTTGGTTTTGTCAGGTTATCGTAATATAATGACACAACCAACATGAACCGACCTTTTGAATAGGTTGCTCCGTATTGAAACCAAGCTAATATGGGGAATGAACTTGGCATATTCAAGGGTTGTTGCATGATAGCCCAGTACAAATGATTAGGTGGATTGAAGGAGCTGATGTTTCTTGGTTTCTTGTGTTTTAGAAGGCTCCCACTGGGTCAGTCAAATGGAAAGTTTCTCATACCCTGACCTTGCATTCATATATTCATTTGATCTCCTGGTTGTATCACTTATATGCCTGTTACACATTACTATGCAGTACTTTTGACAACTTGGAGATCAGGATTTGTTTAAGGGTTTGCTTGTACTTGTTGAATATTAAACTAAGTTGTATGTATTCAACTGGTATAATTTATTATCAAATTGTCAAATATGGTTTCCTCATACAAGATTTCTTTTACCTTCTGATGCCTTCTGCACTTAACTTGGGATGAGTTGATTTCATACTTCATAATTTTATTTCAGAAATCAAGCTTGTTGATGTATCCGAAATGAACTACACATGTGATGATCAACCCTATCCACGTGGTGAAATCTGTGTCAGGGGTCCTACTATTTTCCAAGGCTATCACAAAGATGAAGTGCAGACGTACTGAACTTGCCTCTTTACTTTTTCTAAATTGTACTAATTAGGTCAGAGGTTGATTTATCTGATGATATATACTATTACAATCAATAGGAGAGAAGTGATTGATGAAGATGGGTGGCTTCATACTGGAGACATTGGATCATGGTTACCTGGTGGTCGTCTGAAAATTATTGATAGGTGAGAACATTTGTAATTGATGCAACCCTAAATGATAGTTTTCAGATTCGTTGGTACTGATTCTCCACAAGCGAGGACAAGGAAAGGAAAGTTTATATTTTTTAATTCTTACATGCCACATAGTTGGCCTCACGATTCTTTTTTGCTATCGAATAAAACTCGATAATTACTTGATTATGAAGTTGTTCTCCCATATGGTAACGTGAAACGAGTTTAGTATGGAAAGATTTGGGTATGTGTGGTGTCTGTGGAAATATCATGTGTTCGGGAAGTATTGGTAATTAGTTGTTAGCCCTTTAGTAAGGACATTTTTGAGGCCATCCAGACATATGAGAGTGGGAAACAAATTTGTAACAATCACACACCATTAGTTCATAGTGGCTAAGTTTACAAAGAGAAGGCTATTAATTGTATGCAGTGAGTTGATTACACTGTGATTTATATTTTTATATTTTTTTTTTTAAAAAAAAGACTCCTGCCTATGTTTTGTGAGTACTATTCATAATATAAAATTGGGACTGCTTATGCAATATTCATTGCACTTACAGGATGTGCCATGAGTAAAGTAAGTTCCTTTAGTAATAATCGTAAACTTCTAACTGATTTTTAATATTTTTTTTATATATACAACTGTAGGAAGAAGAACATTTTCAAGTTGGCACAGGGAGAGTATATAGCTCCAGAGAAAATTGAGAATGTATATGCCAAGTGCAAGTTTGTTGCCCAATGCTTTGTTCACGGTAAGAGAATAGACTTTACATAATCCCTGTTTCTGTCTCTCTCACACAACAAATCTGGTTTGCTGATTTCTTATTTTCTTCTATTGGTAGGGGACAGCCTAAATTCTTCTTTGGTAGCAATTGTCTCAGTTGACCAAGAGGTGCTGAAAGCATGGGCTGATTCTGAAGGCGTAAAGGTACAGATATGACATCTCGGTTTTGCCAACTTACTCCCATGATTTAGGTGGCAAGTTAAATATATTTACTCGTGATTAAGGTGTCATTAAAGATCTATCGAAGTTTTGATGCTCTCATTGCATATAAAAGAGAATTGTGCCTGGTAATCGTCATGCAATATGTTTTCAAGATCTAAACCTGAGACAAATGGAGAATCAATATATGTGCAGCAGACCTTCTCTCTGCACAAATCCAGCAGAAACAACCCACATTCCAACTTCTACTGTCCAATGCATCAAGTTTCTAAAAGTACTAGTTACAAAATTTTAATTTGTACTACTGGATGAGAAAAATGAGGATATCCATTAGCATGTTTCAAAATGTGTTTCTTAAGGTGAATGTTTGGTGCTTTAAACAATTATTCAAGTACTTGTTAAGTCCATTCACCAAAAGTAGTTTGCTTTTATGTTAGTATAAGTAGTTACTCTTGGAAGGGCATGGCCATTCACTGCCAGACGAAAGCCTCCTTTTCTTTTCTAACAATTTTTTTTTCTTCCTATGCTTGTGTGTGTGCAGTATGAAAATTTAGAGCAACTTTGTAATGATCCAAGAGCAAGGGCCGCTGTATTGGCTGATTTTGATGCTCTTGGCAGGGAAGCTCAGGTTAGTTTTAATGGCTATTGTCTTGCACCTTGTTCATATTTTTTCATGTTATATTCTGAAATTTATAATTCTATATTTGTCCCTTCAGTTGAGAGGTTTTGAATTTGTAAAAGCTGTGACGCTGACGGTGGAACCGTTCACATTGGAGAATGGTCTGCTCACTCCAACATTTAAGGCAAGTATAGGTAGCTAGTTTCAAATAGTGAACAGCAAATGATGGATTAGTTAATATGGCGATCTCACTTTATTCTCGACTTTCTTCAGATCAAGAGACCTCAGGCGAAGGAATACTTTGCAAAAGCAATATCCAAAATGTATTTGGAGCTTGCTACTTCAGATCCCGCTCCTTCAAAACTATGAGTGCTATTAGGAGCAGCTAGGCTCTTGATAGCAGTAAAAGATGAAGAACAAAAATACAAGAAATGTGACGATTAGAGGACGGAAAGAAAAAGAGAGGAAAATAGCCAAGTGGAGAATGGAGGCCAAGCATTCCTGAAGACGAAGACATGGTTTGTAGCTTCTTACACTTTACTGCTGCTTATTATTTGTTTCATCAAATGAAATCACAATTGTAGTGAGTATATTTGCCCTCCCTGAAATAAAAGAAAGCTGTAAGTTAATAATTCTACATCAATGTTCGGTTCAACAAGCCAGAAAAACATTTGTTGGGGTAATAGCGCTCTCCCCATTAATCCCATTGGGCTGGCCGCATAGCTGTATCTTGTAAATTTTTGAATCAGCAAACTTCTTTATATACGAGATTGGAATTTTCCTTTCCAATTTAATATTTTTAGATCCCAGTGACCTCTTTTTGATCTTACAGACACCTTTTTGAAACAAAAAGATGAATTTCAAACCCTGCAAGGGTTACCAAATTAGGAGAGTTTCTGCAGGTTTTAGTAATGACCTTATAGTTTGGAATGCATAAACCGTTGAAATTTCAAACTGGTTGTCTACACGAATCGCAGTATATCATACCATACCACGTCGGGTGCATTCCATTATCAATTATCAAATGAGGTACACACATTAGTTCTACTAATATAGTTAGTTGTTCGATTATGGCCGCTCGTTTAGTAAGTGAATCGGATAGCACAAACATCACTAGTGACTTGAATCATTAAATCCTATTGCTAATGGGACACCATTCTATACCAATGCTCATGCTGGCAACCTGAAGTGATATACATATCAAACTGATGTCATAAATCACTAAACTCCAGCCATGAAGATGCGTTACGCTTCAAATTACAAAACAAGTATACAAGACGTACTATACAAATTTTGAGCATTTCAAACGTAAATCTCGCCTCTTTGAATGAGAGTAGAAACAAACTCAATACGAGTCGAACTCAAACCATACCGAGCTCTTTTCTCTTTTTGTTTTGACCACACTGTAAGTCTAGATTACGATACTCCGTAAAACTGGTAAAATGTCATATAGAAAAGGTCATTACTGTAGTACTAAGTAATGATTAGGATAATTATATGCACCTTCCTCACCTTGATTTGGACACGTCCCCATCAAATCACCAACCATCTCTATTAATTAAGCAGATTTCCCTTATGGAACTGCCAAACTCCTTATTTCCTTATTGTCCTTAGTTTATTAAACTACACATATATAGAGAAATATTAATTCACGGACACAATAGTAATTCGACAAAGAAAAACCGAAACAAAATTTACAGGAAGAGAATTTCGCGGAAGAGCAGATAGAGAGAACAAAAAGGGGCGCACTCGCACACGATCTTCAGACTTGAGGAGAACTGCCAGGCCATATCAACCCAGAGCGTTTGCTGTCACTCTCTTCGACCGCTTGCAGGTAACTTTGTTTCTATTGTAAATTGTGAATTTTTGAATTGTGCGAAGTTTTAATCTTCTACATGAACTTCTGATGATGATGATGGGTGTTATGATTCTTTGCATGTTACAGTTTCTGGTGATGATGGGTGTTACGATTCTTTACATGTGCAAAGTTTCAATCTTCTACATGTACTTCTAATGATGATGATGGGTGTTATAATTCTTTGCATGTTACAGTTTATGGGTTTCTCTTAGGAAGAAACTATTATAATTCAATTGCCATTTCTTAAAATTTAGTTTTGACTACAGTTTTCTTTTGTTGCAGGAACAAAGATCAATTTTGGGTTTTTTTTTATACATCCTGATTTCAGGTATGGAAATACATGTTCAATTTCATTTTTTTCTATGAAAATTTGTGTCGACTTATATGTTAAAGAGACTCTTGAAAATAGGCATATAAGATTATTCAAGTGATTAAGATGCAATGGTAGTTTTGAGTGAGTTTGAACTACGTAAAGAGATTTTTGTTTTATAAAAACCAAAGTAATGATCTGAAGTATGAACCAAACGCAATGTCTTTGTATCATACTATCAACAATAGTAGATGTGAAAAGTGATGCAGACATGAGGGATGGTGCGAGATCCACTTTTTAATCATTGCATCCATTGTTGTGTTACTCTGCAGTAGTATGTTTGTGTTACTCTACAGTAGTTGGCGTTTATTTGAATATGAGATTAGTTTCAGGGAAGATGACATATTGTTCATGAGTAATTCCTGCATCCAAGAGGGGTTTATGGATTAAGGCAAACTAAAATAGGTGGGTGAAATATTTACGGAGGGAGATATATGTCATGATAGTATGTAGAATCATGTTGGATGAACTGTTCGATATCCATTAATTTCTGGGTATGTATGTCTAATAGTATGTAGTTTGTTATTTATTCCAGCCCTGGCATATTAAGCACAATTTTGTCTTGATAAGTTACGAATCCAAATCTTCTAACTTTGTAGCAATGTTGCATCTGTTCATTGTGAACCTACTCAAGATTCAAAAAATGAAAAAATAAAAATAAAAAAAGACATACTCAAAACTTCATTACTCTTTTACTTTGAACATGTTACGGTAGTATGCAGTATCCATTCATTCTCCACAGGTTTATCTCATCGACCCTTTAGTTTGTCTTCCTCTATAGTTTTTGCTTTTGGTACCAGGCTTATCAAGATTGCTCGGTATTTGCAGGGTGTTCACGTTTATCTTTTGAAGTTATGTTGTTTGCCGTAGTATTAACAGATTGGGGTTGGTATTTGTTGCAGGAGCTAGAAGATCCCAATTGCTCGGTCCCAAGGTCCTTGGATTCCATCGCTCTCGAGTTGAGTGTCACTGCGATGAAGTGCAATATGATTTCAGGTACATGTTCCTCGCATTTGTAATTATTTGGGTTCTCATTCCTGTGTTTTACCCTATATATTTATTTTATTATGTTGCAGCAAACTGTAGGGCTTCTATTTCTAATCTGTTGCGTACCAATTTCTTTCACCCACAACTTTTTTTTTCAGTTGCTTTTGACTAATGCTTTCAGTCCTCTTAATGTTGTTATTGTATTAAGCTGTGCAATAGGATGAGTAAGCGACTCATTGTCTTTCTTCTTTACACACTTTTGGTTTTTCATGTTTAAATGTGTTTTGAATGGTGGTCTGTCTTCCAAATTTCATTTACCAAGTCAATTGTTTGATAGGATTGACTCCTGGGGAGTGTAGAGTTAATCACTAGAGGGGTGAAAGATTGGGGTTTGGTTAGAGAGATCAAATTGATATTGTTGGGTATCAGAAAGTAGAGACTTTGTTTCTGGAATGCCCTAAGTGCTTTGGTGAATTAAGTACATAAGATTGAACTATGTTAACGATTATAGTTTTATCAAGAAGTAGATATTAGTTTTGATCTTGATTTAAATTTTAGTGCTTAAAATATGTCATTAACAGAGTTTTTGCGATTTTGATATTGCAGACTATGGAATAGATGACTTTTCAGCATAAGCTCACTTAAAGAGTGTTGAATTTTTAATACCTAATGTTGTTTATGTGATAAGATCATGGTGAGTGCCAATTATGGGTGTTAGAGGTGTTGTCTGTTTTGTGAACCGATGTTGTTTCTGGAATGCCCCATGTGCTTTGGTGAATTAAGTACATAAGATTGGACTATGTTAATGATTACCGTGTTATCAAGAAGTAGATATTAGTTTTGATCTTGATTTAAATTTTAGTGCTTAAGATATGTCATTAACAGAGTTTTTGCAATTTTGATATTGCAGGCTATGGAATAGATGACTTTTGCAGCATAAGCTCACTTAAAGAATGTTGGATTTTTAATACCTAATGTTGTTTATGTGATAAGATCATGGTGAGTGCCAATTATGGGTGTTAGAGGTGTTGTCTGTTTTGTGGACCGACTATATGGATGTATCACTGATGTAAGATGTAAGATGTCAGATATGTTTTATAACTGTGATATTTCATTAACACTAGCCTTCCTGGCTTTCAAAAATGTTCTATGATCATGCTATCTTGCATTCGATCTTAATCATGTGCTCTGTGCGTTTGTAATAGGATGTTGTGGGTTCGACTGATGACAAACATAGGACGTTTCCACTTTATGTACGTAGAAATTTATTTGCAGTGTATCTTTCATCTAACAACTTTGATTGCACATATCACTGGTTATCAGGTTCTACTTGATCTTTGTCAAAAGAAGGAAGCTAGCTATAAAATTGTATATCCACAGCTGAGTTTAATTAATTTTGTCCATATGATGCATTGCAAAATTGTACTGACTACTCATTTTAGGCTTTCTAGCAGAGAAAAATGACAGTTGATTTGATAAGTTCTTAAACCTTTGTAAACTGAAACATTGATCAATGTGAAATCTTTTAATAAACTCATGTCGAATTGTATTAACTGAAGCGCTTATAGATGACAAATGAAAGGGGAAAGGAGAGCTAAGATAACTGCTGCTTTATTGCTTTCGTTAATGAAGAAAATATTTCTACATAAAACTGCTCGAGTACCTTCATGATGTTGAATGATCATGAGATCATCAGTGAAATGAATAGTCTGAAGAGCCTCTTTCTTATGATGCAAATTAATCTTATATTTTCCCTCATAAAACTACACTGAATGCACACAATAAATATTGATTTGGTTAAAAGTGTGTTTCTGCCTAAACCCGGGGGTCTAGTAGATACTTGATGAATCCACCTCTATCTCCTGCAATCCTGCTCACTAAGGGGAATACCGGGCGGGCCGGTCTTCTCCTCTCCGATGCCTAAGTTAGTATAGTTGGAATATATATAACCAAGACACGTATGTAAGCTGGGAGAGAGATGAGTTACCTCATAAAGAGGGTAGTTGGGGCCCATATATAGGTGGTTGGGGGTAAGGACTGGCCTTACTCTTCGATGTGGGACTGGTTCCCTTCTGCTTATACCTTCTGGTGCTCTCTTAGGCAGGCTGGCGCCCCCGGCCCCTGGGTCCCTGGAGGCAGGATAGAGTGCCAGGCCCCGAGGCCGGGTGCTGGTGATCCGGTCCCGACCCTTGGGTCGGGCCCTGGTGCGCTTGCTGCGGGTCTGCGGGCCTGTTGTAGCCTCTCTGCGGCTACTGTCAACAAGTCCCCCAAGTTCCCGGTCAAGTGCAATCTTGAATGGGGACTTAACTGTCTTACTCTTGCCCTGCAGACCCGCAGGGTTACCAACCTATCGGTGCCCAGTCCCCCAAGTCCGCGTTAAAGATTGGGCGTGACCGAGGTGAGTAGCGTCGTTGATGGTAAGTAAAATAAGTATGTTTATAATATCGGTAATAGTGGACGCGGCTGAGTGGACCTCGACCGGTGCCCGGACGCAATGCCATTTCGGCGAGTCCCCCAGTTTAGAATGCTTCAAAGTTCCTCGGTTCTCGGGAGTTCGACCGGGCGTTCTGCCATATCGAGACGAGTCCCGGAAATGAGATGCGGCTGGGTGGACCTCGACCGGTGCCCGGACGCAATGCCATTTCGGCGAGTCCCCCAGTTTAGAATGCCATTTCGGAAACGCTAGCCTACGGGAGGGCCTGTTGGTGCGTGGACTAGGCCAACAGACATCCCGGAGAGTGTTACGGCCGTACTGAGGCGCTGGTTAACACTTGCTAGTTCTTCTCAGCTTTTGTTGGTTAAGCGTTGAGGTAACGTGCAGGTTTGTTAGCCTGCGGGGAGACTTGTTCTGTGTTAGAGAAACAATCTGCCCAGTGGGGTGGCGTTGAGATAACGAGTCTCGCCATGTATCTCCAAATGTATCACAGTTCAGTGTGATGCAGGGTTTTTATCCTGCTGGACAAGAGTACATGGGTTAGATGTAAGCTCGCCCGGGTTTATAAAGCCCATGCGTTTAGAAGCCTTTTCTGTTGGCTCGTTCCTGCCCGTAAGCGAAGGAAGGTGCCCGGTAGAATGCCTTGGAGTGGGTTAAATGTCCCAAAGCCGGTGAAATGTCATAGTGCTGGGTGGATCTCGACTGGGCGATATGCCATGTCGAGACGAGTTCCCCAGTGATATGCAACGAGGATGGTGTTAAAAGAGGGGGGGGGGGGGGGGGGGGGGGGGTGCATACCTGGACAAATGCTCTCGAAGCAGTTGGAAAAAAAATCACAAGCGGTGAGAGGTCTTCAAGATACTCAAGGAAGAAAAGCCATGCAGCCGGTTGAATGATCATACTTGTGAACCGCCCTGGTGTCTGATTGAGTCGGAGTTGACTTTCTGGGGAAACGAGGGGAATGGACGCCTCGTTATTCGCTCATTCTCCCTAAATGCTGCTGATAAGTGGGACAGGTGGCGGACATGCGATAAAGGGGAAAGCCCATCAGTCCCATCAGTTATGCTAGATGGGATCCCTTATCCATGATTGGACACGTGTCGATAGAGAGCGGTCTGAGATGGAGGGAATCCACGGCTGGGGTTTTGTTGCCTTTCTTGTTGCCCTATTTATTGTTCATTCTGCTCGCCCCCTTCCACAGTTTGCCTAGACCCTTTGCCTTCTACTCTCCTCGTCCACCTTGCTGCAGATCTGACTTATTTTGTGTTAGGATTATGGCGTCTGGGAGACCTGCGCATCATGGCGGCGCCGGCCGTGGGCCCAGAAGGCACGAGCTGCTGGATGGTGACAAGACGATTCTTTGTGACGAACCAATTAGAAGCATGGATGAGGGAGAGATCAGGGAGTTTCGAGCGAAGTGGGACATCGATCCTTCTGTTAAACTTCGAGGGCTGTTTCCCGGAGAGCTGGCCTGTAACCCGGAACCGGGCTGGGTTGCCGTTTTCGACGATCAGTTCCGACACGGACTATCGCTGCCGCTACCGGAATTTGTTCAGTATATGCTGAGCTCACTAAACCTTTCCCCGGCCCAGCTTCCGAGCAACCAGTGGAGGCAGTTGCTTGGGCTTGGGTGCTTATTCAGCCTGAGCCACATGAACTGGCCCACGGTTAATGAGTTTCGGGCGTTGTACAAGATTTCTTACTGCCGAAAGGCCCAATGCAGCGGCTGTGTGAACTTTGCCACGCGGGAGCATGCTGCTGCTATTACGCACCTGCCGTCATCGGTTTCAGATACGTGGAGGAAGTCGGTGGTGCTGGCCGGCGGCAGGTGGCAGCGTAACTGGAGGGGCCATCAGGTACCCGGGGCCTATCAGCCGATCGGGGATCAGTCGTACTGGCTGGGGGAGTTGGAGAAGCAACGGATATACCGGCTGTTCCATGGCTGAGACTATCTGAGTCGGAGCTCCTACAATTTCATCCGATGGAACGTGCTGGATATATGCGAGATGGGGAGAAAACCTGGTAAGGTGCCTTGCATAATTTCATCCTTTTGCGTTGTTGCTTGTGTTTTGACTGCTGGACTTATCGGTTGCAGCTAACCCTCCCCGGCTCGCGCTTAAAATTGAGGAGACTATCGAACAGGATGAGGAGCTTGTAGTCTCGAGATTGGCGGAGACGGGGGAGGTGGCCGCGAAGACCGTTATTGATACGGCTACCAAGAGACGCGGGGAACATGATAAGGCAGTGCCGCTTGTGTTTCCGGATGCTTACTATGGAAGGCTACCGGGCGGTGGGAATACCTCCCCGCTACTTATTCGGGAAGGGCGGTCTGTGAGACCTCCTGGTCCAGGACCCTTGGCGCGACCGATGGCCGTTCGGACCTCGCGGGAGAGAGAAACGGCAGAAGAGTCCGGTCACCGTCGAGGCGGCCATGGTGAAACTCCAGCCAAGAGGGCGAGAACCCTTGACGCTGGGGCGTCCAGCTCGGCTGGGCCAGCTGAGCGGGCGGTGGCTCCCGTCGTGGAGGCGGTTGGTCAAAGGACTCGGGTGCCGGAAGCCACTCGCAGCTCTGCTGACGGAACTGGCAGGTTCGTGGTTGCTACCCTCGAAGCCCTGGGGCTCGACCGGGAGAACCCTGAGACTGGTCGATCGGGCGAGAACAGGATGAAGCCCGTGGAACTAGCTGTTCGGGTAAGTGTTCTTGTGCTTCCGCTTCTCTTGGAGTGGTACGAGCTAATGTTCGTTGATTTATGCCTCGCAGCTGGTTCATAGTCTTTGCGCCGCCGAGCCCAGAGGGGAGGCTGCTGCGGTTTTGGAGGAGCGGGTGGAGGAGCTGAGCGTGCGGGCGGACGTGGCCGAAGCCAAGCTTGCGGAGGAAAGAGAGAAAGTTGGCTGGTTGGGCACCGAGCTCATGCGAGAGAAAGAGCTAACCAGTCGGTTGTGCCATGACCTGCAGCAAGAACGGGAAAAGGCCGATCGACAAGCTGCTTCGCGGGAAGGGCGGGTCGCAGAGCTGGAGACGAGGGTTTTGGAGCTGCAGACCCAGGCTGTCGCCCGGGAAGGGAGAATTACGGAGCTGGAGGCGAAGGTTCTGGAGCTGCAGAACCAGGTCACAGTGGTCGCCCAAGGAAGGGAGAAGCTGTCAGAATCCCAGCTTTCCGAAGTAGCTGATAAGGTTGTCGACGACTTCCGAGAGTCGGTGGAATTTGAAGAGATGCTGGACGCGGCCCGGGAGAAAGGCATCACCGACGCTTATCTGGAGTGGAAGGAGAAAGGATGGCTTGATGCTAAGCAGATGGAGGCTGATATAGCTTTGACTGAGATGGGGGAGCAGGAGCAGGCTCTAAAAGGCGGCGGGCCGGGGATTGGAGGCTCCGGGGGCCGGTAGCTAGCTGTTTACCTTGTAAATGCATATCTTGCAACTACTGTAGTTTATTTGTTTTTATTGAAACTGCGTATTGCAATATTAATGTGAAATACACCGTTGTCGTTCTGTGACCGCTACTACCTAGGGTAGAACCGTAGGTGCTGGATATTCCATGGCCGGGTGGAATAGATGTCGTCGGTGTCTATAATGTGGAACGTTGCCGGTCCGACGGCCGCAGTGATCTGGTAGAGCCCCTCCCATGTTGGTTCTAAGGCCAACGGTTTTTTCTGGATCTTCCTCATGACCCAGTCCCCGACCTGGAGGTTTCTTTCCCGGACCCTTCTGTCATAATACCGGGCGATCCGCTGCTTGTAGGTTTGGTTGCGCATATGTGCCTGGTCGCGGCGCTCCTCGATGAGGTCCAGGTTGAGTAATAGCCCCTCGGCATTTGTCTCGGCGTCGTAATTTTCTACCCTGCCACTGGGTATACCAGTCTCTACCAGGAGTACCGCTTCACTCCCGAATGCCATGCAGAACGGGGTCTCTCCTGTTGCCTCTGCTGCTATTGTCCGGATGGCCCATAGCACTGCGGGGAGTTCTTCGGCCCAACATCCCTTCTTAGCCTCCAGCTTCTTTTTGAGGAGGGTCTTGATAATCTTATTGACCGCTTCTACTTGGCCGTTGGTCTGTGGGTGCGCCACTGAAGCGAACAACATCCGAGTCCCCATAGAGGCTGTGTACTGGATAAGATCAGCATTATTGAACTGTGTCCCATTATCCGTGACAATAGTCTGCGGGACCCCAAATCGGCAGTAGATGTTCTTCCATAGGAACTTTTTAACCCGTTCCTCAGTGATCTTTATCATGGGTTCTGCCTCGACCCACTTGGTCTGATAGTCTACCGCCACGATGGCGTACCTGTACTGTCCTATAGCCGTTGGGAAAGGGCCGATGATGTCCAATCCCCATTGTGCAAATGGCCACGGTGCCAAGAGGATTGATAACGCGATTGCCGGGGCATGAGGTATAGAGGCGTACATGTGGCACTTGTGGCAGCCGCCTGATATTTTTCTTGACATTGCCGCCATGTCTGGCCAGAAATACCCCGCTCGGAGCGATTTGTGGGATAATGCTCTTGCGCCGGAGTGATTACCGCATACCCCCTCGTGGATCTCTCGCATGATAGCCTCGCCTGCTTCTTTTGCCACACAACTCAGCTGGGGGAAGCTGTGCCCCCTTCAGTATAACTGGCCGTTGAGGAGACCGTACCGGGCGCACCGGAGGTGTAATCTTCTGGCCTCTACCGCATCCTGGGGGCTAGCTTTGTCAGTCAAATACTTGACTATTGGATCCATCCAGCTTGGCAGCGCTTCTTCTACCGCAAATATCTCAGAGATGGTTTTGTTTATACTTGGCTGCTGGAGAGTTTCCATTTTTGCCCTCCGATACTCTGGAGGGTAGTTTCCGGTTGCCAGCCTTGCGAGGGCATCCGCTTGTCTATTTTCCTCTCGGGGAATGTGCTGGGCCGTGGCGCCCTCGAACGGCTCGATCAAGGTTTTGGCCAAAGCCTGGTAAGAGGACAGCTGGGGGTCCTTGACCTCGAACACCCCGTTCATCTGGTTCACCACTAGGCTAGAGTCGCTGTATATCTCCATGGACGAGATTCTCAACTCCTTGGCCAGTTGCAGACCGGCTATGAGGGCCTCATACTCGGCAGCGTTGTTGGAGGTGCTAAAAAGGAACCGTAATGCATACTCGTATGACTGGCCATTGGGCGAGGTTATCATGACACCAGCACCGCTCCGCCTGGCCGTTACGGAGCCATCTACGTAAAGCTTCCAACCGGTGGGGAGGCCTGGCGCGGCCTTTGTGGCTCGTACTGCCTCGGTGTCCTCGCACCGATCGGGGTGCGCTTCTACCGCCATTGGGGTGAGCTCACATATGAAGTCCGTAGCTGCCTGCCCTTTGATGGCCGTTCGCGGGGCGTAGATGATGTCGAATTCTCCAGTTCAACTGCCCACCGTACGAGCCTACCACTGGTCTCCGGCCTTTGTAGGATCTGTCGCAGAGGGTGATTGGTATACAAGGTGATGGAGTGAGCCTGGAAATAATGCCGGAGCTTCCTGGCACTAACAATCAGGGCCAGAGCCAATCTCTCTATGTCGGGGTACCGGCCCTCTGCTCCAGTGAGTCCCTTTCCCGCATAGTATATCGGGAGTTCGAGCGTTTCTTCCTTCCTAATGAGAGCCACGGAGACGGCCGTAGCGGATGCAGCTATGTAAAGGTATAGCATTTCGCCCGGCACTGGTTTGGATAGGAGAGGCACTGCCGACAAATATGCCTTGATAGACTGGAACGTTGCTTCATGCTCCGCTGCCCAGTGGATTTTCCTGGTCTGCTGTGCCTTGAGCAATTTGAAGAACGGGGTGCATTTGTCGGTTAGGCGGGAGATGAATCTGGCGAGGGCGGCTAACCGGCCGGTCAACATCTGGACCTGGTTTCTCTCCTCTGGCGTTTCCATATCTAAAATCACCTGGACCTTCAGCGGGTTTGCCTCTATCCCTCGCTGGCTGATGATGTGGCCTAGGAATAGGCCCTCTGAAATTTCGAAAATACACTTCTTTGGGTTTAAGCGCATTCCGAATTTGAGCATCTTGCCGATGACTACGGCCAAATCCTGGACGTGGGCCCCTGCAGTCAAGCTCTTGACCAGCATGTCATCCACATAAACCTCTACGGTTTTACCCATTTCTTGCTCCAGCATTTGGTTGACCGTTCGCTAGTAGGTGGCCCCGGCATTCTTCAGACCGTACGGCATCCTCTTATAACAGTAGGTACCTCGGTCGGTTGTGAATGATGTGCGCTCCTCATCATCCGGGTGCATCCTAATCTGATTGTATCCGGCGTAAGCGTCCATGAAGCTGAGCATTTTAAAACCGGACGTGGAATCTATAAGCTGGTCAATCCGGGGGAGCGGGAAGCTGTCCTTTGGACACACCCGGTTCAGGTTAGTGAAGTCCACGCACATACGCCATTGGCCGGTTCCCTTCTTTGGTACCATAACTACGTTTGCGAGCCAGCGGGGGTACTGGACTTCCCGGATGAACCCTATACTTCTCAATTTCTGTACCTCCGCTCTGATTGCCTCATACTTTGCGGGACTGAAAGATCTCCTCCTCTGCCTTACCGGGGGAACGTTGGGCAATAAATTTAGCTCATGCACGGCTATCTCCGGGGATATGCCCGGCATGTCCTCATAGGACCATGCGAAGACCGAACCGTTGTCCTGGAGGAAGGCTATGAGCTCTTGCCTAATAACTGGATCGAGCCGCGTCCCTATTACGACAGTTCGCTCCGGGTGGTCTATCGAAATGCAGATTGCTTCGGTTTGTTCCACGGCCGCAGGTGGCTCCAGTTTCTCGATGAACCGCCCGACTCTTTTTGTCTTGACGTCATCACGTGGGTCAATGTTTAGATCCGGCACTGGTGCCTGCTGAGCGGTTGTGAAGACCTCGGTCCGCTTCCTCCCGTGGGTCACGGCTTCTGTGTAATACTTGCGGGCGATCCTTTGGTCCCCGCGTATGGTAATGACTCCGGCTGGTGAAGGCATCTTCAGCATTAACATGTGGCCAGCAATAAACGTTTTAAGCCTCCATAATCCTGGCCGACCGATTATGCCATTGTACGATGATAGGCAGTCAACAATGATGAACTCCAAATGCTCCTTTCTGGTTCTGTCTCCCTCGCTGAAGATGATCGGTATGTAATCCGATCCCAGGGGCTGGACGACCTCACCGGAGAAGCTTATGAGCGGCTCGTTATCCTGGGATAACTTGTTCCTTCCTCTCTGCAACCCCTTGTATGCATCCCAGAACATTACGTTGACTGAGGCTCCGGTATCAATCAGCATACGACTGGTCATCCAGTGGTCTATTTGGACCGTAATGAGGAAGGGGTCGTTGTGCGGTTGGATCAGATCCTCCGGCTCTTCCCCCTCGTAAAAGGTGATCGATCTCCATCCGGTTTTAGCGGCCTGGCCGCTTCTTTCGCCGAAGGCGTATACCTCCTTCCCTCGGACCGATCTTACGCACCGTTTCTTCGAGCTCCGGGTAAGTCGATCTATACGATCCCCGCCGTGTATCATGTTAATGCTCCCGTGTACCTCGATGCCCCCGGGAGTGCAGGTGTTTATAGTTCCCACCTGCCGAGGCCGCGATTGCTCGTTGTTGGTGTCCTTCTGGCGGGTCCGGTTGATTACGACCGCTATCTGGGTCTTTCGGTCATCGGTCCGAGGGGCTAGATCTTTGGGCTTTCCGTCTGGTAAAATAGCCAAGGCCCGCGATGGTCGCTCTGCTGGCGCAGCAGCTAGAGGCCGCGCCGAACGCACAAACAGCTGTTTTCTTCCTGGCCGGGAACCGTCGCCATCGCTCCGCCGGGGTTGCCATTCCTCCCGTGGGTCTGCTTTCCTAGCGGCTGCGAGCGCTCGGCTACGATCTAGCCATCCGGCTTTGCCTCCATGGGACGGCTGCAGGTCGTCCGCTATCCGCTTGGGCGCCTTGTCCCCATATGTGTCATGCTCTGCCTGAGCGTGCCTAACGGCCACAGTCATCAGCTCGTCGTACCCCAGCGGCTCCTGTACTAGCAAGTCGTACGAAAGTTCCCCGGATCTTAAACTCTGCTTGAAGGCCATCCCTGCGATCTGCTTGTCCATGTTCCTGACCCCGGCCGTGGCAATCTGCCACCGGTTAACGAAGGCACGCAGGGGCTCGTTGTCTGTTTGCATGCAGTCAAAGAGGATTGTGGATGCCTGGGCTGTCCTGGCTCTTAGAATGAACCGGCCGACGAACTTATCCGCCAACCGCTTGAAGGTTTCGACTGAATTAATTGGTAGCTCGTAGAACCAATTCAACGCCTCTCCTGAGAGCGTTTCTTGAAATACGTTGCAGCACGTGGCATCCGAGTAGCCCCTCACCCCTGCTTGTGACTTGAAGCTGTCCAGGTGTTGGTAAGGACAGCCCGCCCCGGAATAGGTCAACTTTAGAGGCCTTTGACTTCCAGATCTTCCCGATTCCCTAATTCGGCTCGGGAAAGGTCCAATACGCTCGTTGAACCGCGCGCCATCCTGCTGCCGCCCTGCCATTCTCTCGCTGGCTGCCATGCGGCCCTTCATGTCTGCTACCGAGGCGGAGAGCGCCTGGAGCGCTCGAGCGGTAGTGCTTTCCTGATCGGTTGACGCCTGGCCCGTGCGGTACGGGGGCTCGGCCGGGCCGGAGTTCCTTAAAGCTTCCGAAAAGAGTGGCGTGTCCATATGCACGGTCTTTCTTCTTCCCGTGGCCTGTCCTACCTCAAGATGCGGGAACTCGCTAGCCTTGCATGCTGATCGCGGTGCTGCTCGAGGAGTGCTCTGCTGATCCTCTCGCTCCAGGGCCGCCACCAGGGCGATGTTGACTGCCTCCAATTCTCCGCACCGGGCCTCCGCTCTTAGCCGATCTTGATCACCCTCCGCTCGCAAGCGCTCAACCCTTGCCTTCATCTTTTTAATTTCTTTCGGACCCTTCTGGTCGGTGCTTTCTGGTTTCCGGTGATCATGAGTTCTATCACTGACGGAAGAAAGGGCGAACCTCGTACCGACCTCGGCCTTTATGTTACAGGCTGGGTCGGGGAACTGAATTCGCGCTTTCGGTTTTTCCCCGCTGGCTTTTATCTTCCTCCCCTCCATTGTTTCCGAACTGAAGGATGTAGCTACTTCTCCAAAGGATTGATAGAGCAACACAACTTTTTGTACGAATTCCCACAGACGGCGCCAATTGTTTCTGCCTAAACCCGGGGGTCTAGTAGATACTTGATGAATCCACCTCTATCTCCTGCAATCCTGCTCACTAAGGGGAATACCGGGCGGGCCAGTCTTCTCCTCTCCGATGCCTAAGTTAGTATAGTTGGAATATATATAACCAAGACACGTATGTAAGCTGGGAGAGAGATGAGTTACCTCATAAAGAGGGTAGTTGGGGCCCATATATAGGTGGTTGGGGGTAAGGACTGGTCTTACTCTTCGATGTAGGACTGGTTCCCTTCTGCTTATACCTTCTGGTGCCCTCTTAGGCAGGCTGGCGCCCCCGGCCCCTAGGTCCCTGGAGGCAGGATAGAGTGCCAGGCCCCGAGGCCGGGTGCTGGTGATCCGGTCCCGACCCTTGGGCCGGGCCCTGGTGCGCTTGTTGCGGGTCTGCGGGCCTGCTGTAGCCTCTCTGCGGCTACTGTCAACAAAGTGAATCAAATTAATACGCTCAATTGCTCATATATCTGAAAGATTTATATATTTTTTATATTTTAAGAGTTAGGTAATTTCTAACACGAAAATTATGTTGAACTTATGAGTTCCGTACATTCCAAGAGAAGGACAATGTGCATATGCCAAATGTAATTTCCGAAAACAAATTACGCGCATATGCACATGTAAGAAGGCTAGAAAATCCAAAATAAGAAAAACAAGCATACCAACAAATTAGAAAATAGAATAAGTACGAACGCAGCCCTTCTATTTCTTTTCTTTTCTGAGGCTAGTATTAAATTAAAGCAATTCTATTTCTTTTCCTCAACTGTAGGTCCAAACTACATTCTTCCCCAGCTAACCCCACGGGCTATGATCCCCTGCCCCCCCCCCCCCCCCACTCTTCTCAGACTTTCCTACATCTTACAGCCATGTCATCTCCGCCAACTCCTCAAATTCCATCGCTGACCTCAGCCGAATAAACCCAACCAATCAGCATTAAGCTTACAGTGGGGAGCCACTGTAGATGATCCTGACCTCCAGCACCTGCTTCGTTGCAAAGCATTGGTTTTCAGAGTCACAGTCAACCAAAAATAAATAGTAAAAAGAGAGAGAGACAGAGCAGAGCCAAGGAGAAAGAGTCACTCACGGTTCAATTCTACCGCCAAACTCAGCCCACCATTTTCACAAGCGCTTCCTCCACAAGCACTTTTTCGGCCGCGATTCAAAATCCGAAGCCACTTGTTTTCATTTTCATTCTAATTAGATTCCAATACAGTAAAATCTCGATTCTCCGATCGGTTATGCTGTGCGGTCCGGGATTCGTCGAATTCGGAGTTCTTAGGGTTTGATCGGAAATCCGAATTCAACGACGACGATGCTGTCGAATCACTTGCATAATGGAATCGAGGCGCCGAAGCTGGCGTGGTCTCGCCTCCCGAACTCGGACGACGCCGAGAACGACGTCCTCGTCGGGTTGAGGAAGAAGGACGACGACGGCGCCGGCGTCGAGAGCCTTGACTACGAAGTCATCGAGAACTACGCTTATTGGGAAGAGCAGGTCACAATTCTCACTTCAAATTATTTGTGTCAAATTTTTGGAGCTTTGGAATTATATTGATATTTATTTTTGTTGTTGATGAACTATAGGCGCAGAGAGGGAAGCTCTATGTTGGATATTATGTGGCTGTGAAGTGGTTCTTTGCTTTGCTCATCGGCATCGGTAAGCACTCATTGAATTTCAGTCTCCAATCACTCTTGATTTAGCTCAATTGGACTAGAATTTATATCATTCTAGTGTTTTTCTTGAGTTAAAGTTTTTGGAATTTGTTTTGGTTGGTTTCAGGCACTGGATTAGCTGCTGTTTTCATCAACATTTCGGTGGAGAACTTTGCAGGCTGGAAATTTGCATTGACTTTTGCTATAATACAAAAATCATATTTCGCCGGTTTCGTGGTGTACATATTAATCAACTTAGTTTTGGTCTTTTCATCTGTATATATCATTACACAATTTGCACCGGCAGCAGCTGGCTCTGGTATTCCAGAAATCAAGGGGTATTTAAATGGTAAGATAGACTTGCAATGCGTTCATTTTGAAGTTTATTGGCCGAGTGTCGTGTTAACTGTTGTTTGAATGTTTTAGGGGTCGACATACATGGTGTCCTACTTTTCAGAACATTGATCGGAAAGGTGTGGTGGATGTCTTTGGTATTCTGTACTTATTTATGAGGAGTGAGCGATGTACTTTAGATTGTAATCGTCTTCTGGTAAATGCACAGATATTTGGGAGCATTGGTTCGGTGGGAGGAGGTCTAGCTTTAGGCAAAGAAGGTCCTCTTGTTCATACTGGTGCTTGTATTGCTTCGTTGCTTGGACAAGTAAGCACATAATACCCCTCTTGAAGATATCTAATTATATAATCTACATTATACACTCCAAAGCAATATATTTCTTTTGTTTTATTTGTATCTGGAGGCTTCTTTGACTTTTGGAGTATGTTAGCAATTGCTTGCAAATTCTTGTACCTGCATTATGTTTTAAGAATACTTTTATCACATAGGATTCCTCACTGTCAAGTCTATGGTATTACAGGGTGGATCTACAAAATACCATCTCAGATACAGGTGGCTACAGATTTTTAATAGTGACCGAGATCGCCGTGATCTTGTGAGTAATTTACGCTTTCCAAGTAATATGTCACCTGTGTGAAAGTGAATGTATTATATTTTGAAATTCGTTTTGGCAACTTTAGAAAACCTATACTTCTAGACTTTAGTACTCACTTATTAAGTGAAAAAATATGTAATTATCAAAGTCCTCTGTTAAATTTAATCAGACACACTAATGTCATTTGAGTAGTTTGTTTGGTTTTTTTTTTTTTAAATATTTGAAGCGACTGCAATACTAGCTATAGTTTAAACTTTTTAGTTGTTCTGGTGGTTGTCATCATCCAATTTATCGGGATTGACATCCAGAATCTAGTACTCATATAGATTAAAGTTTTATAGAAATAAATATGTAGTTTACACACTAAATTGTACCTGAAAATTTGGTTGCGTATAATGCTATGTTACTTTCAATGTTTCTTCCTTGTTATGTACCTTATATGCTCAAGCTATGGTCTTTCTTCCATTTTCATGACAAAATTGATACACATCTAGATGGTGCTTATTTTGCATGTGTTATTTTTTTTTTTTTTTTGAAAAGGTAACCTGTGGATGTGCAGCTGGAGTTTCTGCTGCTTTCAGAGCTCCTGTAGGTGGTGTACTATTTGCATTGGAGGAAGTTACATCCTGGTAATGAAGTTCCATTGTTGTTTATGCAGTTAATGCGATTAAATCGTGTTTCTTGGATATTCATAAAATAATCCTAGTTGTATACATATATTCATGTTTACAAATCTATTTTTAAGCTTCTGCTTTCGCATTGTTAACAACTTTTATGTTTTCTGATGTTGGAGGTGGAGGAGTCAACTTATGTGGCGCGTATTTTTCACTTCTGCTGTTGTGGCAGTTGTGGTGCGTACTGCAATGGGATGGTGTAAAAGTGGAAAATGTGGACATTTTGGCTCAGGTGGCTTCATAATATGGGACATCTCAGAGTTAAGATCTAACTTTTTTCTTCTAGACCTCTTCAGCTGCATAGCTTTCTTTTTCCTTTGCAAGCTTTCTAATTACTATCTTTAGTGGCCAAGAAGACTATTCCTTTGAGGAGTTCTTGCCAATGGCGGTTATTGGGGTCATTGGAGGTTTACTGGGTATGTCATAGGGGCCTAAACTTTGTATTTTTTATGCAATATTTCTTTTTCTTGTTTCCCATAAATTTACCTGACATCCAATTTTATTTTCCTCTTAATACAACTTTTCAGGAGCATTATTCAACCAGCTTACATTTTACATTGCTCGCTGGCGCCAAAATTATTTGCACAAGAAAGGGAATCGAGTCAAGGTATGGTTTTCACTATAAATTTAGTTAATATGTGTATGCTTCAAGACTAGTGTGAAGTCTTACAATTGATTTCAACTTCCTTCTGTAATCCTTTATGTGGAACATCAAAATGCAGATAATTGAAGCGTGTCTCATCTCTCTGGTAACATCAATTATATCCTTTGGTTTACCACTTTTAAGGAAATGTACTCAATGCCCTGAAGCCGATCCAGATTCTGGTATTGAATGTCCACGGCCTCCAGGAATGTACGGAAATTATGTTAATGTAAGATTGAACTGAATACGTCTCATTTTCTTGCGAGATTGCCTATTGGTGTTTTTTTTTTTGGGCAGTGTCCATTTTTCCTAGCTTGTTATTGTCATGTTTCTGTTTTATGTTTTGTAACTCTCATTATATGAATAATTTGAAGTATTCGGTACATTTAAATAGCATTGGGAACTTATACCTGAAGGTGATAGTGTCTACGTATTCTTTTGCCTGAAGGTGCAACGCCTCTCCTTCTGATGAAAAAGAAAAACATTTCTAATAGATCAAATGCATCTAAGATACATATTTTAGTTTAAATAATATCCAGTGGGAGTTGCCCATTTACGTGAAAACCTCTTTGGTTTCATGGTGTCAACAAATTGTGGATACAATTATTGCATATCAACAGTCATTTATAAATTTTCCTCAATTGTCTTTTCTACTGTTTTAAACTTTAAAGTAATTCGTACCGACTCACAGTCATGTTTACCACATCAATTTGGGCTATCTTAAGTATAATCCTATGTTATTGGTGATTGAGGAACTATTTTGCTTTATAAATATAAGATACTTAATGAGACACCTCTTAACTTCTGATTGCTGTGTCGCTTGTTCGGTAAATGTTATAAGACATTCAGGTAGTTCTGACTATTCATATCTAATTCCATGCTGTATCCAGTTTTTCTGCAGTAAGGACAAGGAATACAATGATCTTGCAACTATTTTCTTCAATACTCAGGTTTTTGAAAATTCTGTAATTATTGTCTTTGCTCTTTTAGATTCTAGGGTGTCTCGGTGGTTTTACTATATACTCTATCTTTATTTGCAGGATGATGCAATCAGGAATTTGTTCAGTGCAAAAACAATACACGAGTACAGTGCCCAAAGTTTATTGACCTTCTTGGTATTGCGTTTATTTACTTAGCTCAATGGTTCTCTGTGTTGTTTATATACTACTAAATTGATGACATGCCTGCATGCTTCTGTGTTTCGTAACCTATTTATATGGTGTTAGTTGACCAGACTCTATTTTGTGTATGTTATTTAAATTGCGTTTATTTACTTAGGATATCCTATCATTATATGTGATTTTATTATGCTTTCAATTAAATGTAATCAGGTCCTTAACGTTTTCGGGACATTTTTTTCCCTGATTTTTTTTTATAACCTTTTCTCCCCTAATTTATGGCAGGTTATGTTTTATACATTAGCAGTTGTTACATTTGGTACTGCTGTTCCAGCTGGTCAATTTGTTCCTGGAATCATGATAGGATCAACATATGGACGTCTTGTAGGCATGTTTGTTGTTAACTTCTACAAGAAGCTCAACATTGAAGAGGGGACGTAAGCCTCTGATACACATATATTACTTTGTCAAATGCATTTACCTCTACTAGCAGATCTTTTTCCCTTTAGATCTACATTTTCTATACATGAATTTTATTGATGCTCTTGCTGCTGTGCTTGGTGGTTTTGTCAGATATGCACTACTTGGAGCAGCATCTTTTCTTGGAGGTTCAATGCGAATCACGGTGTCTCTATGTGTCATTATGGTTGAAATCACAAATAATTTGAAATTTTTGCCTCTTATCATGCTTGTTCTTCTTATTTCAAAGGTACATCTTTCAGAATGGATAAATTTTTGATTATATTGATGAGACTGGAAATTTACTTACAATAATTACTTTCAGGCTGTTGGTGATGCATTCAACGAAGGCCTGTATGAAGTACAGTCACGGTTAAAAAGCATTCCACAATTAGAATCAAAACCCAAATATCAAATGCGGAAGATGACAGCAAAGGAGGCCTGTGGAAAAAGGGTGGACTTCTTTTTTGATTTGTTCTTTTTCTATGATTGTAGACAAGGGGGTTGCTAGCGCTTCACTAATATAATAGAAACGCTTTTTTGCTTGTTTGTGTAGTGAATATGTAGTTCTAGTTCACTTGTTATGAAATTCGTACTATACATTCAAATTCCAACACACAGACGCCGAGTATGAACAACTTTAAACCCCAATAATTGCAGCCAAATTGATATAAAAGGAGTCTTTTTAATGGATAAGTGGGAATTTAGGGGTTCTCGATTGTTCAGCTTTTAACCTTCCTACTTTTTTCATTGACGCATTTTTCTATTATGCCTGAGCACATTGTACATGGCTACATGCAGTCCTTTGTAAAACAGTCAAATTCATAATGCATCAAACTCTTTCTTATTTTTATTTATTTTACTATTAATTCTTGTAATAGTTGACTCATGGTGTTCCATTGTCTTTTTGTGAAGGTGATCTCCTTCCCTCGTGTTGTAAAGGTCGCAGATTTGGTTTCTATTCTACGAAGCAACCTCCATAACGGCTTTCCTGTATGTCATACTTAAGTTTTTCCTCTTTGTTTCTGTTTGTGTGTACTCTTGTTTGATATAGAACTTATGTTTCCTGTTGTATTGTCTTGCAGGTGATTGATCATTCTAGAAATGGAGAAACACTTGTCATTGGACTAATGCTTCGTAGGTAGGCTGTTTTCATTCTCCTCCGAAATGCTTGATTTCTTTTATTAGGCGCAGAGTGCAAATGTTGACAATATTTTAACTTTGTTTCATTTGGTTTGTGATGCAGCCACTTATTGGTGCTTCTGCAGTCGAAGGTAGATTTCCAGCATAGCCCTTTGCCATGTGAATCTAGATCTATCAGGCAAGTGGAGGCTTGAAGTTAGTTTCTAGTTTGGCCTTTTTCTTTTACCCTCATATCTGATTATGACAGATTCTCTGTACTTCAGGCACACGTTGAGCGAGTTTGTTAAACCTGCTTCCAGCAAAGGATTATCCATACATGATATACACCTGAGCTCGGATGACTTGGAAATGTACATAGATCTCGCCCCGTTTTTAAACCCATCTCCTTACCTTGTCCCTGAGGATATGTCTTTGACAAAGGTAAACATTGAACTTCGATTCATTCAAGATTTCCTAGTCTCTTATCATGACGGTTTTACTTCTGTTGAGAGTAATATCTCTCTATATGCATGTGTCATACGTCTCACATCGCTTGTCATGACGTATGCTCTTGATGACGATGCAGGTATATAATCTTTTCCGTCAGTTAGGTCTGAGACATATATTTGTTGTTCCGCGGCCATCTCGTGTGATTGGTTTGATTACCAGGAAAGATTTATTGATTGAGGTATAGCCATCCATCTCCTAAGTACATTTTACCCACCGAGGAACTGTCATTATTGACTTTTGATGGTTTGTCTTGCAGGAGAATGAGGATTCTGCTTCAATGGAACTCCAATCGACTAGTGTAAGGTCTCTATGATACTTTACTCATTTTAAAACTTTTGGGTAGATTTGCATTGGATAGTCTGATATTGATCGGGCAGGCTTGTGACATTTGATATGGCCTGACCTGAAACACAAATTTGACTTTTATGGATAAGGTGATCATGTTGCCAAGATCCTTTTTTTTTATAATTATTCTTTGTTTTTTTTTTTTTTTTTAAAAGCCACAAGTTTGTTTCACCGAGTGGACAAGTTGTGTATGATTGACATGATCATGAGATTTGAATCCATTTGGTACAGTCATAATATATATATATATATATATATATATATATATATATATATATTTTTTTTTTCAGTATGGTACATATATGTTTGAGTAATACATGTTGGCAGACCCATCCAGATAAATTGATAACTTCCCATTTTCTTAACAATTTCTCAAATTCGGATGAGACTATGGTAGTTTGCATTGAACTTCACTTATACTGGATTTAGGTCTCTTTCTATGTTATATTTTGTTGCCATTTTCTATTTTTGATAGCATAGTGCACTTCATAGTTCTTATGGAAATTTTCTTAGGAATATATCGTCTGGAGATTTAAACAGTCTGTTTATTTAACACCTCTTGCTACCTGTAAAATTTAGTATCTACGTTGGCAAAACTGCAAATTTGTTTTCCCAAACATGCATTTCATCTTGTATAATTTCAACTTGTTAAGCTTTTATTCTCTGATGGCAGAGCACAACATCGTGATAAGAGAAAGATCAAGTGGATTGGAGATATGGAGCGCCCGCTACTCACTGGTCTTCTGTCGTGACACCATATCTAGCTGTGGAAGACTCGATTCTTTACTTCTTTCCGCATCTCTTCCTTAAAAATCTAGGTTTTACTACTTTCTTTATAGATTTACAGTAGTTAATTTTGAGAGAGAAATAATTTAGGATTAGAGTGGTTCCATAATTTGCTTCCCCTTGCAAGGAGGGATGATGGACCACACCCATCTTAATTTTTGTAACATGTAACTGGAAGCATAATAGGACATTCCAGATCATACAGGGAAAGATGTAGTTCATTGTACTAAATGAATTTAGTTTTGCTGGGCAAAAGCCTCTATCCAAATTAGATGAAATTTTGTAAGAATGATCTATATATTAGGTTTTTGCGCATCTTTTTTTTCTTCTAAAAAAAAAAAATTTGATTTTTTTTTTCTTTAACTGAATTGAAATATATTCATAGACACAAGTTACCATCGAAATAGAAGAAAAACTGGCCACCCTGACAATGTTTATAACTTACAAGATAAAAGATGGAGGTGCATCTCAGCACCCACTTATATTTGAGGTCCCAATTTGCTGGCCTTTCGTAGGAATGAAAATCCACAAACAATACATGCTAGTGATGCTACTTTTATTTTTTTGGACAGAAAAATACATGCTACTTGAATCCAGTATTTAGAAAACTTAAAATTGCTGAAGATGCGTTAGCCAATCGGTAAATGGAATTTCTCAAGCAAAGTATGAAATTTATTTTAAACTCTTGTAAAGTTGTAATCCATATACCGATATGCGTTGAAGCTCTCTATTTCAAGAACCAAAAATTTCACTACTATACCGACCAACAAAAAAACTCAAATGTGCATGAAAACAGTAGTCAAGAAACTTGAGTTACAGTCCTTGCAACTCTTAACCAGAAACAAAAAATGCAAGAGTAGCGATTGTTACTAATCCCAACAACGCAGATTTTCCCTTCAAAAATTTGTGGGGAGCAGCCATATTTGGAGACGGTGCGGGAGTCTTGGCAGCAGTAATTGCAGTAGGAGAGGGTAATGCAGAAGGAGTTGCAGCGGTTGATACCTTGAGAACATTAATGTCGACCTTCTGGCCGGCTTGGCAGTGACCGGGAACACCGCAAAGAAAGAAGTGGTGGCCTTTCGTCTTGATTGTGATGGAGTCGTTTCCGGTGCCGTAGGATTCCAAGGGGACTGAAGCGTTACATGACCTGTACATGGCATGTGTAACTCGAAGTACATTGTGAAACTGAGGATTGTATGTGAATTCTGATCCCATGCACCAACAAACAAAAATAAGGATGAGATTTTGTTCGTCTTCAAAAAAGGTTCACATGTCTGAAGCAAAACAAGGCCAATTAAGAAGCAAAACGATTTGGAACATCAGTTTGTGTTTCTGGTAATTAACCCATGTAAATAGCTAGCTACCTCAAATAATTTTTGTTAGTTGATTTCTTTCTTAAGTGGGAAATCACGTTATACAGAAACTTTAGAGCTGTATTATCAAATCGGGATAAGTAGGAACGTGCATGGTCGTTGTCGATCTTTGCCTGAGATCTGACCATTTTTCACTAGAATCTATAATCAGATTATCTTACGAAACAAATACAGAACTATAACAAATAAACGGATTAAGCTTAAGCTTTCATGTACAGACCTGTCACCTTATATTCTCTTTTTTTTATTTTTATTTTATTTTATCTCATATTATCTTAATTCCTGGTTGCCTCACACCTTTCAGCCTGATATTCTAGTCCCAAATAATCTCAATGCTCCTTTAGTTTAGTTTAATCATCAACACTAAAAGTGTAATGTAAGAGTTGTAGTGGGGATCCAGATCGACCCCCAAGAAACAAAAAGACTTATATGAGTGGGAATCGTGGGTCATTTTGTACGTGAATTTGAAGACACTGCTTCAAAATGCAGGCGTGCAGCATGAGAAACATGATTAAAAATTTTGGTCCATCTCAAATTTGAGTAGAAAAGACAGTGATGATCTCCCACTAATAATCTCTATTGGAAGAAGAAAAAATAAATGACCTAATTAAACACAAAGAGAACCCAGGGAGACAATACTGAAAAACATGACCTCAATTTCAGTTGTAGAGAAACTTAAACAAGAAAAAGAGAACAAAAAATTGAAGAAAGTTGAACTCACTGATAACATCTCCAACTCCGAAGGTCTTAGTAGCAGCCCATTCTTTATAGTTAACATTTCCCATAGTGGTCCATCCAGCCGAGTCTCCGACCTTGTGTTCAGTCGCATTTGAAACCTGCAGCACCAGAGCCATCGTCGCCACCAACACAGCCAATGCTCTGATCACGAAAGCCATGCCTCTTTAAAATGAGAGTAGTACTAGAATTGAGTACTTTGTTAAGGTCTGGAGTTCGGGTGTGGCAGAGCCTGAGAATGGATTCGTTCAGGACTTCAGGTTGAGGCAATATATAAAGCTTTAGGAGGAATGACCGGGTTGGGAGGTTGGAGATAATTGAAAGTTAACTTGAGACCCAAAAGGAAAAGTGAACTGACTACGGTTCATCTGTGTTAGTGGCATGCCCTAAGGCCTTGTTTGGTTCGTGAAAATTGTTTTTTCTTTTTTCTTTTTCTTTTTTCCTTTTTCGCTTTTTTCAAGTTATTTTCACTAATTTCTCTATTAAGTTTGGAAATACCGGGAAAACAGTCGAATGATGTCGCGTTGGTTTGATGCGCATTTATGTGAAAGTAACATCGATCTTGTTTCAAATTGTAAACAATTCAAAATTTTCTTGAATAGTCATTTGGTTTAGTGGCATAATCTGCTCTTCATATGTGAGAAGTTGTGTGTTTGACACATGAAAAACTTGTTGTAGTATTTCAATTATTTTTTTGATCGAACAAACATCTAGAATAGAATTGAGACTTTTACGGTGGTGTCTAAAATAGAGAATTAATACGCAGAGAAATTATAGGAAAAATAATTCTCATTGATCATACGTCGGCGTGACAAACACAAATGATCTTTAATTTCTTAGGTTCAAGCATTATTATTATTATTATTATTATTTGCCTGGTGGAATGAAAGCAACATCTTAATTCTTTGTGGGAGTTATAAAGGCCGTGTCAACTGAGTCGCTTAATTTGTAGGGAAAAGGGACTGTATCTTTTAGTTTGGTAAAATACAATGACCTTCCAATCCAAGTGAAAGAAAGTAAGAAAGTGACAACAATATTATCTATGATTCATTGAAAAGATGTATACATTATTCTCTATGATGTGTTCCATCAATGAACTATAACAAATCAAATCCTCGGACATAATTATAATTTGATTAATTTTTATCCAGAATCACGAATTTTCGTGTTTATATTTATAAATTTTGTTTTCTTTTAAAGATTAATAGATTTTGTTTTTAGCTTCATCATCGTATAGAAACATTTAGAGAAACATTTAGAGGATGAATTTTTCAGTATTACAGGAGAACCACTGTCTAATTAAATTCCATTCCCAATCAAATTTTGACTTGTGAGATTTTATTGCAGAAAATTATTTTAACGATTTTGAAACTATATCAATGACAACCGGTCAACCATATTGTGAAAACAAAAGAAACAGAAATATAGACAGCTAATTACAAGAGTTCTGATTTTCACTTAGTTCTATAGGAGTAAGAATATAAGATTGAAGGACGTGAAAGGCAAGGATGCTGGGTCTTAGTTTGTTGGTTATGGCTAGCTAGTTAGCTAGTGGTGGTGGTGGTGGGGAGTATACGTAGAAAGCTCATCTTCAACTAAGAGATGAGTCTGGCCATGATTACAGTTTCATTGTTTATTTAGTATTGCAGAAAGTTTTATTCATATTGGTGAGTGCCATGATGACATTGCTCTATTGCCACAATAATTTGACCGCAGTTGAGAGTATTGCTTTGTTCATGGGACAAGGACAGTCTTGCAATTTACATTTCCTTTTATGAAGTTACACGGACATGCGTAACCATGCCATAAAGAGATTGTGCAGATGGCGTAGCACATTTTGGGCATACTTTGAATTGGGAAAACATGTCTGCACTATTGATTAGTTTAACTTTGGGCTAGCTTTCAGCCCTCCATGTAACACCAAAAAACAAAAACAAAAAATCAAAATTTTGATTCAGCAGACGCAATACAATGCAGGGTTGCACGAACTTCTCTCTAGTAAGCAGAAGTTGCAAAGCTTTGTTAATACTGCATAGGCAACTAACATGGTGAATAACCACATCGCCTCACCTTTCCGATAAGTACTTCTAATAAGAGGAGGGTTTACTTCATATTAAGATGATCCTCCACATAAGGGAGTACAAGACAGAACACAGAAGTCACATATCCCAAAATTGAAAAGAAAGTCAGAAAGAATCCTGTGTATTAGTAGAAGCTACTGCCAATGAACAATGATGCTAAGCAAAACAATTTTCTCTTGTAATAAACTCCTGATACAGATAAGAGGGCCAAATCCAACCCATAAAGCTTTTCAACTACATGGTCTTTCAGTGACCTAAAGAAAGGTAAATAGCAATAGATATGTATATATATGATGTTCATATCTAAAAGGTGTATCTACTACTTAGTGCAGACAGAAGTCGCAGAACCCTGAAGCTTCTTCAAAATCTACAACTGTGTAACGGGATCAAATCCATTAGAATGTCCATTTTTCTTTGCGCCTTTAGTACCATTAGTGTTGGCTCCTTCAGTGTGGTATTCACCATCAATGTACTTCTTCCACAACCAATGCTGCCTCCAGACCCTCTCGGTCATTTCTTCAATGGGGATGTTCTTTGTTTCAGGGACCAGGAATAGCACGAAGATTGACATGATCAGGACCCAGCTTGAGAAGAAAAGGAAGATGCCAAACTTGAAATGGCAAAGCATAGAGAGGAAGGCCTGTGCTATCACAAAAGTGAAGAGCAAGTTGGTGCAGACAGTCACACTTTGCCCTGCTGATCTGATCTCCAGTGGGAATGTCTCACTTGGTATCAACCAACCTAGAGGACCCCAAGACCAGGCAAAGGCAGATACGAAAGTGCAGACCAGGATCACCACAAAGATTGCAAAGCCTTTCTGAAGGTCATCATTGTGGTCCTTGACCTTGATCCCTAGTATTATGGCTATAACCACTTGTGACAGGAACATTTGAACACCAGCTTCGAGTAAGAGCATGCGACGACCCACTTTGTCAACTGAGTAGATGGATACAATAGTGGAGAGAACATTCACAGCTCCAGTTATAACAGCTGAGTAGAGAGCAGCGTCTTTGCCAAATCCCAATGTGTCAAACAAGACCGGTGCGTAAAACATAATGGCATTGATTCCAGTAAATTGTTGAAAGATCTGCAGCAAGTATAATAAAGCAAAGACATCAGATGCAAATACTAATTGGAAAGTATATTAAGCTCTAGGACAAATAGGCATTCTATGAGATTATAAACCTGCAAGGCTACTGCAATGACTAGCTGTGGCCGATTCCTACGCTTTAGGAGATTTCTGAAAGGGTGCTTCACTTCACTAGCCACACGACTAGCCTCAACAAGTTCCAAAAACTCAGGTTCAACGTTGTCAGTACCCCGAATCCTTCTAAGTACAGCTTTTCCTTCTTCTAAGCGACCACGCTCTACAAGACTGTTGGGAGTTTCGACAACCAAGAGAGCACCCAAGGTAAGGAGACCAGCAGGAAGACCAGCCAAACCCAATGATACCCTCCATCCCCATCCTCCTTCGATTCTGTTATTGCAAGTGATTCATCAAGGACAGTCAGCAACATAGCCAGCATTTAGAGGCAAAACAAAAGACTGAATGACATCCTTTTTTATGGTTCAAATAAAAGATACTTCTTTCCTTTTATTTTGTTAGAAAAAATCAAATGTTCAGCATTACTAATAAAAAATCATCTGAATTCAAAATCCGGATTTTGTTGTGTGGAAGTTAACACACAAATTCTGCGCCAAGGCAAAGCCATGAGTATTGAGTAGATAAGGTAGTCCAGTAACTAGACAGCTTTGGCTACAATAGTTTTGGTTAAGAAGTTCCACGCCATCTTCTGAATGATTTAAAAGTTGTTCACAATATGTAGAAAGTATAATCCTTTTGATTGAATTAACCTGCTGCAATCAAGTACTGATCCAGTTCATTTTATTCTATGGATGAACATTTGAATGACCTATACAGAAATGCTTCAGGGATTGAATCAATAGATGACCAGCTAGAAATGTTTAAGCCATCTGAACAAGTATAAAATAAGGAGAAAATTGATCAAACCATTTGAGAACTGAAAACAATATCAGACACGTCTCTACAAATTAGCATCCAGCCTTTTTTGTCCTAAGTGACCTATCTACGTTCAAATGCATAGTTTAATACAGTAAACCCACCTTGATAAGTACTCATCTAACATTAGTTTTAACAGTAGAGTGATTCAATAATCTATTTTATGGGCCCAAATGTTGACTTTATGATACTAAGTGCTTAATACTTAATTTCTACATAAAGACTTGGTTTTGAAAACATGCTTATACAATTTTTTTCTTATTTAATATCAACTAACACCTGTGGTATTTTCTTCTGATAAATGAACAGGTGTCCTAAGCATGGATTGTCTTCCAACTTAATATAATTCTCTATTTTACTAATTTGGTACCAATAATTCTTTTCCAAGTAATAGTATGATGTCAGAGGAATTCTTTACTGGCTTGTTGTTCCTATAGGTTTCAGTGATTAAACAACCATTGAACAAGTAAAATGGAAAGTAACTCACTTATTGGTGCCATAGTTAACCAGGTTCGCAAACAGAATGCCAATGGTGACATTGAGCTGGAAGAGTATGTTTAGCCCCCCACGTATTCTTGTAGGTGCAATCTCAGAAAGGAACAGAGGAACAGCCTGCAAGTATCATAAGAATTGAAAGATTACAGGCCACGCAAAAGCATATTAAACATATGAAAATCTCAGATGAATACTATGTTGGATTAATTGAGTTCAAATTTTCATATTAAACAAGTTATTTGTTGCACACAAGGACAATGTAATCCAACAGAATTACTTGGGATCACATGCATAGGGCCTTGAAGGTGTTTTTTTAAGTTTCTTAGATATGAGGTGGAATTGAATTTAATGTCCTAGTAAACAAAGAGATAAGATAAAAAAAAGTCCAACATGTACACCGCACAATGATGAAATAAGCTGGAAAAAGTGGAACAGAAAGGTCTATAGTTTCACGTTTTCTCACAAAGAAATTCATGGCTTTTTTGGAAGGAAACTGATTCCAAAAGCAAGAAGATGCAAAGTAATTAGATGAGGCGGCCTCTTCATCAGAAAACTCCAGGCCACAAATCACTCTCTGTGATGTCATGTTTATCCTATTAGCCAAGGAATGGTAAAGAGGTCTCACCACATGTCAAACACCAGAATATACCTAAAAGCAGAAAAGTTGAAAAACAAGTGGAAGATTATGACTTGAGCCTCTCTAGCCAAAAAGTGTGACGCACAAAAGCTTAGGAAAAGAGAAAGCCATGGCTTGTGATTTGATCATGGCCATGCTTCTCTTCCAATCTAAGAGCTTAGATCCACCAGTGACCCAGAGGACGTTAGTCCTCCATGGTGTTCTGTGACCATGACTATGGCCCCAAAAAGATTTCAAGTCAAACAAACGAACATATTGGCTAAGATATTTTGGTAAAATCAAACAACTCGTATTTTTTATTTTCATAACTGAGGTGTGTAGTCACTAGTCAGTACCTAGAACATGTTAATATCATCCTCATAACAATCCAAAGCAGATTTGTGATAGTAATAGGAATGGACCCAAATACAGATATGACTGATCTGGTGTCTATATTGCAAGAGACAAGTCTATTAACGCATCTTAAGCGTACACCACACTCTGTCTCCCTCAAACAAAATCACCCAGATCACAGGATATGTTCAATTACTTACTGTAACAAGTTAAAAAAAGTTACCTGATTGGCAAAACCAACTCCACAGCCAAGTGAGATCCTCCCAATAATGAGCATAGCTAGATCCTGAGCTGCAGCATTGAGAATTGTCCCAACTATGAAGAAGCACCCGGCAATGAGCATAGAGGGTCTCCTCCCATAGTTTCTGGTGGTGTAGGAGGCGGCGAACGTCGCGGTTAAACCAGCCAGGTAGAGTGAAGATGTGAACAACTGCAGGCCCTGGTTATCATACTTGCAGTAATTGCTGTTGATGCCTGGGTTCAATGTGTTTCTATAAACAACTGGGAAGAACTTTTTCAAGAATGGGGTCATAGATGTAACTCCACCTGCATCAAATTCACCATCAACAATTTTCCAAGGTTAGAAAGGTAAATTTGCAGCCAAAACTATAATGGAAATCAAACCACATGACCATGAAAATTCCCTTGGCGGGAGCAACAGCACAATTTCCCTCTTCTATTTTTTATCAAAATCAACAAAAAATTAAAATAAAACACAAATTCTCCGAGCTAAAAAATTTCGTATTTATTTAGTAAAAAATCAGTAAATATTCCAAAAAAAATTATCACATATCTGAAATTCGATTCTGTTAATTGATAATATGCTAATTTAAAATGAAAATCAGAAACGGATAATTATATATATATATATATCCGATTACAATAATAGAAACTTTCTAGTGTTGCTTTCACAGGCATTGATTAATTCAAACCCATTGTTTACTCAAAAAGAAAGAAAATCATGCACTAATTAATCACTTAAAGCAATTCAAAATCATCGGCGGTAGGATCCTCCGGAACCCTAACCAAAGAGTCGGAAGCTCAACCGGCGAGAGCTAGATCTAACCGAGACTCGTTTAAACACATAATGTCGAAGACTAAACCGGTCAATAAATTTGATACCTGAAACGCCGACGTCGTAGCCGAACATGAGGCCGCCGGTGGCCGCCATTATGCATGATATGATGACGATGGGAGTGATCTTCGCCTCGAATTCACGGCCGCCGCCGCCGGTCGAGAAGCCTCCGGCCATGTCGCCGGGTGTGGAGAAATCGAAGTCGGATTGTGGTTCGCCGGAGAAATGAGAGAGAGAGAGCGAAGGAGGGTATTGTGATTGAGCTGAGGAGTGTGGGGGTGGTGGTGTGGGATTATATAGACGACGACGAAGAGAGCACGAGGTACGAATCGGATCCTGTGGTGGGGCACCACCGTTGGGATTTCGCCACGTGGTTTGGTATGGCTGGCAAAAGTCTTTATAGTCAATATTTGAGGACGAGCCGTGGGTTTGCGATTGAAGAGTCAATAATAGCCTTTGAATTTTACTACTCTTGACCAAACAGGTAATTCTAGTTGGATTTTGCTATTGTCCCGGTAGAAAAGGTAACAGTAACTTCGTTGAGAACACATTTACGTACGGATAACGGAGTCATGTGTTTAGCTTTCGATCACCTTCATAATGGCAAGACATTTCATGCTAATGATCGAGGCTAGCTAGGTATGAAATTGTGTATATGTATTTCTTCTTCTATTTTTCTTGTTTTTCAAGCCATATACGTGAATCAGTAGTAGATATTTAGTTGTATGACTAAATATGTGGAAGTTGATCCTCTCCTGCTTCATCTAAGTAAAATAGCTGCTTATATGTTTTCTAGCTGGGGTTACTGTTTTGTAAGTCATTATTGTATATTCAATATTGAAGGTTACACAAGTTAGAAAGCTGATACCGATTCGTAATGATCTTCTTCTTCTTTTTTTCTTTTTCTTTTTTGAAATGCTAAACTTTTCTCCTACATATATTAACGGCTATGAATCAAGTAAAACTTGTAGTTTGAGTAAATTGCTCTACCTATATATACTATTCAAAACATGCATAAAGAAAACAAGTGTGAAATATGCTAAATTGGAAAGCAAGTTCTAACTTGATTTCTTTCTCATGTACGACGTTCTATATATTTAACCGGGCTACGTATTATTAGAGGATATAATTTATACCATAAAATTAATGAAATAATCAAGATTAGGTTGACATGCAAACTAGGTTCGTGGTCGATCATAATTCATACACATTACGATATTTCCTAGAACAGTAAATATATGTATATATAATAGTCTCATATTCTGACCCGACCTACATAAACAAGTAGTCACCACAGACGTCAAGAATCTAAACGAATAATAAGCTCGAATATACACACGAACATATTTGTATGCTAGCTAGCCAATGGAAACGAAACACATGCAAGTTGGATTCCATATGAACTGCATTAGACTTTACGTAGAGGACAATGTGCAGGGTGGCCCAAAATTTTGTTTGTTAGGGTTTTCTTTTGCAGCTTTGAACCTTATACTTTGCTACAGATAAATATCGATGATGGATCATGGATATATAATACTGTTGTGGTACATATATACATACACACATATATATATACATACACGTACGTACATTGTTCGCTCGCATACTGGCTAGTTCGTCAGATATTTTGTCTACATCTTTGACTTGTTTTTGTTTTCGATACAAACATCTTCGACTGGCCGGTTAGTCCCCTCGATCAATTTATATTAAAGTATCATAAGCATGTCGACGATTGAGTTTCGATCGAGTTTTCCCTAATTCAGCTAGAATATCATTTTATACATAAGGTCCAAGATTCTTGTTTTTTATTTTATTTTTTAAGAATAAAAAAAAAAGATAAGGTCCAAGATTCAACAAATATAAGAAAAGAAGAATGAGTATGATATGATGTTATTATTGCAGGGTTTATACACAAGCTCACCTCTAAATTAAAACAAACCATGCATCATTTTTCTTCACGTACATCGATCCTAACGTACATATATATATATATAAGTTAACGTTGTTGAAATAAATTCGATCACTTGTATCATGAAATACTGAAGGTAATCATACTTTCTCATCCACCATAACAGATTGTATTCATATAGTAGCTAGCTAATAATCTGAAGAAGAATGACTAAACAATAATAATGCCCTATATATATATATATATATATATATATATAAATTCCCAGTAACATTATATTTAGTGCAAGCAGTTGTTCCCAAAAGACATTCCAAGAACAAATAAATTATGAGATTTCCAGAATTGTTTTTGTTGGTGCCCGGCACGTTTGAATCTCACTTGATTAATACATCAACAACCTTAATTAATGAAATCATAATTCACAAGAACAAATTAAGCAAGTGATGCTGATAAGGCAGTGACGCAACATATGCATCCTGGATTTAACACATGTAAATATAATTGCTAGACTAAATTTGGCTTCCATTATTTTCAACCCAATGAGAAACAGACTTCAATTCTTATCCATTTGCTCTCCTTTCAGAGTTTCATTTTTTTTTTTAACATAAAGAAAGAAGCAGAAAGAAGATGAAGAACAAGAATAGAATTTAGGAGAACAAATTGGAAAACCCTAGCATCCAGGATCCCAGTGTTTCCCGTGTTCTTAGAATATTATTCTATCTCTGTTCAGACCCAGAAAAAGATAGACATGAAAAACATGTGTTTATCTGACCAAACGACAAGAGTCACCATTTCCATTTATCGATATGCAGATCGATGGAGGCAGGCTTTGGATAGTAGATTATGTATACCTTTAACTATTTCTACAAACACCCCCAAAAATATCTAACTTGACATGCAACTAGGAGTTTCGTTTGGCAACTCTTTCATCCAATAGAACAATATTTGCTGAGAGTTCTATTATTAGAAGTTACGTACCTATAATCTTGTGTTATGCTAATTTGGATGCTTCGTGATTCATGTAAATGCAGTTGGCATCCCAAAAAAAAAAAGGAATAGAATCTTAACTAAAGAAGTAAAATTATCTTCAAATATGTTCTATATATTACGTACATATCTCATTCAAAAGAAACTCTTCGTTTTTTCATGATGTATCGCGTGGTTGGTAAAAATAGATAAATATATGTATAATAGTAGTTTATATGTTATATATGATCGATATATCAATGTGATTACAAACACAAGTGGCATACTAAATTAGATTGCCATGCATTTTCTTTAAAAATTAAGAACGGCAAATTAGGCTAATTTGGCCAATTACCAAAATAATGACGTCGGGCGGGCGATGATCGACCTGAAGATGGAGATATGAGAGGGCAGAGTATGTGGGATTCAGTGGGTGCCAAAATGAAAATGCGTGAGATTAGTGTGTAATTAGGCGACGTCAAACTTGACCATGAATTAGCTAGAGGTCCAAAACCAGGTAAATTCCAACCATCTTGGTTTGGGGTTTAGAAGTCGATCTGGGACTTTTCTGTTCTCCCTTTTTGGTTTTGGATAAAAGAAGATCCAGATTAGATAAGATGAAATCGACACGAGAAAATTCTATGCAATGCTGCTGCGCGCACAGGTTCGCAGCCGAAAGAGTTGCGAACTTGTACACTTTACAAAGCTAGAACGTAGAAAGTTCACTTAAAAAGAAAACGAAGAATAAGAATGAATAAAGTGAGAGGACTTTTGAGCGCTAGCTAGGTTGAACTAAGTTGAACCAATTAATATTAGGCAAGTTTTGTGGGGATTCAACTATCTGAAATGGTGCTTAATTTTGTGATTCAAAGGCAACGTACGTTGGAATTATTATTGCTAATTTGCTACTGCGAGCTAGCCATTCGCTTCAACCTACAAGTTTTCTCCTTTTATGATCATTAGTAGTGTCGATCAGCATCTCTACACATTATTGGGAGTGCTATCTTAATCACAATATGTATAGTGGACAAGTTGGATTATGGTGCGTATCATTATTTTTGTGTCTACCTACTACTTGAGTACAAGGAAAGAAAATTAAGGAAGTGCTTGTGAAACACAAAGAAGAGCATAAGTGCCTTCTCAAAAAAGAAGAAGATCGAAGAAGAGCTTAAGTGGATAATTGGAGTTTTGGCTAGTTTGGGATTTCTCTAGGGCTACATTGTTGTGCTTGTTCTTCCTTGATTATATTCGATCAACTTTTGCTGTTACTATATCTGATAATCAATAAGAGAAAGTTTATATACTGGAAAGATCTAATGGGAAGATCAAGCCGAAGTTGCTAGACTGTGAATTCTTGTGAGGGTAGAGGAATGATATTGTATAGGACTTCAAGACATGATCAATGCACGCAGTTGGTGATCGAGGAAATGGTTTTCTTCCAATCATGATGGAAAGTTCATTCTCAAAAGAATACGTTCTTTTCAAAATCAAGCTGAAATTACTCATGAAACCGACATTTTCTTATAGATTTTAAGAATGCATGGTTCTCGTTGTATATATTAAAATATATATATATATAAAAAAAAAATGGTTCTCTCTATGAGAAAAATTAATTAATGATCAAATTGGGCAACACTTACCTCAATATTGGTCCAAATTGGTGTAAAGATTTGTATGCAATATGGTTTTTGTATACGAGAATAGCACAAAGGCAATAGATGAGAACGTAGAAAATAGAAATTAGATATTGAGCTAGGTCTTGCCAAATTTAAACACTGTGAGAATGCATATAAAAAAGATGTCGCCTAGTATTGAAAGAAACTTTATTGATAGAGTTTTGTTAAGCAACATACGGGAAATGAAAGAGGAATTCCTAAGCACGCACTTTTGAATTCGAATATGATCCTAAGCCCTTCAAGCATGGCCCTTGGGTGCGTCCATATCCCACTCATCCATGAATCTCTTCCAGAACCAGTGCTTCTTCCATACTCGGTCAGTCATCTCTTCAATAGGGACATTCTTGGTCTCAGGAATCAAGAAGACCGTAAAGAGTGTCATGACAAGAACCCAGGCACAGAAGAAAAAGAATATGCCGAACTTCATGTGGCAAAGCATTGAGAGGAAAGCCTGTGCTATAACAAATGTGAAGAGCATGTTTGTAAAAACAGCAACACTTTGTCCAGCAGAGCGAGCCTCTAGGGCAAATGTCTCACTTGGGATCAACCACCCTAGAGGTCCCCAAGACCATGCAAAGGACGCCACGAAGCTGCAGATCAAAACTACCACAAGAATTCCCAAGCCATGTCCGAGGTTGTTAGTTGTATCCTTAACTTTCAGTCCCATCACCACTGCAACTCCCATTTGAGAAAGGAACATTTGAACACCAGCTTCTAGCAAGAGCATGCGACGACCAGCTTTGTCGACAATGACGATTGATACAACAGTTGAGAGGACATTGACAAGTCCTGTTATGACAGCTGAATAAAGAGAGGCGTCACTCTTAAATCCCAAGGTCTGGAACAAGACTGGAGCATAAAACATGATCGCATTAATCCCGGTGAATTGTTGGAAGATCTGTAAACATGCACAGGCGTCATATTAGAATCCACAAATTGACAATCAGAACCTCTTGTGTTGTATGTGTGTGCGCACGTAACATATTACCAAAGTGATTTAAAGTTAAAATGCCGATGAGCCATGACCTGCATCATTATTGCAATGATCAAAGAAGGCCTGTTCCTACGCTTAAGCAGATTTCTGAAGGGATCTTTAACTTCTGCAGCGACACGACTTGCCTCAACGATTTCTAAGTACTCTGGATCTACATTGTCAATTCCTCGGATCCTCTTAAGAACTGCTTTTCCTTCCTCCAACTTACCTCGTTGGATCAAACTATTAGGAGTGTCTACCACAATAAGAGACCCTACGGTTAGCAGAAGTGCGGGGACGCCAGCCAAACCTAGTGATATTCTCCAGCCCGTTCCGTCAGTTAGTCTGCATATATGGTAGCACAAATTATTTCAGATACTGGTACTTACATGTGAAATTGAGACGGATTAATTCAAATGCAAACCAAAATAAAGTTGTGGAGGCTTGTTAAACAAACCAAGATTCCTGCTCGTAAGCATTTTTTTTCTTTTTCTTTTTCAATTGACAACGTAAGAAGATCTAGCTAGGCTTACTTGGAAGTTCCATAATTGATAAGGTTTGCAATCAGAATGCCAATAGTAATATTGAGCTGGAAGAGTATGTTAAGTGCCCCACGAATTCTTGTGGGTGCAACCTCGGATAGGAAAAGTGGAATCGCCTATTATACACAAGAAAATGGGCGAACTAATTAACTGGCATGGAATTAAAACTAAAATGATGAAAAAATATTGAAATCAACACAAGTAATAGTCTAAGACAAGGTTAAATAAGAAACCTGGTTAGCAAATCCAACTCCACAACCAAGTAAGATCCTTCCAATAATGAGCATCGCAAGGTTATGAGCTGCAGCATTAAAAACTGTTCCAACGCAAAAGAAAATCCCAGCAATCAACATGGTTAGCTTTCGGCCAAGCATTTTGGTTGTGTAAGACGCAACGAAGGTTGCTAATAAAGCAGCAAGGTACAACGACGATGTGAACAGTTGTAACCCTTGATTATCATATTTGCAGTAATTGCTATCAAGTCCTGGAGTCTGTTGCTTCTTATATACAACTGGGAAGAATTTCTTTAGAAAGTCGGGCATCGATGTAACACCACCTGTATGTAAAACTCGAACAAATTAATTCACTGCATACACAAACCATGTAGAACAACATAGCTCAACAAATAACATAGCTAGTTAGCTACGCGTACCTGAAATACCAACATCGTAACCAAACATGAGTCCTCCACTAGCTGCCATTATACAAGAAATGATCACAAGAGGCGTGATCTTGGCTTCAAATTCTCCGCCTCCCGACGACACCCCAAATCCTCCCGCCATGATTTTCTACTTCCTATATGAACTTGGGTATGCCTTATTCCCTGAACTGCAATAATATACAACAAATGTACAAGGAAATGGAGAGAGCTCCTGACTTGTTGAATGACAAAAGTGGGACTTATATAACACAATATCAGAGAGTCGTTGACGTAGAAGATGGGGAGAGTTAGTTAGTGACATGGTCAGAATTATCCCAAATGGCATTGTCTATGGTTGGCATTCACTCATGATGCTTGGTTTGTTGCAGGGCAGTTTTTTTGTTGCAGGAAAGTTGATCAGGTCGTTAAGCATAATGCTAGGACCATATTAATTTTATTACCATATTATGTGGTAGTTAACAGGAAAATTGCAGCATGGTAATAAGTAATGGATGTAATAAGAACAATCTGAGAGAAAAATGGCGATAGGATAGCTACGAAATTAATTGTTATAACGTGTAATTGCATGATGGTTTTTTTTTTTTTTTTTTGAACAAGTTAACTGCATGATAGTTTAAAGTCACTGATGTTGTAATCGACAACCCTAGGAAAAAAAGAAGAAGAAGCTTCGCAATGTCTACTCCATCATTTTCAATTTTTTCGTTTTTTTTTTTCTGGTTATATTCTTGGCCGGGGATAATGACAATTTGCATAAAATGAGAGTTGAGCCTTGAAGTAATATGCTTAACCCTTTTGAGAAAAGAAAAAAAAAAGTAATGTTAAAACACCTCCATGCATGCGTTCATATAAAGACATATACATAGCAATTTACAGTTACGTGAATTTTATAAAATCATACACAATCCTTCGTCTAATGCTAGAAGAATGATGTGTGCATAATATTAATTGAAAATAACTCGAGAGTTTATAATTTTATACAAGGCCTAGATTAGACAATTGCGATCCATTAAGAAAACTTATAACACCTTCAAATCAACTTACAGTATTTCTAAGCAAAAACAATATACAGACCAATTATGGCTCGCGTTCTCTCTCTCTCCGGGTTAGCCGCCCTCTCTTTTTTTGCTGGGAGCGAAGGGCTGTGGGATAGCGGCGACGGCGGCAGAGGCTTAGTTGATGATGGCTACGAATGGAATCTGATATTGGGGTTTAGCATCTTAGAAGATATGATGTCCTACTCTCTCCTTGGAGAAAACCTACGAACGCAGACGGCATCTTTCGACGTCTGAGGCGTTTCGACAAATCAACGACCTCTTGGCTGTAAACATTGGACTGGGAAGGGTGGCTATACCGTCAATGGAAATCGATGAGGTAGATCGTTCTTTTCCATTCCATTTCAATGCGACGCCGATGAGCGGATGCGACCATGATTGAAGCTAGGTTCCTGGGCTCAACTGACGTTGACATGTGAGGGAGGAGAAGACGGCAAACTGGTATTCAGGTTTTTTTTCTTCATGAAAGGCGACGTCGATGAAGGTAGATCCGAAGAGACTGAAGCTGGGTCTTTTTAAGATTGTGGATCAGAGAGATCTTGGTGATTTGGTTGTGGCCGACAGTGATTTGGCGGTAGTGGTTGGTGTGTTGGTGGTTGTGGTGAGCGTGTTGGAGGTTATGGAGCTTTGGGAGCAGAAGGGGGTGATCGACATGCCGGCGGTGGTAGGCACCAGACTGATGGTGTTGACTCTGAACACTGTTTTTGGGCTAGGGTTTGGTGCCGGAGTTAGGTTCGGCTTATTTTGGGTCTTCACTCTGGGGTGGATTTGGTTGGATTGGGTCTTTATGGCCCAGAATATGGTTATCATGAGGATAGTCAAACAAATGAGGGAGGAGTTTTCTCCTCTTATTACTAGTTTGGACTAGTTTTTTTAATCTGGTCACGGTGTCTTGGGGTATTTGGTTATTTTCAATTTAGTCATTGCTTCTAAATATCCTAAATATTGATTTTTGTGCTTCAGTGCCCCGATAAAAAGGTGGGTGTATTCGTGATTCTATTAGTCTAGTTTTTAGGTTGGTGTGTCATAAGAGATAGTTCTTATTGGTCGGTCATGATGGCTGTGTTATCCTTATATTGTTTACTGAATGAAAGTTGTAGACTTTCGATTCAAAAAAAAAAAAAAAACTTATAATTCTCGTATTGGGCATAAAATAAAAGTGATTACATTATTGATACTTGATGGGTCATTATTATCTACCACGTCCTTTTTAATTAGGGTGTGGTAAATAATACCAATTTATCTAGCAATTTATGAGCAATTTATGAGCAACTCTCCTGTCTCAAATTCTAATGAGCTTCTGAAGATCTTGCATGTCATTTTTATTGAAGTTTGAACACTAGCTCGTGACGACTTTTTGCAATCTATATTTAATCTTCCAAGTGCAATTGGGTTTTGTGGATCATTTCGATGATCGCTGAAATAAAAAAAATTCATATAGTTATCATGTTTTGTGTAGAAAATTATTGATAAAAATACGGTTAATGGTTAATTCTGACAATTTTGGTTGTCGAAAATGGAAATCACGTTTCGTCCCATAGCATGTACCAAGTGAGCTATGATGATCATGAAATCACGAATAAGGACGGATTCAGATATTATAATTGGGTTGGGCTAAATTTACCTTGCTGCTAAAAATAATGTTTTAGAAACTTTTTAACTCTTACTCAAACGCGTACGTTTAAGCTTCATGTTTACATCTTCCACAACACGTGCAACTAGCTACCACTAAAATTTTAGCTATAATTTAGTCATTCAAACATTCAAATCTAATTCAAAATTTAATATAAAACATACTAACAAGGTCCATCCGTTCCTCCTTCAAACATCAACATGTCTCGCATAGATTTACCTACAACAATGAACGAAAACAATATACTAAGAAAATAAATGTTGTTGAGCCTCATGGGGTAAAAACTAAGCTTCGAGGCTGATAGAATTGAAAGAAAGTTTTTCAACATCCATAAATTTGATCGTGAACTTGAGTTACTGGACCACCAAAATTGGAAAAAACTCCGTAAACGGTTTGGGTGGCGAAAATGTTTCAAGCATACCCCCGGATCTTGGGATCATCTTCACAATCGTCCTCAATATATCTCTTCCAAAACCAATGTTGTCTCCAGACAACGTCCGTCATCTCTTCAATAGGTACACCCTTGGTCTCGGGAAGTAAGAAGAGCACAAACAAGAACATGATGAGCACAAAAACTCCGAAAAATAAGAATATGCCAAACTTGAGATGGCAAAGCATTGAGAGGAACGCTTGTGCTATGACGAATGTAAAGAACATGTTGACACCGACGGTCACACTCTGCCCTGCCGAGCGGGTCTCCAGGGGAAATATCTCGCTAGCTATCAGCCAGGCAAGAGGTCCCCAAGACCACCCGAATGAAAAAAACAAAGGAGCACACCAACACCACCACTAGAATCGCCATTCCGCGATCAAGGCTGCTTGTAGTTTCCTTCAGTTTTAAGTCCAAGAATTATTGTTACACCAACATGAGAAACCAACATTTGGATAGCACCTTCTAGCAAGAGCACGCGGCGGCCAGCTCTGTCTGCTAAGTATATTGATATAATGGCTCCGACCACCATACAGCTTCCTGTTATAACAGCTGAGTAAAGTGAAGCGTCACTTTTGAATCCCAAGGTCTGAAACAAAACTGGAGCGTAGAAATTGATTGCATTAATGCCAGTGAATTGCTGGAAGAACTGCAAGCATATGTCAACAACTCAATCAAGTACACATATGAAGTTTATATACAATTTGTATTAGCCAATAGACTGAAGTCAATGATCTATTACCCACAAATGAAGTTTATACCTGCAAAAACACTGTAATAATCAGTTGAGGCCTGTTCTTACGCTTAAGCAGATTTCTGAAGGGATGCTTAACTTCTTGAGCCGTGCGACTTGCCTCAAGAAGCTCTAAGAACTCCGGATCAACATTTTCAACGCCGCGAATTCTCTTAAGAACTGCTTTTCCTTGCTTTAACTTGCCTCGTTCAATCAAACTGTTAGGAGTGTCCACCAAAACAATAGCCCCAATTGTTAGCAGAACTGACGGAACACCAGCCAAACCCAATGATAGCCTCCATCCCCACCCCCCTGTTACCCTATCACGGCGCAAGACAGTCTAATTAATTACATGTCCTAGTACTCCAAGAACAAAAGAAGTACGAATAGAGTAAGATGGTGCCTTACTTGGAACTTCCATAATTGATAACATTTGCTAAAAGAAGTCCAATGGTGACATTGAGCTGGAAGAGTATGTTAAGAGCCCCACGAATCCTTGAAGGTGCAACCTCAGAAAGGAATAGAGGTACTGCCTTTTGTACACAGAAAATCGTATGCGCAAAACAATATTAGAGAATAATTGTGCTTAAATATGATGAAGCACAAGTAAAGCTAGCATAGTACGTAGTAGTAGTTTAAGATGAGATTAAGCAACCTGGTTACCAAAACCTACTCCACAACCGAGTAAGAGCCTTCCGATAATAAGCATGGCAAGGTTCTGAGCTGCAGCATTTAAAATTGTTCCAACGCAAAAGAAAATCCCAGCAACCAACATGGTCAACTTTCCGCCTAGCTTTCTTGTAGTGTAAGAAGCAAAGAATGATGCCGTTAAAGCAGCAAGGTACAGTGAAGATGTGAACAATTGCAGGTACTGGTTATCATATTTGCAGTAATTGCTCTCAAGTCCTGGAATTTGTTGCCTCTTATAGACTGTTGGAAAGAATTTCCTCAGGAAGTCGGGCATGGATGTAACACCCCCTGCATTATGTATAAGGTAGAGATTCAACAGACACAGTGGTGGACACACATGGGTCAGCAGAGCCAGTCACTCAGTTTTTGACATTTGGTATTTTTTTTTTAAATCTTTTACTGTTCGATATATGATATAATTGAATAGAGAATGAGAGAAATTGGAATAAAGAGCTTTAAACGTAGCCACTATTAGAGCTATAGCCCAAGAAAATTTATATAAAAACCTATTGACGTATGTGTGTATATTAGACTAACTGACAATATATGCAAAATTATACAAGTTTTTGTTCAGTAGTCTCATTGAGTTGTCGTCTTTATATCAATCGCATACTCTAATCGGCTAATCATACTACCACTCTTGCTGTTGTTGTGAGTTCTCCAATCAACCTCATGCTTTCCGACTCCCTAAGAACCTCAAGAACTTGACTTCGTATTGATTTGCACTAGTTTTGATGACAAATCTCAACACTTACACATATTTTAAGGAAATTAGAGACTTATATTGATATATAAAAAAAAAACACTTCGCGTAAATAAAACCTTTTGTTTTTTTTTTCCCCACTCACATAATTTTATGCATCCGCCACTGAACAGACACATAGGAAAGAAATACATTTCCAATGCTTGAATTTGCAAGAGTCATACCTGAAATACCAATATCATAACCAAACATGAGGCCTCCGCTAGCGGCCAATATGCAAGAAATGACGACGATAGGAGTGATTTTTGCTTCAAACTCTTCGCCTCCTGACGACGAAACCCCAAATCCCCCCGCCATGATTTATACTCTATTTTGTTTATTTTTTTAGCTATATACCTAATGAGTTAATTCTCAGGACCTAATCATCTACAAGAATGCGTATATCAACAAAGAAGAAGAGAGTCGACTAAATGATGTTGATTTTGTGTGCATAAGGAGTTATACAAAAAGATATTAGACCTCAACGTAGAAAATGGATGATTCAGTCAGTACCATGGTCAACATATTTTCTCATGGCGTGTACCTACGGCTGGTGTTCATTCTCCATGGCTGCTTAGTTTACAAAGTACGAGAAGTTAGTTACACCTCTGTTGATCAAGTCGTTAAGAAAGAGTAACGGTCTTAGAAAGATCCGTACTTTCTAACCACATGGATTACTTGGCCACTTTACTCGGGTCCATAGCGCATGCTAACTTAATTAATTACTTGAGAATAATTCATATGTCTTCTACTATTTAATATATATATATATATGTGTTTACTTAGCCAAATTTATCTATGTTTACACTACCAGATCGGACAGAATAGTCGACGAAAAAAATTTCGTCTACTATTCAAAATTTTCGTCGGGTATTCCTTCTATCGACGAAAATTTCGTCGGCTATTGTTCGTCGATAAAACGGCGTCGGTAATAACGAAACCCGACGACAATAACGAAATCGTCGGCCATTTTCACATATGCCCGACGAAATAACGAAATCGTCGGCCATTATCACCGACGAAAATACATTTCGTCGACCAAACCTTGGCATAATGCCCGACGAAATTCGTCGGATATTTTCACATATGGCCGACGATATCGTAAAATATAGCCGACGATCTCTTCTGTTTCGTCGGTTATTTGTTCTGAAATATAGCTGACGACATGCAGATTTCGTCGGAATATATTAATATTTTAAGAGACTTTAATTAGTTATAGCCAACGAAACCGTCACTATTTAACATAGACCACCGACGAAATAATGTCATTTTCGTCGGTTATAACAGTTATAGCCGACGAAATTTGGTAAAAATCGTCGGCTATAACAGTGATAGCCGACGAAATAATGTCAATATCGTCGGCTGTTCTTACATTTTGGGGAAAAAAAATTAAATTAATTTCAAAATTACCATTCCAAGCAACCTGCAATTCACAATGACAATCCAAAAAGAAACACATTTTTCATTAATTATTTAATTTGTTCCATCCCTAAACTCTAAACCCTAATCCTGGCCACCATCCTGCTGTCCATCATGCTCGTCATCCTGCTGAATGAACTCAGGAGCTCTCGGCATTCGAGGTTCATCTAACGGCTCAAACGGGAGCGGGGGTTCAAGGCCTTGTTGTTGTGCCGCGAACATAGCATACCACCAGTTTTGTTGGCCGGCTAGTTCTGTCGCCGAATTCTCTCGCATTCAGCATGCCAACGCTCCATTTCCATCTGATACTGCTGTGTTCTGCGTTGTTGCTCCTGTGATCTCTGGAACTGGGCCGCCAATCTTGCATTTTCTTCTGCCAATCTCTGCATTTCCCCATTCATCTGTTGGGTGTCCCCGCCTCCCCTCTTTTGAGCTCCCTTAGTGGTCTTCAGGACCCCTATTCCAGAACTTCCCAAACCCCGGCAGTAGTAGTCGTTTGACCATTTTTGGAAGGCTGCGTCGAATATCCTCGCTGCAGTTTGGACATTCGATCGGTCGACCTGGCTCAGGGCTTCTTGCATATCTTCCTCTGAAATGTTCGGTTGTGTCTCCCGAACTACTGCCTGCAACACTTCTTCTTCGGCCCGGTTCACCCTCTCCTAATTGAACGGGAAAAAAATAATAATTAATATTCTAACAAATATATAATTAAGTAAAATTAATAATTAAAATTTTAAAATCGTAATCAACGGCTTACAAGCTCTTCTGTCGCTAATGGATAAGCCTTCTTGAACGTCTCTACGTACGGGTTGCTTAAAGGATGATCTCTAAGCGCCTCCTCCTGATATTGTGAAAATGGCCTAGAACCACCATGATGGGGGATTGTGTTACGGCCGCGGTTCGCAGAGTTTATCCGAGACCGTTCCTTCAAACAAATAATAAAATATTAGAAAAATACATCAAAAAATATTAGTGTAATAATTATAAAATAATTAAACTAATAATTAAAATATTAACAAAATAAACATTTATAGTTAAGTTTAGTATTTACCTGCATAACTGAGTTGTTGAAGTCTACTGTCTTCAACCAACGCCACTCGTACTCCCTGAACATGAACTATCTTGGAGTACCTATACGACTATATTTGTCATTTTCGGTAAAGTTGGTACGGAGCGCTCGTTCTTCCACTCTTTGAACCTACGGAAAAATAAAAGTGCATTAGAAATATTATTAATATCATAAAATATTTCAAATTATAAGATGAGGAATTCCCAACGTACCTCGAGTTCTGCATCGCGTACGCCCAAGCCTGCTTGTGTTCGGCAATCTGGAAGTATGCCTGAAAGATAATATTTTATTAGTTTTAAAATTATAACAATACCGAAAATTATTAAATATTACGATAAAGAAATTAAGTTTTTTAAATTACTCACCGACGCCGCGTTGTTGACCTCCCTCTTAATCTCTTCCGGCACATCAGCCCACCGTGTCCACAACATAGGGACTCTATCCCTAATTAGTGCTCCCACGCAACCCGCGTAATCGCGGCGTTTTTTCCCTTAACCTGATTAGGGGGTTCGTTGATCTGGATCCTCCCGCTGGTCTCAACACTTTTTCTGAGCGTATCAAAACATATGACACCTCTCGTATTCCTGCTTGAACTGCTAGCGGCGGTCCCTATCACATAAACGACGATTGGTTAATAAAATTAAATATTAGTGCGTTAATTTTAATAAAACATTTAATTAATAAAATCAAATGTTACCTGAACTCGATGACCCTTCTGTCGACTTTCCTTTTAATCTCGCCGAAATCAGAAGCTCAGGTCTCTCAAATGGCTCATAATGGTATGCCTCTGCAACACTCACGTACTGAGGCCTAGCAGGCCATATGGGCACACCACACTCGTCGACCTCGGGTATGGCAGGAATGTTGTATGGCAGGTATAGCTGATTAAGGAGAGTAGGCCCCTCAGTAGAGTCAGCAGCAGACGGCGCAGGACTCGTCATCGGCTCTCGATGAACCTCAGGCATACGGACCTGATGAACATCTGGAGCTATGTCCTCCCCAAATAGCTGCGTACTACATCTCGGAGGATCTGGCCGGAGAGGGGGACATGAACTGCTCGACGGCCGCCCTGCCGATAAAAGGGTCTGGTGCTGGTTGCTCACACTCCTCCTCGGCTGGGATGAATCGATCCTCTGAGGCTGGCTGGTGGTCCTCTCAGGCTGGCTTGGGGTTTTCTCGGAGTCTCCGGATCCGCCAGAACTTCCAGAACCCCTAGATCTGGAACGACGGCATCCGAATAGCTGTCTAAATGCATCGGTCATCTGGAAATAAATAAATTAATACATTAATTAATATTAAATCATATTACATTAAATAACAAATTCTAATTAATATAATAACCAATAATACTAACATATTTTAAAACATACTAACAAATTAATACTTATAATTTAACTAATTTTAAATAATACTAACCATTAACATAAATATAACCATTTATATACAAATATAACTATATTTCATCATTAACATATATATATATACATACAAATAACCATTTATATACTAACATAAATATAACCATTTATATAATTAGACTACCAATTTATATATATAATTAATTTAACAATTTATATATAACAATTAAAATATACATTAACATATATATATATATACAAATATGTGTATATATTAACAAATATATAACAATTTATATAATTAATCTACAAATTTATATATATAATTAATCTAACAATTTATATATAACCAATATATATAATAATTTAACACACACTTAAATATCTAAATTATATACCTAAATTATATAATTAAAATAAATTGTAAAAAAAAATTAAAAAATTACCTACGGATCGAGGAGGAGAAGGAGGAGGGGAAGGAGGCCGGAGGATGAGGGGAAGGAGGAGGAGGAGGAGGAGGAGGCCGGAGGAGGAGGAGGGGAAGGAGGAGGAGAAAGGAAAAAGTCGGACTGACTGCGGCTTTCAGCTTTTATAGCAGAGAGAATAGCCGACGATTTAAAAAATTTCGTCGGCTATTCTTTGAATGTCGTCGGCTATACTTTGGAAGATCAACAGCAGTCGGATCTGAGCCATCCAACTGCGGACAATAAAAAGGCGCGGATCGCAAGAGTTTAGCCGACGAAATATAATTTTCGTCGGCTAAACTATAGGTCAAACCACTAAGTCAAACCTCTAAATGCTTAAAAACGGAAATTAGTCTAGTTAAACGACGGTTTCTGGCCTTACCTTCAACAGATAATAGTTTCAAATCAATGAGACGCAACTAATCAGATAAAAATTTTACAAAATTGATTTAACGAACGTCAGGCTACCCATAGGAAAACGAAAGTAAAAAACAGTTAACCGCAACATTCGGCACACAGATTTTATCAGAACCTTGTCATTTTTCTACCATAGGCGTATTTTATTATTTCGGTCATATCTTATTTCACAACATTTTTGCATTTGAAGAGTCTACGTATAGTAACTATTTGAAAATATACATTCACTCAAACACTTAATAAACAAGTTAAGGAACATTAGTGCATATGTTCTGATTTTGAATCTAAAAGTTTAGAAAATCTATTCCAACCGTCAGATATCACCGTTAAGATTAAATACATGTATGGAAAAAAATCCAACTTCAGTTGACAACGTTAAAGGCTTGATCGGAACGGCCAACCGAGTAAGTTAAACCTCTAAACGCTTAGAAATGGTAATTGGACTGTCTAAATGACGTTTTTTTGCCTGACCTTCAACAGATAATAGTTTCAAATCGATGAGATGCAACTAATCGTATAAAAATTTTCTTCAAAATATTTACGAAGGTAGCGCTACCATTAGGGAAATGAAGGAATAAAACATTTGACCGCATCTTTCGACACTCAGATTTTATCGGAATCTTGTCATTTTTCAACCGTAAACGTATTTTATCATTTTGGTCATATCTTATTTCACGACTTTTTTCTGTTTGAAGGATGAAGCAATGGTTTATCGTTAGTGATAGATCTGAAAATATATAGATTTATAGCTGACGAAAATGTCAATTTCGTCGGCCAAAATTTCAAAAGTTTTCGTCGGCTAATATTTCAGAGAAAGCCAACGAAAATCCAATCGTCGACTGAAATATGAATATAGCCGACGTTTTTTGTTTATACCAACGAAAAAACAGTATCGTCGACTATGGTTAAACTATGGCCGACGATTTTGTATGTCAATTTCGTTGGCCAAAATTTCAAAAGTTTTCGTCGGCTAATGTTTCAGAGAAAGGCCGACGAAAATCCAAATCGTCGACTGAAATATGAATATAGCCGACGTTTTTTGTTTATACCAACGAAAAAACAGTATCGTCGGCTATGGTTAAACTATGGCGGACGATTTTGTTTTTCTAACGACGGAAAATAAAATCGTCGGCTATTCGTTGGAAGTACCGACGAAAATTTTAATTCGTCGGCCATTTTTTTTAATTTCGTCGGGAAAAGTCTTTTTTCTGGTAGTGTTAGCTAATAAGTTGCATGCATGTCTTTCAAAGTTATTGTCTTGTTGTATTTCTTTCCTCATCTGTAGTCCCTATTTTTCTCCAGTTAACTTTCTCTCCATCTAAACCCTAAACCCCAAACTCTAAATCCAGCAAAATGAATTAGTGTCACTGCTCCAAGCACTATCGGTATTTATTTTAAACTGACCACGTACATCTATTCCAATTAACCTCACTTATACGTGCATGACGCTGCTAATTGCATGAGAACTCAAATCCTGTGCTATGGAACGAGGTTGTGGTTATTTAGCATGTTTTTAAATTTCTATTTATGAACTGGCTTGTGGTAATTTACAAAATTTAGTTTGTTTGGAGGGGAATTATTGTTTACGATGCGATTAATTTTGCAGGGTTTAGTTAGCTGGAGACCTGATTTTGAAGAATGGGCAGATTTTGGAGCCAAATGATTTACCACAAAGACATTTGGAAATAAATGGAGAACTTAGTCCACGTTATGTTAGACGTGGCTGGCCAGTTATCACCATCAAGGACGACGTGTATCAAAACTAGGTTGAGGCCAAGATCTGAGGTACTCTTGCAATAGTTTTTATATGTGAGGTATGAAAGTTTACAATGGGCAATAATTTGAATATTATTTAATTGAATTTTTCCTAGAAATATGGTCTAATGTCACGCTCCGTGAACTAACAAGAAGTTTCATGGAGCATTTTGAGGCAAACATGACTGAAGGAAGGTTTCGGTGAGCACATGAGCATTATGGCATCCAGAATATCATGAAAAGTCTTGTAAGCATTCAGAATATTACGAAATTAAAGTCTTGAATCTCCGAAAAGTTGGGGAAGCATTTAAATAGCTTTGGAACTCTCTAGAATCTTAAGGAGACTATGACCACTTCGGAACTCTCTAGAAATAGGCTCAAGATCACTCCGGAAGTCTCTAGAATACTCAAGACATCACTTAGAGATGTATACAAGACTCTAGATATCTGTATCCTTGTATATGTCCTAGAAATCTCTAAAAAGTCAAACAAGGAGGAGGAGACCTATAAATAGGGAAGCACCCCTCTCATTTGGATCATAGAACGCATCCAAGCTCATTTGTAAGTCTTGTAAAGCTTCTCTTAACTTAATACAAGTTTTCTAAATTCTTCTCTCTTCGGATCATAGAGAAGAATTTAGAACGCATCATAGCTCATTTGTAAGTCTTATAAAGTCTCTCTTAACTTAAGACAAGTTTTCTCTTTCAAAGTTCTTCTCCCTTCGTTTAGGTGTTCTAGCCAAAGTGTTTGCGTGAGTAATTATGGCTGACTTAACGTAAAGAAGTACTAAAACCACACGAGTAGTATAGTAAGCTCGTGACACTAAGAGGAACATATAAAACAGGGCTAAGGTTATAAAAGGTCCTTGTGATTTGAGGTCATATCTATGTTTACCCTCGTGGTTTAAAAATGTCTCATTTTGGTCCTTGTATTATATATATATATATATATAGTCTCTATCTAAAGCGGAGTCCTGCTCTAAAATTAAAGAACGAGGCTTCTTATTTGACTCATTTTTTGTCAAATTTCGACATCTGCATTATTTAATATTTAGTTATATATGTGTACATCACTACTGCAAAGTTTCATCAAATTTGATAATCGTTTGAACATTTCTAGTCGTGATTTAAACGAATGGTTCATATTGAACAGATTTAATATGTTCATTGTTTTTTTATCGTTTTGATACCTTAACGATCACCAAATTTGATGAAATTTTGCAGAGATGATCTACACGCATATACCTAAACACTGAACGGTGGAAATGTATAAATTTGATCAGAAAGTTTGTCAAATAAGGAACCCCGCTCTTTAATTTCATAGCGGAGTCCCGCTCTGAATAGGGACTATATATATATGTGTGTGTGTGGAGATATATACAGTTGTAATCATAATTAAACACAAATCGTATTCTACTTCATACTCATATGCTTTGTAAACAAAACAAAAGAACAAATACAATGAAGGCAAAAATAAGTGTCCCGGCCTAAATATGTGCATGGACTCACTTTAAGAGTGTCGTGAGACATAAGCGTTCCTTTTGTTAATATAAGAACATATGATGAGTCCCACTAAATATTTAGACACACATGAATACATATGTCCCAAAATGAAAGAAATAAGGGATACAAGTATATATGTCCTCAAAATATATGTCCCTATACGTCTAGTGGGAGTGGGTACACCAATAGAAGAGTAACACACTCACCTTCTAGTCTATAGTTGCGCAAAATTGTATGTGTAGATATATGTCTAACTGTAGGTAGTTAGTAGAATACTACAAACGAATTAATTCTTCAATTTTATCACAAAAACAAAATAAAAGAAGTCGTATATATGGAGAAATGAGAGATATGCCACAAGAAGATATGACAGCTCTTACATAATGCATTACCAATTATTACGACAATACATACAATTGCGAACAACATGAGCATCTGTCATGATATACAATTGAGACGTCTCTAATTGAAAGCAAATGTTTTAGGATTGCCATATATATAGAGATCCTACACTAGCTTAAACCTGACCGTTGCCCATTGGTGCATCATCAGCGTCATCCATGAATCTCTTCCAGTACCAGTGTTGCTTCCACACTCTGTCATTCATCTCATCAATGGGAACATTCTTGGTCTGAGGAATTAAGAAGAGGGTAAACAGTGTCATGACAAGGACCCAAGCTGAGAAGAAAATGAATATGCCAGCCTTCATGTGGCAAAGCATTGAAAGGAAGGCTTGTGCTATAACAAATGTGAAGAGCATGTTGGTAAAAACAGCAATACTTTGGCCAGCCGAGCGAGCTTCAACAGCGAATGTCTCGCTAGGGATCAACCACCCTAGAGGACCCCAAGACCATACGAAAGACGCTACAAAACTACAAACCAAAATCAACACTAGAATTCCCAAGCCATGTCCAAGGTTATTAGTAAAATCCTTGACTTTAAGTCCCATAATTACGGCAACTCCCATTTGAGAAAGGAACATTTGAATCCCAGCTTCGATCAAGAGCATTCGGCGACCAGCTTTGTCTACAAGGACAACTGATACAACGGTTGAGAGAACATTGACAAGTCCTATTATGACAGATGAGTAAAGGAAGGCATCACTCTTAAATCCCAAAGTCTGGAACAAAACCAGAGCGTAGAACATGATTGCGTTGATTCCAGTAAATTGCTGGAACATCTGTAACATGCATTTACAATTGGAATTAGTATTCATAGATCAACGAGCAATATGCTATATACCAATTATGAAAAATGGCATTGAAACTCAAGAACACTAATGTATGACCTGCATAATCACTGCAATGACCAAAGTAGGCCTGTTCCTACGCTTTAGGAGATTTTGGAAGGGGTTTTTGATTTCCGCTGCTGCACGATTTGCCTCAACAATCTCCAAGTATTCTGGTTCAACATTGTTAACACCGCGGATTCTTCTCAGAATTTCTTTTCCTTGCTCCAGCTTACCTCGCTCAATCAAACTGTGAGGAGTGTCTACTACAATCAGAGACCCAACGGTTAGTAGAAATGCCGGAACCCCAGCTAAACCCAGTGATATTCTCCAGCCGTGTCCTGGTATTCTGTATGGTACAAAGCAAATTAGAGACTAATATTTACGTCTAACAGTCAAAAACAAACTGAAAGACAAAGAACATAGATTATGCCTAACATTAATCATATAACATTAACCAGCGAAAAAATCATAGGACAGACATGATGTGTGTGTAAATATATGATCAATTGCAAAGATCATTGAGCCCACTTGGCAGTTCCATAGTTGATAAGATTTGCAACGAGAATGCCAATGGTGATATTAAGCTAAAAGAGTAAGCCCCACGAATTCTTGTAGGTGCAACTTCCGAAAGAAAAAGTGGAATTGCCTGTTACACATTTACAGATTGTGTAAAATAACAAATAGTAGTGTATGCATTCGAGTAAAAGTAAGATAGCAATTGGTAGCAAGTTAAGATAGAGAAACATCAAAGAACCCGGTTAGCAAAACCAACTCCACAACCAAGTAAGAGCCTCCCAATAATAAGCATGAGAAGGTTCACAGCTGCGGCATTGAAAGCTGTTCCAGCTAAAAATAGAATCCCTGCAATTAACATGGTCACCTTTCGACCTAGTGCTTTGGTTGTGTAGGATGCTGTAGCCCTTGATTATCATATTTACAGTAGTTTCCTGTAAGTCCTGGGTTTTCTTGATTCTTATAAACCTTCGGGAAGAACTCCTTCAGAAAGTCTGGCATTGACGTAACACCCCCTGCACAAATCCATCAAATTTAATTAAGGTTCATAAAAGTAAGCTTAGCTTGGATTACTTGTGAATGTAGGAAATAGCTAGAAACAGTGCTTGGATTTCGAGTAATAGCTCCATACCTGAAATTCCAATATCATAACCAAACATTAGACCTCCGCTAGCTGCCATTATACAAGAAATGATAACAAGAGGTGTGATCTTTGTTTCAAATTCTGTGCCTTCTATGGAAGCAAGGCTAGCAAGACCGTCTAAGGGATGTTAATTTGTTCTATATTTTCTAATTGTCAGATCCACGATGCGATATCAATATTTCTGCACTTTAACCGTTCAACCGTGGAACTCAGTACATGTATTACTGGGGTCAGTAATCTGAATACTGATTACTGAGGGTCAGTAATCTGAATACTGATTACTGGGGGTCAGTAATCGGATTACTGGGGGTCAGTAATCTGATTATTGATTACTGGGGGTCAGCAACCTGATTACTGGGGGTCAGTAACATGCTTAAAGTCAGAGTCAGTATTAAATATTGGAAAAATGATATTCCGGTGAAAACAAAAATAATCCGATTGGGAAAATTTGATTACTGGGGGTCAGTAACATGCTTAAGTCAGAGTCAGTAATTTAATATTAGAAAAAAAAAATTCTGATGAAAAAAAAAAATTCCTGCGAAAAAAAATATTCCAGCGAAAAAATTGGGTGACTGGAGTTCGATGACTGGAATCCGGCAACCGGTTATTGAATGCCGGAGGAGTTTGAGTTTGGAGTTTAGGGTTCTTCTCTATCTTCCACTTTCTCTTCATATGAGTGTATAAAAGGTGAGGGCAAAAATGGAAGAAAAAAATTAAAATTGTATTAGAGTTGAAAAGATTTGTTGAAATAGGCAATAAGAGTTGTTACCTTATGTTTAATTAGGGAAGAAACTAAGATGGTTATTAGAATGAGTAATGAGAGGGCCAAATTAACACTAAATGGTCATTTTTTCTTATATATATACTTGAAGACCTCAGGTCTACCTGCTTTTAAACAACGTAGAAAGAGGATTATCAGTCTCTCTGTTAATCGGATAACATCTTTCCACCTGGGTTCATTTACACTTGTCTTCGATACTTATTGATCACTGATGAGCACGATAAATTTAGACTGGCGCGCCAACATTAGATCATCATTCATATACCTACTAATATTACACACTCGTTTTCCTAATTTAGGTTGAAATTTATCTTAACCAGTTGGCAGTATGTATATTTTAAGACTTCTATTTATAAGTTAACCTACTTGTGTTTTAAATACAGTAAAGAGTAGAAAATTTCTTTTTTACTAATAAGGAAAAAACACCAGTGAATTGACATATGTCATGCATTACTGTACATTTTTTAACCCTTTTTCTCTTTTCTTTTTGTCATTGTTTCTTCTTTGCTATTGAAAATGAACTTTGGTACTTATCTCGTAGCAATTATAAGTGCACCAGCCTTAACAAATTTTCTTGTAGTAGCAGACATCCGTTGTGCGTAAAACCTGCAGTTACAGATATTTAGTTGATAATACCATCTGTAATTCTGTTACGTACTTCTGGTGGTATCAAATGGCAGATGGCTCGAGATGTGGAAACTGAAGAAACAATATGTTTTTGATATATCGCTCTTCTCAAAGGACAACTAAAACGAAAGAACCACTACAGCAAAATTTAATTTCAAACAAATTTTGTATCCAAAGCTTATAAATTCAAGAAATAAACTAGTAAAATTCAATCATCTCCGTTTTCATCATCCATAAATCTCTTCCAGTACCAATGTTGCCTCCAGACTCTGTCTGTCATCTCTTCAATTGGTACATTCTTCGTTTCAGGAATCAATATCAGAACAAAGACTGACATGACCAAGACCCAAGCTGAGAAGAATAAGAAGATGCCGAACTTGAAGTGACAAAGCATTGATAGGAAGGCCTGCGCTATAACAAATGTGAAGAGCATGTTAACACAGACGGTAACACTCTGGCCGGCCGAGCGAGTCTCTAGTGGGAAAGTCTCACTAGGGATCAACCACCCGAGAGGCCCCCAAGACCATGCAAAGGCTGACACAAATGTGCACACCATCGGGATCTTGGATCCTTGTCGGCTGCCATGGCTTCCTCTTAGTCTTGTTGATGGAGAAAATGATGATGTTGTGGAGGTACTCATCCTTTGGGTTGGCGGATCACTTTTGCCTGGTGTTTTGTGATTGGATTGGTATCAGAAAATCACGACGGAATTTCTGGATGTTTTGTTTTCAGTAGCTCGACGGCTGTGTGCTTGTGGAGCGATCTGGAAGGGAACAGCTAGGGTTTCTGAAGTGGGTTGGGTCATCTACTGGGCCTTTGTATTAGTATTAGTTGTATTTATAATAGAGATTGTAATCTGTGACTATACCTTGTTCTGGGCGTAGTAGATTTGCATTCTCTTTATTTCCATGTATTGTTGGATTCGATATTTGTCGGGCTTATGTTTGGGTTTTTCCCTCAATGAATTTATTTCATTACCAAAAAAAAAAAAGGGAATCATCGCTTTTGAATCCTACGGTGCTGAACAAAACTGGAGCATAAAACATGATTGCATTAATGCCAGTGAATTGCTGGAAGATCTGCATAGAAACTGCAATGACCAGTTGAGGTCTGTTTCGGCGCTTAAGCAGATATCTCATGGGATTCTTCACTTCTGAAGCCACACGACTTGCCTCCACTATCTCCAGGTATTCTGGATCAACATTGCTAACACCTCGGATCCTTTTAAGAGCTGTTTTTCCTTCCTCCAACTTACCACGTGCAATCAAACTGTTAGGAGTGTCTATCACAATAAGGGACCCCAAGGTTAACAAAACTGCAGGAATAACACCCAATCCCAAAGATAGCCTCCAACCCCATCCCCCTGTAATTCTGTTGCACAAAAAATCAAATGAGTAAGCCAGATAAGGTGTTATTTATGCTCTACTATCAGTGCTGATCTAGAGCAAGCTAGTACTACCCTTTTGAACATGTCATACATTACGATCACATGAATCAAATGAATAAGTGCCCCAAATATGGTCGTATTTATGACCTAATAAGCAAATTAAGGTTTGAACATTTCATACATTACGATCACATAAATGGAATGATATGCTCCACTAGTCTGAATCAAAGTAAAGACTAAAGAGCCTAGAAAGCTTCATGCAGCAAATTAAGCAGTAGAATCAAATAATTAGTCTTGGGAGAACTAGTCTTACTTGGCAGTGAAATAATTGACAAGGATCGCAAAAAGAATGCCAATGGTGACATTGAGCTGGAAGAGAATGTTTAGTGCTCCACGAATTCTTGTAGGTGCAATCTCCGAAAGGAACAGCGGCACCGCGCGCCTGAAACCCATGATATAATCCGATTAACATTGTGCATTGTACAAAGCAAAACCATTAGAGGAAAACCAAGCTAAAATTTATAGTAGTAGTTTAGGAGAATAATAAACCTGATTAGCTAAACCAACTCCACAACCAAGTAAGAGCCTCCCAATAATAAGCATGAGAAGGTTCCCAGCTAGAGCATTTAAAAGAGTTCCGACTATGAAGAAAATCCCAGCAATCAACATGGTTGCTTTTCGGCCTAGCTTTCTTGTTGTGTGAGAGGCAGCAAATGTTGCTGTTAAAGCAGCGAGGTACAGTGAAGATGTGAACAATTGCAGGCCTTGATTATCGTATTTACAGTAATTGCTCTCAATTAATTTCTCCTGGGTCTTCTTATAGACAACCGGTAAAAATTTCTCCAGGACTCAGCATGGCTGCAACTCCACCTGCATCAACATTTAAAAATTTTAAACTTTTGTCCATGACAGTAAAACATAGTAATCTTGAGTCGCCCTAAAGTGATCATTAGGACATTTTCTAATTAAAAAGTAAATAAATTGGTCATCTAATTCTAATCTCTGTGCAGATTAGATTTCAGAACAATGATCTAATGGAATTTGACATACTTGATTTCTAAATTTCACAAACATATAATGGATCGCTTTAACATGGATGTACTCCATCTCCAATCCATTGAGCAAAAAATGAAGCTTGATTCCCTATATCATAAACATGACACATGATACATCCTTACGTGCCAAAAAAAAAAAAAATTGTTCAAAATAATTAAGAATCAATGAAAACGGAAAAAAAAAACATTCAAATTCGGATCTCATTTTAAGCTCATACAAATATAAAAATCAAAACAATCTCAACTCTCGGATTATCAGAAATACAACTAATATCACAATAAACGATAATACATTTTAAGATAGATATATGAAACTTATACGTACACAGGTACGTACCTGAAATACCAATATCATAACCAAACATGAGGCCTCCATTAGCGGCCAATAAGCAAGAAATGATCACAACCATTGTGATCTTTGCCTCAAAGTCTCCCCCACCTGCTGGAGCTGCAAAGCCGCCGCCCGCCATGATATATCCTTGAGGTGACTGGCCGGAGATATAGAGGTAGAGAAATTTTGACCTTGACGGCAAATGCAAAAGAAGAAGAGAGTGAGGTTAATGGTTTATATCAGAGGTTTATATATATAGAACTATCAACAGTGACATGACGAGGATAAAATTTTATCCAAAAACAGAAATCGTGGATAAAATCTAAAATTACTGTCACTATCCATTAGCCATGGATGGGGACAGTTATAAGATTTAACGAGATTACAGCGAAAGTTGGTAAAACAAAATTGATTTTCTGTATTCAAAGTATGACAACCTAAAATTTCGTACAAATTTGTGCCACCTAAAAGGATATTTCGTACAAATTTGTGCCAGATATTACGTTCTGTAAGGAATGTAACAATTTTTTCCTGCATTTTCCACCAGGCTCATCAATGTTTTACTAAGTTTTAGGGCATAATTGACATGTACGTATTGGATTAGTTGGCAAAAACAATTGGCAGTTCTTGGATGAATTCTTTGGTTTACGGATCTTCCTCTAATTGCTTTTATGGTAAAAGCCATTTATTTATGTTAGTTGACAATATAGTTTGTAAAATCGAAATTGGTAATACATGGGTTAAACTTGGTAATTTCATCCATAATTTTTTTTAATAAATGTCAAGAGACCCGTTCTATTTGGGAGTCTCGTTTATATTATTAAAAGGCACTTGAGAATACACATAGGAATACTCTTTTATTGTTGTAGGAAAATGGGAATTGGTCTACTCATTTCATTGATAATTCCCTTTATATAGGGTGAGTATTACAACGGTAATAGGAAATACATTAATGACAATAATGACTACATAATTATCTATCGTCAGTTACATTGACGAAGGCACATAATACGTTTTTCCTTTAACACTCCCCCTTGTGCCGAGTCAGAGATAAAATGGTGCATGTGGTGTTGCCTCATTAAAAACCTTGCCAAGTAACAAAAACCCAATGGGAGAAAATAAAACTTTGGTCGAAAGACAAAAAGAGCGCAACGCACCTATTACATTTGAAAACAACATGTATGTGCTAGACTCCCCCTGATGTCTGCACCTCCCCCTGATTTTTACATTAATCATGGGTTTCTCCTTGATTCTTTCATTTAATCAAGGAAACTTCAGTCTTATTAGCATACTTATGTATTTTCACATGTTTTTCCAAATGTGACTTTGAGCAATGATTTAGTAACTAAATCTTGCCACATCGTCCTCAGATCCAACTTGATTTACTTTGATCTTGAGGATAAGGTTGTTCATGAACTGAATACATAGGTTCATATTGAACATCAGGTTCACTCGTGGTATGACCTTCATATAACAAAATAGTCAAAACTCCGTCTAGAGTATGAGTGAACCATTAAGAGATTTGAAATTGATCTGTAATAACAGATTTTCTTATCTCACCTTTAATGCGTTTTTCTTTACGCATAGTTAGCTATGACGTGGATAATTTCTTTATCATGTCACATTCTATATAGAGATTGAATAAGCCCAAATCTTTCATATCTTTAATGAAAGAACGATTTGCGTTGTGTAGGCGCAGAGCTAAACATAGCTTTACAAATTTACATCGAATGAGAGGTCGAGTCCTACATATTGTGTTTAAGTACAATCATGCGTCATTGCACTTGTATAGGAATTTCATTTCCCAATATTTCTTCGTCATCTTCCTTTAGATGAAAAACGGATCTATTGTTAGAGTAAAGACTTCGACTGATCATGGGAATATCTGTAGGCCTCACTTTATTCTTTAGAGTGCCTAAGCCGATTGATGGATGATCACCATCATTACAGTCCTTGAGTTCCATTTCAAGACTGTGTATTCCCAAAATCTTTTTCATTCTCAACTTAGGATTTACAATACACTGAGTTTCTCTTATTTCATTTAGAGTTCATATATATCCATAATGAAAACGCAAGGGCATAATTCATCAATCCCTTTCCAATCAAGTAGTCACTTTAGTGAACGTTCCGATTTCTTTTGCAAACGTACTCATGTGATCTAGAGTCACTTGATTTGGGTGGATCAAGTCCGTTTAGGATCCTCATGTATATCTCTTAATTTAGATCCCTATAGAGATATATGTTTTGATCACTTTTCGTAAGCTGCTTGTTCAGTTTTTCGGAAACTACCAAATTGACAAGGTAGTGGAGTGCAATGACATCCATTACGAGAGTTTGTCTCATCGTAGTCCATTACGAGAGAATATCTCCTCGTAGTCGATTCCAGTGTGTTTTTGAGAGACCTTGCGCCATAAGGTGAGTTTGCATACTCTTATTCTCATTACGCATTCTAACAAAGATATATTTGATAGGGTTTATATTTGCGGTGTCGGCGTCACCTGCCCAAAAGACCTATCTCTTTGTTTATACTGGATCGCTTCTTTCCATTAGGCCAGTTTACTACGTTGACATTTTTCAACGAAGTATGGTTCGATAGTAGACTCATTATTCCACGTCCTCATGTACACTAGTGTAATGTGTTTGTAGAGATCTCTATACTTTAAGGATTGGTTCTAACATTTGAGGCGTCCCCCAATGATAACCACAATCCATAAATATTCTCATGAGACGGATTTGAGTATCACTGATCAATAGATCAGGTTGTGCCAAACTTGTTTTCTTCCTTTACACAAGTATGTATCGAACTTAAGGTGGCCTCCCCCTCTTCCTTGGAGAGCCACGGCCTGTGACACCATTTATGCCACTTATGGCGTCACCATGCCACCATCCATGGTGGCAGTGCAATACCCAATTCCTCTTGGGTGGTACCATGTCCTTTTGATAAAACACAATCCTTGCAGGTATATTTGCAGCAGGTTTATATGATCTCGTCACTTTAATGTATAAGACATCTGCACACTTTACTTTGTGTGATTTTGGGGATCGAGATGAGACACAGTGGGGACAAACCACGAAAATTCCTGTCGTTCCACTTGAACATGCTTGTTCTTATCTCCCCCTAACGACGGGAAGACTGTCTCATCAAAGTGACACACCGCAAATCTAGCGGTGAGGAGATCGCCTGTCAAGGTTTCGACATAGCGGACTATAGCTGGAAGTTCATATCCAGCATAAATATTTATTCATCTCAAGTAACCCATCATTGTGCGCTGTGGCGGCGCAATTTTGGCACATAAAACATTTAATGGAGCTCAAGGATTGTAGATCCGTGTCAATCCAAAAGAGCTCAAGGATTACAAGTTCGTTTGAAATCCTTTAAAATCCTCACACATAGTCACTAGCTATGGTGTCAATTGGTTCAATGATGTTGGCCATGGATGAAAAAGTAACGCTGCATGCAAAAATTGCATAACCCAAAACGGAAGTATTGGTGTGCTTTACCAATATTAAGACTATTACTGTAGTCGTTTTCCGTGAGACCAATTGGGTTTTTATATAGGAATATGATGTCCATTACAAATCTCATATAATAAGCCATAAAATCATCACACCTACGGAAATTAACCCGGCCTAGGTGCTTTGACTTTCTAGCATAAGCAGCATAAATTTTAATTGTGGATGGTGTCATGACACGTGACCAGCGTGTCGACACAACAACCAACACCATAAAATATCTATGGTGTCCGCAAGTTGGTTGAATCGATCCACTGAATCCTCTTTTGATTCAATATAACAACATAATGAGGAACTCATGTGTCCTTTGCATATGATGATCTCAATCATAATTGTTTTAACAAATAGGCTTTGAATGATGTACTTTTATCCATAAAATCACGACGGATAGGAGAAGCATAATAAGGTATAAATGCATATGCTTGTGCATCAAATATATTATAATGCCACATTGGGGGAGTGGCGGGATTTAGGAATTGAACATACGTCTTCAACCCTATATGACAATATTTGAGGATCAAATGTTCATTGATCGTCCTCAGATTCGTATGTGAACCATATTCTTCTGGTGTTTGCTTCTATTTATCCAAAAATATGGGTGTCCATAGTAGTTTCTTTAATGTATGGATCACCATATCAAAGCCAATCTATGTCAGAATTCCAAAAGATCATTTTCTTATGACGTTGGATTTAATTAGCGGTTACTTAGAACCTACTAAGTTGACATATAATCTTCTCTAATACTCGTTTACATTCGCAGTCATTTAGAGGTAATGCAAAGGAGCTCAAATGAATTCTCACTTGCGTCTTTTTCACATGAAAAATCGTGGCGTAAATTTCTTTATAATGTGGAAAACAAAATTCAATTTTCTTTTATCGCATAAATTGTCAATTTGACATATGCTCAATATATACATCGAAACGTAACTCAAGTTCTTTAGAGTAAATCGATGGGTATTGTAATAAAAGGGTATTGTAATCCCAGTTAGGCAAGTGCATTATGAATCCCAAAGGAACATATATTTAGATTCTTATCACTTTCATTATAGTACTACAGTTCTTCAGTACTATTGTGCTATTTTTGTGATATATTAGTACCATTGTCCTTCAGTACTATTATTCTAGGGATCACATGGTGCGTTTCTTTGCCCACAGTTCGTTGTGTCATGCCTATATTATGATATGTTGTTTTACTTTATGCAATACTTTGCAAAGTTAGATGTAGAAAATTGAATCATGTATATTATGAATAAAATTTGAATAATCTCAATTCCTTTAGAGAAATTTCAAAAAAAAAATTAACATGCCAACGATTACATTTAGTCTTGTCCAATTTGAGATAGAAACTTTAAGACTAAAAGTCTAATTTAGGACCAAAAGTCGTATTTAGGCGTAATAGCCTTTATAAGGATATCTTAAAATTTTTAAAGTAGACTAATCAAAGTCTATCTTGGATTGAGCCAGATCCTTTTTGCTCTTTTAATGGCTGCAATGATGAGATGTGTCATTTGACATATTCTTCCCATATGGTATGTCTTTAGTTGTAAATTTATTTTCGATGTTCTTGTTGGATATTGAAGATACTTTTCCAAAAAATCCACATATTTATATGTTTCTTCATATTTATTGAAAGTCGTAGCTAATTCTTTACTAGCTTATAATGTACGTATCAATAGTTCATTGAATTACAACAATGGCAGAGTGCTTCACTGCACATGACATGCCCCTATGTCATCTTTTAAATGTTACATTGTTTCCACTTACTTTTGGATGATTATATAAATTTTACGTCCATGGTAATTACCCTTTGTTTTAGGGTCGTTGCATTACTTTGCCCAATTTGTTCAAGAATATATATATTTTTTCTAAGACCTTACATCGTCATTGCTTTTTGATTTAGGGTTGTTGCATTACTTTGCAAAATGTGTTCCAGGAAATTTCTTTTTCTCATACCTTACATTGTCATTGCCCTTTGGTTTAGGGTTATTGCATTACTTTCCATAATTTGTTTCAGGAAATTTATTTTTATCAAGCCTTAGTTGGCTTAATAGGGGAATTTGGTACTCAAGTTCTTTAAAGTCAAACTGTGATGGTTAAACCATCTGTAAAATATAGGAAGAATAAAATGAATTAGTTTCGCGGTCTAAATGACATTTCACGACAAGTAATATAAACCAATATACATTATGGTAAATCCGATGCTTCGTGAAATTTCGTTATCACAATAAAATTTTGATTTTTTCATATTCATTGCATGTAAAGCTAATGAAATTTCATTATCATTGCTTTTTATATAATCAAGAAGATATCCATGATGAAAATTTTTCAAGAAATTAAAATTAGATCTCAAGACCAAAATTTGTAATGGTCATATTTTTCTTACTTCGTGAATATGCTTTATCACAATAATTGGTTTGTCCATTTTTATCTATATTACAATGCTCATGAAATTACATTATCATGACAATGCTCAAACTAAATAACATGCTAAATAAAACAATTATTTAACACTAATAAAATGAGCATATAATGTTTCAAGTTTCATATTTATATAAAATACTAATGCGATCAAATTGAATAAAGCATTATTTCATATAAATAACTGAAACAAAATATAATGAAAGCAGAGCGTCAATGTAAATATTACTTGTAAGTTTGCCAAATAAACTGCATATGAATCGATTGCTCGATCTCCGACTCCAAATTTATCGCCGCATCATTAAATTGATGTCACATAAAAAAAATATTCATATGATTAGTCACTTTAATCATACATTTACCATATCAATTAAATAATTTAATATTTACCATTAAATTCATAAAACAGTAAATAGTCACAGTAAATAAGAATTACTATACGGTAATTTTAAAATTACCTTCAAATTTTATCCCAAAAAAATTCTTTTTTTTTTCGTGGGTCGGGTCACCCAGATCCGGGTCAGGTCGGGTCGATTGCAAGTTCTGCCGACAAAATTTTCGTCGGGATAACTTCTGAGGCAGCCTTTTCCCGACGAGCTTTCGTCGGTAAAAGCTGGATCGGGTTCCGGGTTCCTGTGCTTCCGGCTGCAGCGGCGATCTGGGGCGGGGCTGCTGCGGAACCGGATCGTCGTCGAGGGCCACGTCGACTGGGCTAGGCAGGTGGAGGCGACGAAGGCGGGATCGGGATCGGGATCGGTAGAAGGAGACGTCGTCCTGCGACGTGGCCGGAGCTTGGCTGGGATTCGCCGGCATGGCGGCGTCGAGGGTTGCAGGCGCTAGGCGACGGTGGCGCTGGTGGTCGATCTCGTCGACGAGATGAACTAGTGCCGGATCGGGGGTGGGCTGAAGGAGGTCCGATCTGCAGCGCGTAAGGGTGCCCAGAGCAATTTTGAGAATCTTCATTCTCTGCCGACAAATCTGTCGTCGGCAGAGTTTAGGTTCTTCTTTTACCGACGAAGTATTTGTCGGGAAAAAGGGTTTCTGGGGAGGAGATCTTCTTTGCCGACGAAAATGTTGCCGGCAGAAGTGTTTTTCTGGGGTTTTTTCAGGAACAAAGACCTAGGGTTTTTTTTCTTTTTTTTCTCTCTGTCTAAAGCAAAGTGCTGATAACGTGTTGTAGGAAAATGGGAATTGGTCTACTCATTTCATTGATAATCCCCTTTATATAGGGTGAGTATTACAACGGTAATAGGAAATACATTAATGACAATAATGACTACATAATTATCTATCGTCAGTTACATTGACGAAGGCACATAATACGTTTTTCCTTTAACATTTATATCATTCTTTAAATCTTCAAGGAGAACATCTAGAATAATGACAAGTTTTATTTTGAATTAATTTCAGTTTACCTACTTGAATTTTGGCCCAATCATCATTTCAGTCCTTATTCTTTTGATTTCATCAGCTATACTCATGTGCAAAGGTTTTTGTAAATTCCGTCCAAACGATCTATCAATTGCAAAGGTTTTTTGATACCATTTGCCTACATTAATACACCGTTAACATATTACAATTATAAACAAGGCTAAATAAATCATATAATAAATTTAAACAATAGAAAACAAACAAAAACAAATCATATGGTAATTGTTGATTACAGTATTGCCTCAGTTAAGTGGGGTTTAACCTTATTTATAACCGTAATATGTTAACGGTGCATTAATGTAGGTAAAAGGTACCAAAAAATCTTTGGTATTGATAGATCGTTTGGACGAAATTTACAAAATTGGTATCGGTTGATTAATTTAAGAAGCACAGGGGTGTAGCTAATTAAATCAAAAATATAAGGACTGAAATGATAATTGAGTCAAACTTAAAAAAGGTAAACTGAAATTAATTCTTCTATTTTCTAACCAAATGTCATCTAACTTTCTACAACTAACAGGTGTGCCAATCTATGAGGCACAACATTCACTTCATGAAAGACATGCCAGAATTGAAAAGACGCAAAGGAAATAGCATACCTTCTACAATCTTCTACAATCCAGCCCATCTCCGATAAATCCTCCACCTCTCCATGAGGGCATTGACAAGGGACTCAGATCCTCTCCTAACTTGGTCAAGCCTAACTTTTGCCTAACCCACTATATTACCCGTTCGATCTGATCAATGGATAGGATTAGATTTTAATAATAGTCCTCCTCCCTCTGTTTTTTCTCCTCTCTCTCTCTCTATCTCTTTATAATAATAGCCCCATCATCCTCTTCCTCTTACTGCAAAAAGCAAAACCCAAAAGGCCTCAGACACTCCCTGCTCCACAGTCCCAGCCATTTTCAACCCTCCTCACCATTCTCTCTATTCTTGCCAAGAAAGACCAAAATGGGTGACAAGAATGATGGCTTGGGTTTGAGTCTAGGTCTGGGTTTGGGTTTGGGTTACGGAGCCAACCAGTCTTCTTCTTCATCCTCATTGCACTTGAATCTCATGCAGAATCCTTCAGAACACCATCGACGTTTTGGTGTCTTTGGATTCACTGGTATGTTTTTTACGTTTCGGACGTCCTGCTCGCTCGGCGGGAGCGACGACGAAGACGGCAATGGCGGCGGCGACACGTCGAGGAAGAAGCTCCGGCTCACCAAGGAGCAGTCTCTGCTGCTTGAGGACATGTTCATGGACCACAACACTCTCAACACGGTTAGTGTCAATTCGGTAATTTCTCCACTTGGAGCAGGGAGTGTCTGAGGCCTTTTGAGTTTTGCTTTTTGCAGTAAGAGGAAGAGGATGATGGGGCTATTATTATAAAGAGATATAGAGAGAGAGAGAGAGAGAGAGAGAGAGAGAGAGAGAGAGAGAGAGAGAGAGAGAGGAGAAAAAACATAGGGAGGGAGGGAGGAGGGCTATTATTAAAATCTAATCCTATCCATTGATCAGATCGAACGGGTAATATAGTGGGTTAGGCAAAAGTTAGGCTTGACCAAGTTAGGAGAGGATCTGAGTCCATTGACAAGTGCTTCAGAATCCGTTTCGACATCAATCTCATTCCCCCTTGGTAATTTCATCCATATATTTTTATTAGATCGGAAGGTAAAAATTTGTATAAAAAAAATATGATCAAACACATATTTCAATTCTGATTCCTTCATTTGTAGCACGAGGATCAGAAGCAAGCAAAAGGAGCAAGGAATTTTGTCGTTGGAGTTGAAGAGTGTACTGATCAAATGGTATGCGAACTTGTGAATGTTGCAAAGTTTGAGTTGTGCATTTTATTTTGACATAGGTTCTCATCTCCTACGGTTTCCAATGAAATATAACTACTAAGATTCATAGTGAAGTCAAAAAAATTTCAAAATTTGAGCTTTTATTCATATCTCCCAAATTGGCACTTATACATCTCTTACTTTTCAACTTTCAATTAATTTTGTCAACTCATATGCAATTATCAATAAAGTCACATAAAATTAAATAAATTATTTAGAATGCATAAATACTTAAATATACTTTAGTACAATTTATTTTTTTAAAATTGAGTTACATGCTATAATCTTTGGCTTATTGCATGCTGCTCTATTTGTTTGAAAATGTATCTTCTATGTTCATTAGCCGATTATTATCAAAGAACAAATGTATCAATTATATGTTTTACAACAATTTACAGACGACTTGTTACGAGATTGTTCTTAATAAACTGAGGGTTTGGTAATTGAAGTTTTTTATAAAAAAAAATAAAAAATCAAATTGTATGTTTCATTTTTTTATTCTTTAGAAATTGGAAATAGAATAATCTAAAATTAATGGAGACCTAACTATTTCTTTTGGAGGTATTAGTATGTTTTTCTAAAAAAAAAAAAAATTATTAATTTAATTGCCTAATGGGTATTTTAGAAAAATTAAGGAGCTATAAATAGTATTTTAGTTTTTTATAAAAGTAAATTGAAAGTATATTGAGTAAAGAGATCTAAGTACTAATTTGAAATGTATGAATATAAGCTCCCTTTTAAAATATTACAGTACAAAAACTTATCACTCGAAGAGAAAGCTTACCTGAAAAAGAGTTTTTTCATTCATCTAATGAAATGTTCAAGTGGAGCTCCATAATAATATTTAAGTGTGCATTACATACTTTGAATCTGGGTTGTAATCAGTCCATAATATTACAACTTCAATACGTGCAGGACACAACGTACAGTGAGAATTAAGATAGGGTATAACGAAGCGGAAGGGACTACTTGAATTCATGGAAGTGTTAGTTTGCATATTTTCTGTTTGTATTATCACCCACATAGTCATCTATGAACCTCTTCCAAAACCAGTGTTGCTTCCACACTCTCTCTGTCATCTCTTCAATGGGCACATTCTTGGTCTCGGGGACTAGAAACAGCACAAACAGCGTCATGACCAAAACCCAAGCTGAGAAGAACAAGAAGATGGCGTACTTCAATCTGCAAAGCATTAACAGGAAGACTTGCCCTATAAGAAAACAGCAGATCATGTTGATGCAAACCGTCACACTTTGCCCGGCCGAGCGAGTCTCCAGTGGAAATGTCTCACTTGGGATCAACCACCCGAGAGGTCCCCAAGACCACGCAAAGCCAGAGACAAAAGAACACACCATCACCACCACCAGTACTGCCAAACCAAAAGATAGATTGTTGGAGTGGTCCTTCACCTTGAGTGCTAGCACTATTGCAACAACCAATTGAGATAGCAACATTTGGACGCCGGCCTCTAATAAGAGCATGCGGCGGCCAAGTTTGTCAACTACAAAGATTGAGACAATGGTCGAGAGCACATTGACTGCTCCTGTTATAACAGCCGCATAAAGGGAAGCATTGTTGCCGAAACCCATGGTTGCGAACAAAACCGGAGCATAGAACATAATTGCATTAATGCCAGTGAATTGCTGGAAGATCTGTATAAAACATTAATGATCAAGAAACTGTTTTGACTATTGAAGTAACTGCAAGCTAGCTAGCTAGAATCATTTCATTCACATTGATTCAAATCTGTGCACTCTGAACCTTTATAGATATACTGATCAAATTTGGCAAACAAATTGAGCAACTTTAAAATTATTGTAAGTTTTTAACCTTTTAGAAGAATGTTTTCTTTTCAAGTTACTAACCAAAAATGTTCTGAAATGTCAAATGTGAATGATGAAATAGAGAGAAACTGATTAAACTAACCTGCATTGCTATTGCAATGATGAGAGGAGGTCGATTTTTACGCTTAAGGAGATTTCTGAAAGGGTGTTTGATTTCTCTTGCTTCATTACTTGCCTCTAATATCTCCAAATACTCTGCTTCAATATTTTGAGTCCCCCTAATCTTTCTAAGTACTGTCTTTCCTTCCTCCAACTTTCCACGTTGTATGAGACTGTTAGGAGTGTCTACAACAATAAGGGACCCCAAGGTTAGCATAAGGGCTGGAACCCCCGCTAGACCCAACGATAATCTCCAACCCCATCCACCTTTAATTCTGTGTTTGGCAAAATAGAAAACGATATTTAGTGGATATGATGGTTAAGTAGGACAAGAGCAAAGCAGCTATAAATATTCCCCTTCAAATTGGGCATCTTGATGCAGCTATAAATATTTCCCTTCAAACTGGGCATCTTGATGCAGCTATAAATATTTCCCTTCAAATTGGGCATCTTGATGTAGACATTTATCTTCGAACGACTAATTGATTTCTTAAGAGCCTAATTGATTAAGGAGAAAGGGACATACTTAGCAGCTCCATAGTTGACAAGGTTTGCAAATAGAATTCCAAGGGTTACATTAAGCTGAAAAAGTATGTTCAATCCTCCCCTGATTCTTGTTGGAGCAATCTCCGAAAGGAAGAGTGGAACAACCTGCATATCAAATGTTGAATTGGCTTGATCAGCAAACTAGGGTAAAACATGCAAATAACTTCAAAGAATCAAGAAACCCCATTTAGAACAGAAACAGCAAACTAGGGTAAAACATGTAAATAACTTCAAAGAATCAAGAAACCCCATTTAGAACAGAAACAACGCAAATGCCCGAGTCCAATTGTCCAAACTCCAAACCCTCCTCTAATCCAATTGTATAAAATCTCTGCTTACAGTAAGGCCTCGTTTGTTTTGCGGAATTAAGAGGTTAGAAAATAAAGTTCATTCATTTCTCTTGTTTGGTATATACAAAGAAAATGAACAATTTTCCTACATTAAGGCCTCGTTTGTTTCGCCGAAAGTAAGCCTCATAAAAGGAAAGTTGTTCTTTTCCTGCGTTTGGGATGCTACAAGGAACGGAAACACTCCTGATACAAGAGCAAATAGGGAGGAAAGTGGTTCCTCCCAAAATCCAATGGAATCACTTTCCCACCTCCTTTCCTTACATTTATTACTCACAACTATTATTTTATTACATTAATTACATCTCTTTTTACAACTTTCCTGCTAACTTTTCTTATGTTACCAAATACAGGAAATGAAAGCTCACTTCCCCCTCAAGTTCCATTTCCATAGGAAAAGATGAGGAACTACTTTCCTTTCCGGAAACCAAACGAGGCCTAAGAGAAAATGAGAGGGAAAGTAGTTCATTCCATAAACCTAAGGAACCAACTTCGCTCATCAATTCCTTATATTTATTACTCACAATTATTACTTTACTACATTAATTACACATTTTTTTACAACTTTCATGCTAACTTCCCTTATGCTACTAAAACACATAAAAGAAAAGTTCACTTTCCCCTCAAGTTCCATTCCAGTGGGAAAAGATGAGGAACAACTTTCCTTTCCGGAAACCAAACGAGACATAACTGATCAGGAGATGACTCCAATTAAGATAGTTGTTCCTTTAATCAAATTAAAATTTGGGAATATTATTGGGAATTTTATTTGACCTTTTGTCCTCACAACTTAAAACTTTCTTTTAATACTCCAACCACTATATAACGCACCAAGATCTAAATTCAAAATTATAGCTACGTTGCTAGTTGCTACAAATTCTATGTAAATTTTAGTCTCAAAATAAGAAATGAGAAGTAAAACCTGATTAGCGAAACCAACTCCACAACCAAGAAAGACCCTCCCAATGATGACCGTGGTAAAGTTTGTAAATGCAGAGTTAAGAACTGAGCCAACTATGAAGAAAATCCCAGCAATCAACATAGTCATCTTTCTGCCTAGCTTTTTGGTACTGTGTGAAGCAAAGAATGTCGACACCAGAGCCGCAAGGTAGAGCAAAGATGTGAACAACTGCAGCTTTTGGTTATTGTATTTGCAGTAGTTGCTGTTATGTGTCTTATGCTTCTGGGTACTCGCATACACATCCGGGTAGAAATTTTTCAAGAAACCCGGCATGGATGTTACACCTCCTGCATGAACAGTTAGTCATCAAAATTTATGCCCACCAGAGTTTATGAAAATGCCCGAGAGAAAGAGACTAACCCGAAATACCAATCTCGTAACCAAACATGAGGCCTCCAGTAGCGGCCAAGATACAAGAAATGATGACAATTGGTGTGATTTTTGCTTCAGAAGGGTCATGTACAAGAGCTGGTGTGCCTGAAGAACCCAGTTTAGCCATGACTGCTGTCAACCTGAAGCTCCAAGCTTAATGAGAAAGAGACTTCTGAATGTGATAAGCAGCAAATGGGTTCTGTTCTCAGCTTAGGCCTTAGGGAAGAGGCTGATCATATAGAGTTTGAAAGAGAGGGGACTAGGGGAGTGTAGGTGTCTGTGTGGTGGGTGAGAAAGAGGAAATGGGATCCTCTCCTCATAACTCTCTCCTCATATCTCCTCATAAAACAATCTGGGCCGTCCAATTTTAATCTGACGGCTCACAATCATCTGTTACTATTCACACAACACCCCTGCAAAGCAATCTGGGCCATCGAATTAAAATTGGACGGCCCAGATCTCATGAGGAGATATGAGCACCTCATTCATGAGGAGAGAATCCGGATCCGAGAAAGAGAAAGACAGTGCATGATGAACAGATGTCCCACCGCCATAATTACAGCTCCAAATGGCAGGTTTTTGAACGTCTGCTTCTCCTAGTAACAGTGTAAAGAATCAAAAGTTGCTATCTTTATCTGTATTTTTGCTCTTCTTTATATAAGTTCCATCATTCATGTTTCTTTGGTGACCTTTTATGTGAATGGATTAGAATTGTTTAAGTTCCTGTAGGCGCATATTCACAAGTGACTCATAGTTGGTGTGAAGATTAACATTGTGCTGCTATGAATTTGGGTCCTTGATTTGAAGTTACAGGGTGATAATCCTGGAGTTAGGAACTTAACTCATGTGTTGTTATTAGGCAGCACGCTGTTCAATTCAAACTGATGGCACAAAGTTCCATCAATTCTTTTTCCTGGGGGGCACACTATTCAACTGTGCTTCATTAAAGTTACAGAATTTACTTCCTGGAGAAGAGAGAGTCAGTTTGTTCTGTTTTGATTGTTTCAAATCTAACGGACTAATTGCTCCGAGACATAGTAAAAATGGACATGGACTGTAAATTTCTCTAATGATCAATTTCATTCCAAGAATGGCAGGCAAATACACCATTATCGGAGCGTAAAGGTGACCTTGTTAAAATCTTATTAGAAGGTCATCGGCTGCTGCATTGTATGTTTCAGAAATCCAAATTCAGTTGGAAGATAATAGCATTCTAGCTAGACAGACTAGACATTATCCATTATTAAGTTTAGCTTTCATCAGGTTGAACTTTTTTAGCATACCAGATTGCGTCGCGTTGACTTTTAATGCTCAAATGTGGTAGAAATATTCTACAATCTCATTTGTGATTGTTAAATATAAACTGTAATTTATGCAAAATTATAAGAACAGAAGAGAGCACCTACATGACCAGCGTCCTCCCCATTATCCTCTTTCTATCGAGTTGTCCATGTAAAATGGGGGAGGACATTCTCTGAATGCAAATGCAAAGTGAAAAAAAAAAAAAAAAAATTAATAATAATAAATAAATAAAAGGAAAATGAAAAATAAGGTTATTCAGTCCTTCATTCTAAAGTTTGCCAACCACAAGATATGGGCTAAAAGGCAAATAACAAATGGATTATGTGGCCGGTTGAGCACTCACTTTTACTTGTCCAAAACTATTTGGATTTGATGAACAGGCCCAATGGACATTTTAATGATTTTTTGACGTATATTTTTTTTTTTCTTGTTTGAGAAGAATCTTTGACATGTAAGATTTTAAAAACAAAACAATTACCCCAGTGGGTTGATCCAAAAAAAAAAATCACCCCAGGTGGGAGAACAAAAGCAACCGATCAGGATCCTTCACAGCAATCAGATCAGTATCTTTCACAGCAATCATACCAAAAGAAAGAGTACAAATAGACCAAGGCACAAAGCCCCCCGACCCGAAATCTGAAGTAGTCTTTGAAGAGAAGCCCAGAACCCTCCAATAGCCCAAGCCCCATTTGATTACCTATCCCATTGCCAAACCCGCCGCCGAAACACCGGAGTCGAACCACGGCTACTGTTGGAAAGGTTCTATCGAGTCAACGAGTCAAGCCTTTCCCTAACAGCCAAATTACACCGATCATCCCCAAGAAACAAAAAGCTGACGCGATCACCTAATCCAGTCGAGTGAGAGAGATTTTTAGCACGACCAGATCATACGAGACAAATGAAATGGGATCCTCTCCTCATCACTCTCTCCTCATATCTCCTCATAAAACAATCTGGACCGTCCAATTTCAATCTGACGGCTCACAATCTTCTGTTACTACTCACACAACTCCCCCTGCAAAGCAATCTGGGCCTTCAAATTAAAATTGGATGGTCCAGATCTCATGAGGAGATATAAGGAGCTCCTTCATGAGGAGAGAATCCAAATCCGAGACAAATACCGCCATTTTCAAACCTCGTCTTGCCGTTCAACCAGAGAGAGAAAAGACGACGAGAGGGATGCCAAAGCCAAGAAAAGAAAAGACCCTTCATAAATCGAATTCGAGTTCGAGTTAGGGGTTCTCGACCTGACATTTAACCACTAAACTACTTGCAGTGACTAACAGTCATTAATATTTGATTTAAGTGAATTTATCTTTGTAATATCTTTCATTCACATATATAATGTACTCAAATTTACACAATCCTATATCAGATCAGAGAGTTCCCCAATTATTTTAGTAAGAGCTTGGATCTTGAGATTTGAAGACAAGATAATTGTGTTCTTATCTCTCCTTTCTCAGTAGTAATACAACATGAGCAAACTGTCGTTTGCCACTACATACCAAGAAAATAAAAACAATACTTTAGTGCCAATATAATATTTGCATCATTGCTAGGGTTAGGTCAAAATAATCCAAACTCCAATTAGAAACATAAAAAATAGTTCGTGCTTTTTCTTAAAGAATTCCTGGTTCATGTATTTTAGCAAATGAAAGGGGAAGAAGTTAGGACCCCGCCTTCTTCTGGGGCTCAAAACTCGGATACAAAAATAGAGAGAGAGAAGCAAAGTTAGATTGGATTAATATAAAAGAAACCAAGAAATAAACAAAGTCATGTAAAAAAGTCCCTATATGATGCTACACGCTTTGTCCCACTTTGTGACCTTTCTCTTAAAACGTGAAACGTTTTATTAAAATACATGCATTGTGGTTTTTATTTCTAAAATATTCGAAAAGTAATATGATACTTTCATTTAAATTATAATATTAAATTATTTTATTTTTATCCACTCACTCTAACATTTTTAATTTACTTTTTCCTAGGCCTTTCGTTTTAAAATCGCCCAGTTTACAGACTAATTTATTTTAGGTCAAGAGTACTCGGAGTCGAGACATAGTCATCGTCGTCTTTGCTTCCGCTTGGTGGAATCTGTTGATCATTTACTTTTTAATTTGTATTTCCAGTTCAATGTATTAGATTGCTCTGATTACCTATGAGCCTTTGAATATTAGATGAATTTGATTTTGTGTTTATCTGTGGTGGTGATTGTGTTTGGGGAGCTGTTGACAGTACATATAGTGCACCGCCAAGCACATCCGGCGACCTCGTGGACCGTGCAACCGGCATCGGGGGTCCTACTTCCGCCTTCTAGCGAGTAGACCAGCACCCCGGCTACATCTCCATTGTTCCACATCATCGGTGCCACACTCGGAAGCAGTACCACCGGGCGCCTGAAGTAGCTTCGTGAGTAGGGAATTATGTAATAGTATTGTTAGCATCCCACATTGGAAACATAGTAGAGGTGGGAGCCTTCCTTCTCTATAAATAGGAGGCTTCCCCCCTAGTATTAAGGATCTTGGATCCAAGGCATTCCACCCTTGTAACCCGATGGCTTATTGGCCACGCCTACTGGATTCCAAGTGGACGTAGCCGCGCCCTCCGATGGCGCGGTGAACCACTATACTTGTTGTGTATAGCTTTATTGTCCTGTATCTACTAGACCCCCGGGCTTAGGCAGAAACAATTGGCGCCGTCTGTGGGAATCAGTTCAAAAAGTTGTGTTGCTCTACCAGCTGGGTAGAGATCGGTAGTTGTGATCTTATTTGTTCCATCGGGAAGAAGAAAAAAAAAAAAGAAAGAAAAAAGTGAAGAAGAAGAAGCTGCTGCAGCCCAGTTCATGGCAGGCAGCAGGCCCGGTTAGCAGGCCCGGTTGGCAGCAGGCCCGCCCGGTCAGCCCTGAAGCATTCCACGCGCGAGCTCCGGTGCGGTTTCGGACTTGGCGCCATTTGTTTCACCGGCTAGCGGTCTCCGTCTCCCGAGCAGCCCTCCGGTGCGGCGTCACCAGCCCAGCATGCAGCCCGGTCAGCAGCATGCAGCTCGGCCGATCCGCGCGCGAGCTCCGGTGCAGCTCGTCCAGTTTTGGTGCGGTCCGGTGCAGCAAGTCCAGCCCGGCTTCGCCCTCCGATGCGGCAGGTCCGGTTCGGTTCGTCAGCCCCGGTGCAGCATTCCTCCGGTGTAGCAGTATCCGGCGGCTCACCTCCCTCCCTTCCGGTGCGACGTCTCCGGTGCGGTGCGGTTTCGTCAAACCCCGGCCGATTGACCTCCTCCGGTGCGGCACTCCCTCCCTCCCTTCCGGTGCGACGTCTCCGGTGCGGTGCGGTTTCGTCAAACCCCGGCCGATTGACCTCCCGGGCGGAGCGATGCGGCGGTCTTCATCACCGGACGGGAAGGCCCGGACGAGAGGGTCCACCGGCCTAGAGATACGCCGGCCGAGAAGAGAGCAAAGCAGTAACGGGCAGAGGAATAAAAGAAGAAAATGGCGGGAAAGAGGCAAGTTCAAAGCTGCATGGTCAAACCCGGTCAACATGTCATCCCATGCAGGATGGGCCGGGCCGGGTTCATCCAACAGCAATGGGTCAGATTCCAGCAGTCTTTCTCTTGGCACCCAAGCATTTACTCTGGACACCCACTGCTCCAAGCAGCAAAATCAAGCTACTCTCTACATCCGTAGGCATTCACCGGGCAGCTCGGGAATCATTCTCGCATGCTATTCCAACACCCGGCGGCTTTCTTCAAAGCTAAGTATTCTAACTTATCTATTATTACTCAACGCGTGCTTCTCCTGTGCATAATCTGTTGGGAAATATTGATAATTAGGCATGTGATATCAGTGATGCGCATATCATTATGCATCGATTGATCATCTCAGCATTGCAAGGCATCGCATATCAGTATGCATCATTGCACGCATATCATTATGCGCTTATCAGTGCTGCGCATATCATTATGCATCGATTGATCATCTCAGCATTGCAATGCATCGCATATCAGTATGCATCATTGCACGCATATCATTATGCGCTTATCAGTGCTGCGCATATCATTATGCATCGATTGATCATCTCAGCATTGCAATGCATTGCATATCAGTATGCATCATTGCACGCATATCATTATGCGCTTATCAGTGCTGCGCATATCAGTATGCATCATTGCACGCGTATCATTATACTCTTATCAGAGTGCACCGCATCGGTATGCATCGCCATCATTATGCATGAGTGCATCGCATCGGTATGCATCGCACTACAATGCACGCATTCCAATACATCGCATCTCAATGCGCGCATCAGTATGCATCGCGTTACGATAAACGCCACATCTCTCCGGCTCCACCGGCTCCATGGCTCTCACCGGTTAGGTAACATTCAACCGGCAGCATGGCATTCCACTGGGGGACTCGTCTCGATATGGCAGGACGCCCGGTCGAGCTCCACCCAGCTACATCTCACTTGGGGGACTCATCTCGATATGGCAGGACGCCCGGTCGAGATCCGCCCACCGGTCATGAGAACATTCGACCGGCTCGAGACCATCTCCCCGGTTATGATCATTCAACCGGCTCGAGAGTACTTTCCGGAAACATAATCACCCGGACCCATGGCTTTTTCACAGGGGGACTCGTTTCGATAGGCATGTCGCCCGTCGAGTCCGCCCGCCTCCATGGCAAACGCATGGGCTTTATAAACCGGGCGAGTTTACATCTAACACATGTACTCTTGTCCAGCAGGATAAAAACCCTACGTCGCATTGAACCGCGATACTGTCCAGCAGGATAAAAACCCTGCATCGCACTGAACTGCGATACCTTTGGGAACACATGGGGGAGACTCGTTATCTCTACGCCATCCCACTGGGCCGATTGTCTCTCTAACACAGAGCAAGTCTTCCCGCAGGCTAACAAACCTGCACATTACCTCAACGCTTAAACAACAAAAGCTGAGAAGAGCTAGCAAGTGTTAAAACGACGCCTCAGCGCGGCCATAACACCCTTTGGGCACCTGTTGACCTATTCCACGCACCAACAGGCCTTCCCGGAGGCTAGCCCACAAGTTCATCCGGGACTCGTTTCGATATGGCAGGACGCCCGTCGAGCTCCCGAGAACTCCGCCTCGCACCGATATGGCAGGACGCCCGGGCGAGGTCCAGTCTGCAAGTTCTTCCTTCGACCCGTCCGGTGCCGAGGCGCCCGGACGGGATCGCCAGCTCACCGATCCGTCGAACGGCTTAGCGCCCGGACGGTATCGCCAGCTCTCCGATCCGTCCGACGGCTTAGCGCCCGGACGGTATCGCCAGCTCTCCGATCCGTCAGGTGTCTTGACGCCCGGACGGTATCGCCAGCTCTCCGATCCGTCCGACGGCTTAGCGCCCGGACGGTATCGCCAGCTCTCCGATCCGTCCGGTGTCTTGACGCCCAGACGGTATCGCCAGCTCACCGATCCGTCCGACGGCTCAGCGCCCAGACGGAATCGCCGAGCACACCGATCCGTCCGACGGCTTAGCGCCCGGACGGTATCGCCAGCTCTCCGATCCGTCCGGTGTCTTGACGCCCGGACGGTATCGCCAGCTCTCCGATCCGTCCGACGACTTAGCGCCCGGACGGTATCGCCAGCTCTCCGATCCGTCCGGTGTCTTGACGCCCGGACGGTATCGCCAGCTCTCCGATCCGTCCGACGGCTTAGCGCCTTGACGGTATCGCCAGCTCTCCGATCCGTCCGGTGTCTTGACGCCCAGACGGTATCGCCAGCTCACCGATCCGTCCGACGGCTCAGCTCCCGGACGGAATCGCCGAGCACACCGATCCGTCCGACGGCTTAGCGCCCGGACGGAATCGCCGAGCTCACCGATCCGTCCGACGGCTCAGCGCCCGGACAGAATCGCCGAGCACACAGATCCGTCGGACGGCTTAGCGCCCGGACGGTATCGCCAGCTCTCCGATCCGTCCGACGGCTTAGCGCCCGGACGGTATCGCCAGCTCTCCGATCCGTCCGGTGTCTTGACGCCCGGACGGTATCGCCAGCTCACCGATCCGTCCGACGGCTCAGCGCCCGGACGGAATCGCCAAGCACACCGATCCGTCCGACGGCTTAGCGCCCGGACGGTATCGCCAGCTCTCTGATCCGTCCGACGGCTTAGCGCCCGGACGGTATCGCCAGCTCTCCGATCCGTCCCGTGGCTTGACGCCCGGACGGTATCGCCAGCTCACCGATCCGTCCGACGGCTCAGCGCCCGGACGGAATCGCCGAGCACACCGATCCGTCCGACAGCTTAGCGCCCGGACGGAGTCGCCAGCTCTCCGATCCGTCCGACGGCTTAGCGCCCAGACGGTATCGCCAGCTCACCGATCCGTCCGGTGGCTTGACGCCCGGACGGAATCGCCAGTTCTCCGACCGGTCCTATCCGGCGGGTCACCCCCTCCGGTGGGTCACCCCGGATTCAGCCGGCCCAGTCCTGTTCGGCAGCGGCTCTGCCAGCGCTACCCGATCAGGCTTCAGCGCGTCAGGACCGGTTAAACCCGGATCCTCCCTGGCCACCCACCACCTCATCACTCCCGGCACCCCAACACTCCCGGCCAAGTCACATCTCCAGCACGAACTTGGGGGACTCGACATTCGGACACCTCGAGAAGAGCCCAATCTTACTTAGGGACTTGGGGGACTGGAGGTAGTAGGTCGGTAGTAGGGGTGACTCGGTCACCGCCTACGCTTGGCGGCACATGATGATTAACTCCCCAAGTAAGATTGCACTCTTACTCGGGAACTTGGGGGACTTGTTGACAGTACATATAGTGCACCGCCAAGCACATCCGGCGACCTCGTGGACCGTGCAACCGGCATTGGGGGTCCTACTTCCGCCTTCTAGCGAGTAGACCAGCACCCCGGCTACATCTCCATTGTTCCACATCATCGGTGCCACACTCGGAAGCAGTACCACCGGGCGCCTGAAGTAGCTTCGTAAGTAGGGAACTATGTAATAGTATTGTTAGCATCCCACATTGGAAACATGGTAGAGGTGGGAGCCTTCCTTCTCTATAAATAGGAGGCTTCCCCCTTAGTATTAAGGATCTTGGATCCAAGGCATTCCACCCTTGTAACCCGATGGCTTATTGGCCACGCCTACTAGATTCCAAGTGGACGTAGCCGCGCCCTCCGATGGCGCGGTGAACCACTATACTTGTTGTGTATAGCTTTATTGTCCTGTATCTACTAGACCCCCGGGCTTAGGCAGAAACAGGAGCAGATGGCTCCAGGTGTTGAGGTTAGAACTGGAATTAGAAGTGTTTTTATTTGTTGCAGGTTTTAGGTTGTCTATCTTGAGATTGGCTTATCGATTTATCAATAGAGTTAATCTTAAGGTAGTCCCCGCAGGGTCTTATCCGGGTTTCGGGGTGAAATCTGGTTCGAATCCTGTCAGTTTGGTATCAGAGCTTCAACTAATCGATTCTCCCTCCTCAAAGCTTGTCTTGAAAAACCAACACTGTAGGGACATCGAGGACAACAATACGAAGCTACAGCTACCATTTTTGCTTCCCGCAGTGACCAAAATCAGAGAACCCGAACAAAACAATCGCCACACCTTCCATCCTTCGTTTCTCCCTCTTTACAGCTCGTCTCTGAAAACCAAAGCCATAGACAGGACCACGACGTCAAGACGAAGCCGTAGTCACCAATTCCTCCTCGAGAGACGGCCGAACAATAGAGGAAGGAGCTGAGCTCCATCGCTGCAGAGCAGCTCGAGACCGAGGTCTGTCCAGGCTCTGTTCCCTTCCAACTGAAGCAAATCCTCCTTATTTATACCCAAAATCCAACGGCCCAGATCTTAATTAAGGGTCCAAATCAAACCGACTCTAAAATCTATTTTTAATTTAATCTTTGGATAATACCAACTTCCAAAAATCATTAAAAAATAGTTCTGATGTCCAAACGATACTCCGTAAAAACCAACGCACGAACTCGTTTCAACGTCTTTTATCTCGTCGAAAAATAAAATTCTTCGTCGGGTCAACTTAATAAAAAGTCAACTTTTAGAGCTTTTGAATCGTAAAAACAATTCTCGTAACTTAAAAATAAAAGATAAGACCGTCATGAGGTAATTCGAAGTTTGGGTCGTATCATTAAAGACTTTTATTTACTAGTCATCATATATATAATGGGTAATCATTGTTCATTCCTACTTGAATTTTTTAATGGATGGGACAAAATGCAATAAATAAGTGTGTTGTTTAATATTGTTTCCTAGCTGTTAGCAAAGGTTTATGTATTATAAATATTTATAAAATATATTTTTATGGAAATTGTTTAAGAAATGAGCTGAGTCCTACAAAAAAGAAGTATATATATATTATTATTTTTTAATTCTTGTGAGAAAGAACAACAACCAGATTAAGATTGCACTTCAAGTTTGCCATTGCCTTAAGGTTAAGGCCATGCCCATCATGATTAGTCATTTTAATTTCTTTGTGATATATTTTAAAATCAAAGCTCTCTTAATAATATAAATTTTTATAATAATATAATATTATGGTCAATAATTTTTTGAGTGAAAAAGAAAATGATCTATTATACCGATTAACATATTACAGAGTTAATCATTCTATTACTTTGCGCACAATGGGAAGATAAGGACAAGCGACTAATTTATAAACAATAATCTCAAAAAAGAATTACGCGCTCACTTTATTCAAAATAAAAGTGAGCCTATAATTAAACTATGTAATTTAGACATAAAATATATACGATGTTTATGAAAAACAAAGACAACTAGAGAATCTCCTTACCCTTAACACCTGGGTACGGAGGTGCTAAAAGGTGGGTAAAAAATTTCTTTTGAGCCTCCATCACCTGCTTCGATTTAGGCTCCTCAATCTCTTTCGTCTTCTGTTTGGACTTAGGCTTAGTTTGGGACAGCTGTGCTGTGAGTAAAATGACTTTTGAATCAGCTGTGAGTAAAATGGCTTTTGAATTTGCTGTGAGAGGAAGCAGTTTAGGTGTTTGGTAAACTGTTTTCAAAAGTGTTGTGAGATCGAAAAGTAATTTTTTGTGTTTGGTAAGTTCTAAGTAAAAAGTATTTTGAGTGGGTGTATTTATCAAAATAATCTTAAATTTTTAAAGTTTTATTAAAATGGATATTACTTCTCTAAATTATAGACTATGGTTTTGTGCAATTATTTTGGTATAATTTTTTACAATGTATGACTAGTTGTTTGGACCAAATAAAAGATTTACGAAGAATTCTTAAATATTAAACCAAATTCATCTAAAATAATATTAGACAAAGTATTTTCCACCATAATCAAATGGAACCATTACACAAAATATATTAGAGTCTATTAATATTGCAACTACATTGCATTCATTAAACTTTGTGCAATCATATTTCTTAGCACCACCATTTCTTCAAAAGCTGCTTTCCAAAGCTCTATTTCCTAGCTTTTTGATTTCAGCTTTTGGGGAAATCTATTTTGGCCAAAAGCAGCTTTTAGAGACTTTACCAAACACCATACATTAATTCCAAAAGCTAAAGCAGTCTCAAAAGCAGCTTTAAAAGCTGTCCCAAACTAAGCCTTAGAGCATCCTCTTTTCTTTTTTGATGCTCTAGAGATTCGAGCCAAGACGTCGACGACCTTGGCGGTTGCTAACGCAAGTGAGACCACAAACGATTGTGTGACGCCGTCAAAGAATGACAACGCTGCTTTGGAGGCAAAACCAGTAAAACGTTTGGAAGAGGAAGAGACATGCTCGATTCCATGGAGGAGGCCACGACTAATAAGTAAATCTGGTTTTGATTTTTGGGTTTAGATAACGAGCGGTAGAGCGCTCAAAAGTTTTGGAGGTTAGGGTTTTAGAGGCTATATTATGTTCAATAATAAGACAAAAGGAAAAAAATATATATAGTTCAACTTTTAGAAAAATTCCATACTATAAAGTTGCACGACAATTTGCTATGAAGTTGTAAAATGAGTTCTTAAACTTAATCTATTACTCTTCAAAGTGGTGACATGAGTAATGAAAGTGTTAAATCGACTTAGCTACCACATGAGTCTTTAAATGGTAAAATGAGTCACTAAAACGACATTATGAGTTAAATAAATAAAATAAAAAGTAATTAATATATGACATGCATCAACATATTGTAACTTTACCCAAACATTTGTAGACATCACTCTATGTGGTGTTACTGCAAGATACGACTATGAAAAATGCTACAATGAGCATCGAAAACGAATTTTGGAGTTACATGAGCTATAGGGTGATGTTTTCACTTATGGAGTTAAACTTTTCAAGTTAAAGGATTTCTATAGATCAATCTTGTGGTCATAGCCAAATTATGTAGAGGTCCTTATTGCCGCCGTTTGATTTGAGAATCCTTATGACTCTTAGCCTACCAATATGATCTTGGGTACTATAGATATTCTAATTTCACTTTTTAAGTTAGTATGTTGGTGTTTATTATGATAAAGTAAACCATCTTAAAATGTAATAATTAATATTTTCACGAGTTGAAATCAAAATGGCTCACTTATGAAATGGAGATGGTGCCACTAGATTTAAAGACAATGGGTGTATGGAGTTTTCTATAAATGTATAGTGGACAAGAAAATTGTAGAGAATTTATTTAGAAATGTACAATGAAAAAGTACACAATACAATACGGACAAAACTTAATAAAAATAGTATAAAAATAGTTTTATACGATAAACATAAGTAAAATATCTCAAACACAAACAAAACAAGACATATTGTTTTAAATCTAATCACTATGGGTTCCTATATATATCAACATTGGTAACTAGTCCTTGTCTTCATAAAAATGGAAACTCATAACCTATAATGAAAGAAGACAACATTTTGAAGCGGTTTGAATTTGTAAACAAATACAACTATAAACAATGAGATGTTAATTTTTGAAGAATATCTATTTACTTAAATATTAACTCACGCTCGAGCTATAACTGGAATAATCATTTTAAGAAAGAAAGAAATAATTTTGATCCTTGGGTACACACCTAGAATTCTCATTAATGCACCAAGCATCCCCAATAGGGAAGACCATGGATTTGTTAATGCTCATAATGCAATCACGCAATACGACGGGATTAAATTAATTTATTCTTACTTTATTGTTGTCACATTATAATAATCCGAAATCCCATTGGATTAGTTAATTATTAATCAAATAATGGGTGGTGACTGGTGACTATAGTCCCCCTCTAATTATAAGCAGCGCAACTTATGGTCTTATGTGCCCTCTCTTCTTCTTCTTCTTCTTGTTGACGGCTAGGGTTGCGTCAACGGTCATAAACAATGCCACGCGGGCGGATGACGTAGCACCGTTTACGGACACGTGGCGTCTGTTAGGGGAGTTCACGATAGCGAAGCGAGACTAGCTCCCCCAGCCCCTCCTCGCAAGGCGACAAGAATTGGAGAAAGGGATCCACTGTGGTGGGTCCAAAACAATGGAAGGACCCCACTGTCTGACGTGGCCACACTTGTCTCCTAAATTATACCCTCTCTTTGTTTATGGAGCACTAATTAACCCACCCAGCTGTGATGTAAGAGTTCCCACTGCCCAATTGACTACGTTGTGTCACGGCCGGGTGAGAATATCGCAACCGCCTTCTAATCTGAGAGAAGATATTTACTATAGCTTGTGAGAGCGTAGAAAAGTAGCCAATAGCAAGATCCGAGGCGGGGAATCAGCCGAGGAAGTGTTACGTGTCGCAACGAAAGACTGACATGCTTTTATACATATCTGGGTAATTAAATGTGAAACTCCGGAATAAGCGCGTGGAGTGGGAGAGCCGGAAAAGTGTTCCCCTTTTTTCAGTTGAATAAAATCGTGCGTGTAAATACAGCGTTTTTTTAACTGCGCAGTCAAATTTGACCGCAGCAGGTCGCAAAAAGGAAAGAGGCAATAGAAATTAATAATTTTTTTTTGTTGGAGTTGTGGGACCCAGTACACGTCAGTGGTAAGCTGCCATATCCCACGACCGTGACAATAGGCCAACGCGAGGGAAATAATTTCTAGATCGGCAGCTAACCCGGTGGGACCCACGTCCTTCTCGGAAGTTCCGTGACCGTGACTCGAGAGAGTATTCTGCACTCCCCGGCTGTGGGCGCGTCTGGACCGTCTATCAGAAGAGGCGTACTGATCGACACGCACGAGCCCTTTTTTAGTTGAAGTGCCAGCTCGGACGAATCTGGGTTTGGGCGTTTTCTTTAAATAAATATTTTCTTAGCTACTCGCCACGTCGGACGCCGATCCAACGGCGCAGTAGACTTGGTGTGACGGTAAAGGGCGGATCCGCTGCGTCGAGCGTCAATCTGGTACAAGTCAGGTGGACCCGCCCTTGTCGATATATGGAATTGTTTTAATAGATTTGCCATCATCCCTGAAATACCATTATAATAATTACAATTAAAAATAGAGCAAAGGGATCACAAGAGGTGGGACCGGGGTAATGAATTTGTGTAATTTGACCGGGGTCATGTAGATTCCCTGCGATCGTCACGTTGGTTTTACCGAGGTCTTTCTCACCGGCAATAGCCAGTCACCCGTTTCCGGGGGATTTCTATAAAATATTCAGTGTTATTGTAGATTCGTGGGTTACAGTGCCAGGAATAAAATAAAAATATTATCTTTATCTGTATTTATTGGTTTATTGATTTAAATTAGGTATTTAATAGTATAAAAGCACGAAATCGGTAGTGAGTAAACGTGAAAGCTTGGGTAGGAAGAAAAAGGATTACGACACGTGGAGGGACCAGACATAAAAGTTGGGAGGTCCTGCAATATACGGTTGGTGATGATGCCATGTAGGTTTCAGGAGAATTAAAACCGCTGGATGTGTCGACTAACGGAGAGCTGAGATCAGGCGAGGAAATGTAGCTAGAGATCTGAAGCGTCCACGGGGGTCGGGAGTGGGTTTCGCTCCCAGTGAAATAGCGAAAAAGAGGATGAGAGAGAGACTGATACAGAGCACAAAAAGAAGACAGAGAGAGAGAAAAAGGCGAGAGGGGGCTAGAAGAAGAAGGGCACAGATAGATAGATAGATAGATAGAGGTGGAAGAAGATAAGCGAAAGCTAAGATCTTTATTTTGTGTGAGTAGATCATTTCCGGCGTGGGAGGGCGAAGCATCCTTGGTTATGAGCGATGGGATTAGTTTTCTAGGTGTAGCGTAGATAAGAGATAAGAGTAGAATTAAGATGGATAGGAATAGAGATGCGAGGAGGGCCATACCGAATGGGTTGTCGAGAAGAAGGCACAGAAATAACAGCCTCAGAGACTCTCCAGGTCAGATCTAACACGATTTTAACAAATTTTAGTGATTCATTGAATTTGACGGTTTATTTAATTTTTTTCTTTTGCAGAGGACGACGGTCCGATGGAGTTACAGGAGACGTCGAGGCTGAGAGATCGAGGAGGGAGCGGGAAGAAAGATCGGGATCGAGATCGGGACCGTGACCGGGACAGAGATCGAGACCGGGATCGGATGAGCCGGAACAAGAGGAGAAGAGCCGAGCGGTTGATGCACGGAAGCAATAGAGAGGACGGTGGAGACGATAGTTCGGAGGAGAGTGTGAACGACGAAGACGAGGATGAATACGACGATGGTGGTTCTATTCGTATGCTTCCGCCAACGACGTCAATTTCTTCGTCGTCTTCGTTGTTGAATCACCGGAAGAGCTTTCCTCCGGTTAATAACAAGCATTTTAGGCCGCTGCCGGCGTTGAAGGTCACAGACGAAATGATTGGCGTTTCGGTACCCAGAAAAGCGCGGTCAGGTTAGAGAGAAAAGAAACTGATTATGGAAATTCAGAGGGAGTTATTGGAATCTGGGGAGTTCTAATTTTGACTTTATCCTTTTCTGTAATTTTCAGTCTCTACGAAGAGGTCTCATGAATGGCCTTCCAGTTGTGGCGTCGTCGGAGACCAATTTCACCGGCAAGCTTCTACTTCTCCGGTCCGGCCTAGCACATCGTCGATGGCTGCACCGTCCCCAGCTCCGACCTCACCTTCTTCTTCTCACGCTTCGATTAGGAAGAAGCCGGTGGGTGTTGTCGAATTTGTGCTTCCCTTGATTTTTCATCTTTTTCTTTACTGACGGTTGTTCTCTGTTGGTGTAGAGACCCAATGGCCCGAGGTTGAAGCCGCCGAAGATGTCGTCGGCGATGACGAAATCATCGCCGTCGGCTCAAGACGAGATAGAGATTGAGATCGCTGAGGTGTTGTATGGGATGATGAGGCAACCGCAGGGTCCAACAAAGCAAGAAACTACTGCAGCCACCGATTCGACCAAGTTGGAATCAAGAGAAACCAACAAGTCCACCAGTGATGCGAAATCAAGAGTCTCGTCGCCGATCTCAAACTCGCCGTGTGCGCCTCCTCATCAGTTGACGTCTTCTTTTCCTCAGAATTCTAGCTCATCCGCCACTTCCATCTCCGCCACTGGTGGGTGTATATGAGCTCATGGAAGCTCAGTCTTATTTCATTTGTTGTCCTCCCAATGCTCTGTTTTGGGAGCTTGTGTATTTTATGGTGACTGATAATATTTCATTGTTTTTGATTGGATAAAACAGCACCCAAAAGGAAACGGCCGCGAGCTCCCACGAAGTATGATGAAGAACACCCATCGATTTTTTCAGCTCAAAGTAGTGTCATTGATCAATCCATGAAAATCGAGGCTTCATCTTTAAATTTGGAGAAAAACCCAGGATCCGTCTCTGAAAATGGTGGGTTTTCCTACAAGTTGTCCAATTCTCACGCCATTTTAGCACCGGAGGCCCGGCCGGAGCCGGTCAAGGAGTCAATGAAGCCGGAGAGCAAGGCTGTCTCTGATTCGAAGAAGCCACGAAATGATGAATCCCAGAGTCAAAATCTGAAGCATAGGAAAGATGAAGCTCAATCCCCAAAGAAGGAATCGCCAGTGTTCAGATTAGATGATAATCGTGGGGATATGACTGCGACCACTAAAGCGTGAGCATCAAAGACCTTTTCTTTTTTTGGGAAATATAAAAATTTTGATCTTGAGTTTTTCTCTCTCTAATTTTTTTTTTTTTTTTTTCTGGTGATTTTACCCAGAAATTCATCCATCTCTGAGATTGAGAACCACCGTGAAGAGAAGTTCCAGATAGATCTGATGGTGAGAGACTTGATATCTAAAACAAGATTTATCTTCTAATTTATTTATATATTTTTTTCTGAAGGGAATTTTGTTTTTTAATCTGGGTGAATTTTCTGTGTTTGTTAAATGTTACAGGCTCCTCCTCCTTTAAGATCTTCTCCAGAAAGGGATGGCGAGGTTGATTTTGTGTCCGTAGATCCTAAACCTACGGTCACAGTTGCGGAAACGGTGAGTGGGCCCCCACCACTGCCACTTGCCTTAATCCTTCTTGTTTGGTATGATGGTTATTTTGTTGAATTTAATAAATGGGTGACACTGTTTGTTTTTGGGTGCAGGAATTAAAGTCTATGATGACCAGAGAAAATGACAAAGCTCTGAAATTTGGGAAGGAAGAGCAGCAGCCTGCAAATGTGGAAACTGAGAAGTCTAACAAAGCAGCTTCTGCACTACTTGTGGAAGAAGCTGCTGAGTTCAAGAAGCCTGTTGTGGGTGGTAAGGAAAGGAATATTGATCTCCAGCTTGATTTGGAGAAGACTGACAGAGATAGTGGCAATGCTGGTTTTAGTGGAAACAAGCTGCCCCAGCATCATGTTACTACTAAGCAGCAACAAAGCACCGAGAAACCTGCTGGTATGTTCATTTGTGTATATCTTGTTCATTTTCTTTCTTCTCATAATCTCATTTTTTGGGGGGATTATATGGGCTTTGGATTGACCATACGGGTTCATCTTCTTCTTTAGTGCAACCGAGCTCTGTGCCTTTGCCAATGTCTGTGCCTGCTGGCTGGCCAGGAGGGCTTTCTCCAATGGGGTATAATTGAGTCATTTTGTTGTGTGTACTTTTCTCTTTTCTGGCAAAATTTATTGGACTGGTTTTTAGACTCACTTGTGATTCTTTTCAACAGATACATGGCACCTTTACAAGGAGTTGTATCCATGGATGGGACCGCAGTTCCTCCGGCTGTTATGCAAGTAAGTCTACTATACGGGTTTTCTTTCCTTTCCAGTCTTCTTGAAACTCTTTGCAAGTAACTCCGTCATTTTCTTTTTTTAATGAAATTTTGAACTTGTGCAGCCACCGCAGGTGCTTTTCAACCAGCCTCGGCCAAAAAGGTGTGCAACCCATTGCTACATTGCGAGGAATATATACTATCACCAGCAAATGTCGAAGATGAACCCTTTCTGGCCTGTAGCAGCTGGTTCAGGATCTCTGTATGGGCCCAAGCACTGTAATCCAAGCGTAATTCCCCCAGAATTTCATGGGAGTATTCCCGGTAGAGGTGCAAATTCTGCACCTGACAAGGGGCAGGGGCTTGCTATGTTTCCTGCACAACCTGGGAAGGAAAAGGCTTCACCAGCGGCCAATCTTATGGATGCACAGAGAAAGCAAATAGTAATCCAGCAAGCTCTACCGCCAGGCGGACCTAGTAACATCTTGGTATGTTTCTCTTGTTTGTTTCTTTTGTTAAAAGGCACCATCCTGTAGAGGTTGTGTATATTATTAATCAAGTGTTCCTTTTTGAATTTCAGCACGGTCCTGCTTTCATTTTTCCTTTGAGCCAGCAACAGGCAGCAGCTGCTTCTTCCGTTCGACCTGGATCTGTCAAGTCTCCCAATGCTAGCAGTGCAGCTTTGCCAAATTCAGTGAACCCTGCATCAGTTACTGGTGCAGCCACGCCTGCTATAGCTCCTGCCCCGATGAGCTTCAATTATCCTGGAAATGAACCTCAGTATCTGGCAATTTTGCAGAACAATGCATATCCATTTTCAATGCCAGCACATGTTGGTGCACCTCCAGCTTATAGAGGACCCCATGCTCAAACTCTACCTTATTTTAGTGGGTCTTTCTATTCTTCCCAAATGCTGCATCCTTCTCAACTTCAGCAGCAACAGCAACAGCAACAGCAACCACCCTCTCAATCACAGCAAGCTCAACAAGGTCATCAGAACCCTAGTATTTCCAGTGGTTCTTCATCATCTCAGAAGCATTTACAAAACCAGCAGCAGAGGCCACCTTCCAGTGGTGTGAATGGTGGCAGTGGTGGCTTGCAAGGGTTTCCTGCCTCAAAAAACCAGTCTTCACAGACACTACAGCTACAGCAGCATCAGCGGCAACATCAACAAAACCCACATGCGCCTCACCAAGCTCGCCAACTTGAACATGAGATGGGTGGTGAAGATAGCCCATCTACTGCTGATAGTCGAATCTCTCGTCACATTTATGCTCAGAATTTTGCAATGCCAATGCCCCCACCAAATTTTGCTTTAATGACACCTCCAATGGGTAGTGCCAGTGGAGCAACTGCTGCCAGTGGCAGTGAAAAGAAGCAGCAGCAAGGCTCAAAGTCTGGGGTTGAAGCATCTCAAGCTTTTGCCATGTCTTTTGCTTTAAATGGTGCTAACGCTGCTACTGGCCTTGACATGGCTTCCCTAGCACAGAGTCAAGCAATTCTCCAGAGGCAAGGCTATCAACAGATTATGGCTGCTGCTGTGCAAGCACAAGCGGCTCAACATAAGAAGAATTATCGCCATCCTGAAGAAGGGAAAAGCGGAGGAGGTGATTCCTCTAATGTGGAGGAGGAAAGAAAGGCCATGACAGGGAAAGCTTCAACTGTAGGTCATTCCATTGCTTTCTCCACTGATGGTTCCGCTTCTACACAACCGGGAAACAATGTCCTTGATAGCTCTGCGCCACGAAGTCTTAACCTCAGTTCTGCTCCTGGCAGGGCATCCAGTTCTGTTATGCCCGCCTCCGTGACTGCTGTAAATGCTCCCACACCTCAGCAACAATACCAGCAGCAATTGCGGAATCAACAGCAACAGCAGATGCAACAGCAGTTGCAGCAGCAACATCAGATGCAGCAGCAGCAACATCAGATGCTTCAGCTTCAGAAGCAACAGCTACAGCAGAATGCAGCTCGAAACAAGACACCAGCAACAAGCAATGGCAGTGTTTACTCTGATCACCTCCCTTCAACCTCTTCTATGGCTGCAAAGTTTCCTAATGCACTTTCTTCATTCCCCCATAACCTTGTCCAAAGTAGCACCAGTCCATCTCAATCTCCTCAGTGGAAGAATTCTTCTAGGACAACTACTTCCCAGGTTCCTGCATCATCATTGGCCTCATCAACCTCATCATCCTTGAAAAATCATCCTCAAAAGCAAGCACGTACACAGCAAAGTCACACTCAGATTTCTTTTGCAGCCAACCCAAAGTCTTCCACCCAAAATCAGGGGATGCAACCTAACAGTAACCAGTCCCCGTCTCCTCCAATAATGGTTGGTTCACCCACAACTACGACTTCGTCAATGTCAAAGAGTGCCGGTGGAAGCCCAAGGACAAATACTTCAAATTCCACTGGTAATAAAGCGGGACAAGCTTCTTCATTGTCATCTCAGCAGGTGAAAAACTCACCATCAGTGCCCAGTCAGAAGTCATCTCCGGTGGGTGGGAGGAATGTTCCTTCGAGCCTAAGCAATACCCACATTACCTCTTCAAGCAGTGGGACAAAATCGCAATTGACACAACAGCAACAACATCAGCATCAGCAGCAACAACAGCAATATCTGCATCAACAGCAACAGCAGCAGGTGTCTAAGCAGTCAATTCAGCAAGCACAGTTGTACTTTTCTAATCCCTACATGCAAAACCAGCAAGCTGCACATTCTAATAGTACAGGCGGCTCTGCATCCCCTTCAAGTGGGTATTATGTTCCAACAAGACGGCGTGGTGATGTGCAGCAGCAGTCACAACATTCACAGGGATCAGCAGGGACATCCACAAGTGGGATGTTGTCACTCTGCCCTCCTGTTACGCTTGCTAATAATACTGGCACCACTGATCCTGCGAAGGCAGTGGCTGCTGCTGCTGCTAACAGCATGAAGGGTGGTGGTTTATCTTCACAGACTCTTATCCATCATGCTCAATTTGCTGCTGCGCAATCCTCTGGACCGCATCAGCTTGTACCTACAGGCTTTCCTTATGTTCACGCTGTTCCGACTGTGGTCCAGATGAAACCAGCTGAACAAAAGAAGCAACCAGCCGGTGAGTAGATTGATGCTTTTGGTGTTACTTGGCAATCCCCATATTTTGCAACCATGAAGAACCGGAAAAGAGAGAAACCTCTGCTGGGGTTTGTAATCTTTTAAAGGGAAGGGGTCATTCATGCCCAAGGAAATCTTAATTTTGCATGCGCTACGGGGAGCCTGAGAAGAAAGGAAATACGCAAGGGCGTATTCATGTGAAAAAGCACACCAGGGGCAGGAGCCACAGTTTTGGGGTGAAGTTTAGCTAGTGGTGAAGCTGTTCTCGGTGGAATATGTATTCATCCAATGTACACCGTGTTTATACTCTGACAGGGTTGATGGGGAAGTCTAATTAAATTTGATTGGTTTGATGAGGATAGGTCGGGGGCAGTGCAGAAAATGAAGTCACTTCTTTTGCTGGGCAAAACGAGGGAAGAATGCCAAAGAATGAGCTGGAAGAGCAAGACCATCCTTTTCTTCTTTTGGGGTTGTAACGGAGGATTTCTTTTTCGGTGTCTTCTTTGGAGGTCTAAATTTCCAGAAAGCGCAGTAAAACAGTATCTTATTGACATATATATGCAGAGGGGAAAGAAGAGGGTGTATGTATAACATATAATGGTAAACCCTCTTGCAATTTTTTTATTTAAAATTGTGTCATTGCCGACTGATTCTACTTATTTCATTGCCTTGGTTTGGTGTAATGTGATGTGAACTGTGAAAAATCTGGTATGAGAAATGAGCAGGGAGGAAAGAATGGAAATTTGATGGTAATATTTTGCCTTGGGTGTTCGTTCATGTGGCTCAACTTTTCTCTTTATTCTTTCATATATTGAATGTCTACTTGTAAATGCAAATCAAAGATAGCAGCATTATTCTAGCTTTTGAGGATCAGCTGGTGAGAAAAGTAGAGAGTAGATAATAGAATGCATAGGGGAGCCAAAGGAGGTTCAAATTTGTACTAGCTCCAATTTGAGACTTGTAAGTGTTTTGGTTTTGGTTTTCATACATGGGAGGTCTGAGGTGGGCCCGACCGGTAGTGTTCACAAATGTGATTTTATTTATTTATTTATTTTTTGGTTACAAGTGTTCACAAATGTGATTTGCAGATGAAGCACTTTTTTTTTCTTTCTAATTTGAATAATTGATCTGCCAAAGAGCTCAATCCCACCACTAACTCTTTGACAAAGTAATCTCTATTTGAACTTGGGTATTAAGCTTTTTAGCCTTGGAGGAAGGATACTTCAAGTTTAACAACGGCACGCCCGCCGGGCCATGTGCGCGCGTATGCGCGTGTGTGACGGGCGCGTATGCGCGTGTGTGACACGCGCTCGCATGTGCCCGCAGGCGCGACCCAGAATCGACGACAAGGCCATTTCCGTGGCCTAAAACGATAGTTTGGGACCCGACGTGGATAAATCCCTTCACGGGGTCTTTTTCGTGCGAAATAACGCGTTATTTTCAATCCTGATAAACTCTAGTTCCCCCGCCCTAAGACCCCCCTTCCCCCGAACCCCCTTCCGGAAATGCTTGGGGAAGTTGAAGGTTTTGGAGAACCCTACACCTGTAGCCGTGTAGGACATGTTTTGGTCTGTCAGGTTGCCTCTACTTGTAAGGATGACCTTTCATTGAGATCACTCACTCTCTCAAATCTATCATCTAACATACAGGAGGACCCTTTTTCATTTTTTGCTGTTTATTTACAAAGAAAAAGGTAAAAAGACCAAACCCACACTTGGTTCATATGCTTTTATACCCCATCACAAAAGGGAAAAGGCAGTAAAAAATAATGAAGACTCGGTGTGACACTTTGGCCTTTGCTTTTGGAAATGAAACTACCCCAAAAACAAAAAGAAGCAAAAAAAATTTCTATTTGTTATTAGGGTTATGGTCTTTTAGGTTCTATAATTGTATGGGACCAATTAAAAGAAGATTTTGGGTGGGTTCTTTTCGGAGATGTACCCCATCATCCAAAAGATTAAAGAAAAAAAAAGTGTTACAATTCACATCTACAAGCTCCCATGCTCCTCAAGTGTGACAATATCTCTATGTGTCCAAGTTACAAATCTTTTGCACTTGATTGCTAAGGACCTACCAATGAAATAAAGAAGAGGAGGGAAACCATTATATAATTTAATCTAAGAGCATGAGACTGAATATTGTGATTGAAAGGTTACGTTATCAACAGCCAAAATTAGGTAAACAACACCCTACTGACCCCACTACTTGTAACATTATATTAGTGCTGAGGTGACTTAGTTAAAGTACCAAACTGATTTAGGACAATTAGAAGACACTATAACAAATTTGTTCTTGACGATTTTTGGTTAGACCGTATGACCAAACCAATCTAATACCACATCCTCAAAAAAAAAAAAAAAAAAACCAATCTAATTCCATTTTCTTATGTATTCAATTATAGAAAGGGAAAGATATTTTTGGTTTCCTTTCATGTAAAAGCTATATGTGATTTTCTCTATGAGAGTAAGGATATACAATTACCACCTGTTAAACTCGCCGACACTAAGTCGTGTAACAGTGGTTCCGTTGATAATCTCTTATGATGGCTCACCACATAACAGCTTTGAACGCAAGTGATCATTTGAGTTAGTCGTGTTTTCGCTACATCGCCATTAATTATTATTATTAATTTATCGAATATTTTTATATATTGAGGTTTGAATTTACACATTAATACTTCCTCTTAGAAGAACATAAAATATTTTAAATTCCATAACAAAAAAAAAAAACTTATGCGCTCTCTTCTCCTTGGGTAGTGCGTACGCCACCATGGGTTGGGAAATGCTACACCTTACTCCACCGTCATTAGAGTAAAAACCTGGTACCTTCATTGATGTCGGAAAACCCGAAGGTGGCTCCGGCCATCTCTCAGTCCTCGAAGATGGGAATTAGGACCCTCTCGAAATTTGGTATTTGTTTGATGATTTTGTTGATCTGTTAGTGCTCTTCTCTGAGGCTGGCATATGTTTTTTTTTTTTGGTGGCGGTAGAGCATGGAAACTATGTTGGTGGATCGGGAGTGGCGGCCAAGTTTGGGTCGTTTTCGCTAGTGCTGCATCCAAAGAAGTGTGTGGTGGCTACCCTATTGTGAGGGATTCAAGCTGCCTAGTGGTTTAGATAGTGCTGATGTTGGCGGCAATTCCATCATGGTTTAAGGTCTCTTCGATCTTGATTCATGGTATGGGAGGTCAGCAGTGTTCTCAGTGGGTGACCGGTCTTTGCCGATGGACATTGAAGGGTATGATTCCGGCTTTGATATCGGAGCTTTGGTAGTGACGGCGCTAAGTGCTGTTGTAGATCTCTTTTGGGCCTGAGATCTAATCTCTAGGGTTTCAGACCATTGGATTGGGCTTGGTTGGCTGCCTTCTTGTTGGGGTTACCAAGTTTTTATTTGGTTGGATTGGGTCTTTATGACCCTGATTAATATTTAGGTTTGGATCAAGGGCGGTCTTGATTAGCTCGGTTGTTATCCTTTATTCTTGTTTCTGAGTATTTCAAGACTGAAAACAGATGTGCTATAAGCGGTCTTTAGAAGGTAGATGTATTTTTGATTATTAAGGATCTAGGTGCAGCTAAGTGCTTAGTACTCATAGAGAGTAATTCTTATTGTCGACCATTATGAGTGTTTTATTCCATGTACTGTTTACTGAGTAGCATGATTCGTCGACTAGAATCTACAAAATAAAAAATGATGTTAATAATAAGGAAAAATGACCATCAGTCAAAATTAGAGGAAAAATTGTTCATTCCAATGTTACTTACCTACTCATGATTTTTAGATAAAAAAACTTTCATACCCTTCCATATCAACAAACCACTCTATCTCTCCTTCCTGACACTAAAATATCTCTATCTGTCTATCTCTCTCCTTCTCTCTCCGATCCTAATCTCTGACCCACTCCCATATCAACCACCCCACTCAACTGAAACATCACCATCCCTCTTTCTGAGCTCGACAGGCCCACCCACCGGCGGCTCGTCGTCGTCGTCATCAACCTCCATGATGTCATCCTCCTCACCTCTCAAAATTGCGTCTTTCATCTTATCTGCCGTCGTCTTGAATTCGAACATGAGCTTCTCCCTAACGGCGTCGATCCCATCCGCTCTCGATCATCGACCTGCTCCGCCTCTCGAACTGGTCGTCTGACTCCCCTCCCCGCTATCACACCAATGATCACCGATCAAACGAGCTTCTCCCTAACGGCTTCGATCCCCTCCGTGGCCTCGTCGTAACCGGCGCTCTCAATCCTCGGCCTGCTCCGCCTCTCGAACTGGTTGTTCAGCTCCCCTCCCCGCCGCCACACCAACGATCACCGATCAGACGCCATCGGCGGGGCTTCGTCGGAGTCCTCCACCTTTATGCATCGCAGGTGCCTCTAGTTCCCCCAATTCAAATCCTACGGCAGACTGAAATTGTGCAGAGGTTTCGCCGCTCTCCAGAGTTACTGGAAACAGTAGTAATATATTATTAGAGTTACTGTAGGTTAGTATTTGGAGTTACTGGAGGTCAGTATTTGGAGTTACTGGAGGTCAGTATTTAGAGTTACTGATGGTCAGTAATTTGTTATTAGTGGTTATTGGAGGTCAGTAATCGAGTTACTGATGGTTAATAATTTATTATTATGAGATACTTGGGGTCAGTAATCTAGTTACTAATAGTCAGTAATTTATTATTATGGGTTACTAGGGTCCGTAATTGTGTTACTGATGATCTGTAATTTATTATTAGGGGTTACTGGGCGTCAATAATTTATTATTAGGGCATTCTGAGGTTCAATAAATTATATATACAGTTTACATCTCTCTTGTAAAACTCCGGCAATGGTCTAATATGATTTCGGCAATGGTGGGTGAGATAGCGCTATCATAAAAAAAAAAAAAAAAAAAAAATTGGTGACCGGAATCCGCCGATCGGCCATCGGACACCGGCAAAGTTTGGTGATCTTGCGGCAAAATCTTTTCTGTTTTCCACTTTTTCTTCATATGAATGTATGAAGGGTCATGGAAAGATAGTCTAATAAATATAAAAAATAAAATTTTTTGTATCTTTTGAGTAATAGTTTGCTTACTTTATGTTGATTTGGACATTTTTTAAAAGTGGTTATTAGTTTGAGGAAAGAAACCCTAAAAAATATATCAAATGGTCATTTTCTAAAATTAGGAACTAGACAATGAGTCATAACATACCAAAATAAACTAGTTCAAAATCATATGCAAAGTGCGTGGATGGATAAGCAGACCAATGATTATAAAGATGTTGACGTCAAAATCTATTGAAAATCTGATTTGAACACTAATTCGTTAGCTATCATAAGCAATCTTTATAGCATCTCCAATAATAAAATTTATTTTTTAATTTTCTTTAGCATCTCGACCATTCACCACTTGAATGCGGCAAGAACCCTCTACAATTGGTAGTTAACTAAATAATTTGGTACAGTTTGCTTTCAAACTCAGCAGTTAGTGTTGATTTTCAGGTAAACCCAGTAATATTATCTTGTAGAAGAACTGCCTAATTAGTATAGGTACATGTTATATGTATGCCTAATTGCTAATTAGATATTTGCTATTCATGTCAACTCTAGATTTATTATGAAAAATACCAAACGTTAAGATCATTTGTTATGAATGGAAATTGAATTGAAGGGTTATATTAATTTGAAACCTTTTGCTCTATTCTTCTTTCACTACTCATAAGGAATTCAAGTCTTGATTCATAATAAAAGTGCTCCTAGACTTTTGAGTGATGAAGTAGAATAGTCCACTTCATGTGTATTATTCAAATTTTTTTAATTTTTGGCTTGTGTATTATTCAATTTTATATCAAAAAGAGGTACATGAAAGCGAATATTCTCATACATAAATTTTGTATTGAATTCCAATTCAAGTCTAGTCATACTTAAAATATCAAATAATTAATAAATCTAATGATAAATTAGTTTCTTGTAACAATTTAACGGCTCTTATGCAATTATAGAATACAAAACTTGGAATTTAAATTATGAAATACACTGCAAAACACTTGATATGTTCATATATCAACAGCTGAGATGTGGATCATCCATATGACTTACGTTTCATCTCCAAAAAGGTTAGATAGTATTCCATGTAGGCCCGCACAACCATTCACAGAGGAGCCCACCACCTCGAACCAAACGTCACCTTTCTATTGGCCGCCGGTGACGGTGACAGCGGTGTGATTTTAACATTCAGTCACTGCCAACTTAACAGAAACCCGGACAAAAATAATGGCTTCTGTTCTTAATTCGGTTGATGTGATGGTCCCCCATGTCGCTTTCTGTTTCCGACCTTTTTTTATTATTATTATTGCCGAATTATATTACTACTTTAATTTAAATTACGTGTATAGAGATATTCACATTTAATGAATGATTATACATTTTCGATTAAGATAATTGGATCGGATGTGGTAGGGTCCGGATTAGAGAGTATATTCCCCACGTGATTGTTTGTTTTGGCGCCATCTATTTGAATTTCACTGTGGGTAATTTTGACCCTAGTGGTCATTTTTTTTTACAGCGAACTTCAAAATGGTCAACATGAATGGCTTCGATATATTCGCCTCGGGAATCTTTGAACTATTTGTTTAGGAAATTATTTCAAGAATTAATTTCAGTTTATTTACTTAAATTTTAGCTCAATCATTACTTCAGTCTCTATACTTTTGATTTCATCAGCTACACCCGTGTACTTCTCTAAATTAATCAACTGATAGCAATTTTATAATTTCGTCCAAACAATCTATCAATACCAAAGGCTTTTTTGTACCATTTCCTTACATTAATACACTGTTACCATATTATGATTATAAACAAGACTAAACAAATCATATAATCAAGTTGAATAATAGAAAACAAATAAAAACAAATCATATATGGTAAAACAAAAAGAAATCACCATACATAATTTGTTTTTGTTTGTTTTCTATTGTTCAACTTGATTATATGATTTGTTTAGGCTTGTTTATAATCGTAATATGGTAACAGTGCATCAATGTAGGGAAAGTGTACCAAAAAGCCTTTGGTATTGATAGATCGTTTGGACGGAATTTACAAAATTGGTATCAGTTGATTAATTTAAGAAGTACAGGGGTGTAGCTGATGAAATCAAAAGTATAGGGACTGAAGTAATGATTCAACCAAAGTTCAAGTAGGTAAACTGAAATTAACTCTTATTTCAACAATAAACAAGATTGAGAGGTTAGGTTAAACTTAATTAATTTACTTCCACTCTTGATTTATGCCCAAAAATCTGGTCCAACCCATGTTCAAAGATTACATCAAACCCATTTATTTTTTTAGGATAAACAATGCTTCCTTTCTACGTACTGGCATGGATTCATTCTTAACTTGCCACCTTTCCCAACACTAGCTCATGAGTAAAACCCACCCTAGTTCAATTTCTTCAGTTCTTTTGAAACTCATGTTTTTGTTTTCATTCTAACTCCCACGCCACACGCATCTTGCGAATCCCTGCACTGAAAAGCAACACAAACTAGTTCACATACTACCGTGAATGAATGAAGAATGAGCTGCCAATCGAGAGGTTTAGAACATCTTACTAGCATTCTCTCTCAATCCTTCAAATGTTGTTGAGCTTACTCTTTACTTACTCAGACAAAGAAGACTGAGACAACCCTGATCGGAAACTCCCCTTACAATACTCATCCACATCTTAAAATGCCTATGCCTAAAGGATTGATGGGAGTCAAACCACGATCATTGCAACTTGATTGACAACGCTGAGTGGCCATTATGATAATTTTTTTTTTAGGGAATAATGTAATAAATATTTTAAGTTGATTAATTATATGAATGTGGCTATGAGCTCTCTGTTGTTTTTTAGCTGAAATTCTATCATGAAGTTGTTTGGATGGACTACCTCATGTCTTATTGGCTTAAGTCCCCATTATGGGTCAAAATCACTGCTACTAGTTGTACTCGAGCTGCACGGCTCACGCAGACAGTACAAGTTGTTGAATCCAAACTCAGGTTTAGTGGAATATGAGGTAGGAAGTATCAGACTCTGACGAGAATATGAACTGTGGTCGAGAGGTGGTGGACTAGCCTAGCTCAGCTTCAGTGGAATATGAGGCAGGAAGCATCAGACTCTGAGTTCAACTTCGTACTACAGAATATGGACAACCTCTCTCACTTTAATTATTTCACTAAGAAAATTAGAAGGTTCGATTGTGCTTGTAAAAGAGTAATAGACTCCAGATTCAACACTCTTGTCATATGTTGACGCGTGCTATGTTTCAGTGTCAGGTATATCTCGAATGTTGTCAAAATATCCAAATAGACCTTTCAACGTTATATTTTGTTAATCATTAGTGTGTTTGTTATATTAGGGCTTAATGGGTGGACTCAAAATGTTATAGAGACAGACACCAAACTCAGAAGAACTAAAACGACAAGGCAATATGCATGAAAATAAAGACAGTGAAGAGAGAAGTCATTAAGACTCAAACTGTATTAATGAATCTCCAAGATGTGAACAATATTGTCTTGCTTCGTTTTGCACTACATTGCAAAGAATAGTAAGGTTTCAAATTTTCTAGATTTCAACATTAGTTGACAAAGGGTAAGAAAAAAAACCACCCTAAATAATGATCCCCAAAACTCCAAGAAACCTGCAACTTCTACTGTTCTCCATTGTAAACGTGATCCTATACAAGCTTCTAACAAGACTTGGATGCCTAGAGTATTTTGGGGGAGATACCAATCATGCCTCATAAAAAGTTGTCTCTAGGGATGCAGTTACTGCTTGTAAGAGAAAAGTACAAAAGGAAATCGGAACAGCATCACCACTTTATAGGACATCGGCAAACATCAAGTGAATGTGATGTTCAATGACTAACTTGTCAACAAAGCAAGCTCCGTTTCCTGCTCTTTCTTCCGATAACTCTGGGCCATTGAATTAACAATCTTGACAAAGAAGTTCAATAGCATAAGCCATACCAAAGTGTTCCAGATTGATGCAAATGAGAAATCCCACGTTTTCACCTAGAGGAAGAGTATAAATTAGATAAATGAAACAAACCAAATACCGGAAGGTTGAGTTGGCTTTAGCAGTACCTTGATATTCGGAGATCGGGAGTAAGAAGCTGTCAAATACTTTTCTTTTGCTCCATCAATTTTAGCAATGATGTTGGGCAGGACAGCAGCAAAACCAGGTATGAAACTGAATACCCAAATCAATTCATTCTCTATCCAGTTTAGAAGTTGATTGTTGCAAACTGAGATGATGAAAACTGTCTGCATAACAATCAACAAGGACTAGATTATCAGACAAAAGAGAACTTTTGGAGAAACTAAGATAAACTTTTTAAGAAGACACAAAAGAAAGGTTCTAAGAAATTGCGTATATGGAAAGAACATAACAAACCTGCAGGTGGGTTTTAATAATAGCCTTTCCAATCACTGTTGCCAGAAAGAATTTATAAAATGGAATCCCAAATTGTCCACACATAATGCCAGCTAGGTCAAAAAGAGGATTTGGCACCTGAAAAGTATCACAGGTAAGTAATGAAAACAATTTTGAGATGAGCATCAAATGGTTGCTCACAGACATTATATATAGATAAAAAGAAAGAAGGTTCAACTTTACAAATAGACACAAAAACTGACTTTATGAACATCATAATATAACAAAATCTCAGATTTAAAAGGTGCATCTCATCTCAGAGACCCATGTCAATTGATACAATTACTGAATGGTAATGGAAACCCATAATTCTGTGTTAGCATACACCATGACACATACAAATGTTTGGAAGTAACATTGAATAAAAAGTAATTAGGGGCAAAGCATACGAGATCACTCAGATGAATTAATCATAAGATTTTGTTAAAATGCCACTCAAGTACCGAAGATGGGAGATTTTAGAACTAACCGAAGCAAGCACTAATATTGTAAAGAAGTTCAATTGCTGCGAGTGTGATAGAAGCCAGCATTTGATTTGGTATAGGCGAGTAGCTATGTACCCTTTTACTTCATCTGGGGAGGTATCCAATTCTTTCATTGCATCAATCTTGTTACCAGCTAAGCTTGCTACATAAACCAGTAAACCAAAAGAGGATCAGAATATATCCAAATTCATGCCACTTCAGATCTCTGGTCTCAGATTGATGCTTCAGTAGTTCCAGATAAACAAATTCACTTCCAAGGATTTTTTATTTATTTATTTATTTATTTTGGTGAATTCAGAACCAGAAGGATAAGCTAAGCAGTTTCAAGGACAAATTGTGTGAATTTCGATTTATTAAGTCACACAACATTAATTGTCACTTTAGCTATTCGTTTGATCACTCAGGCTTACCAAGGTTCGAAAGACGATTACTATTTGAACGTTGACATTACATAAAAGTGCTTACCTGCTCTTGAGATGAAATAGGGAGGAAGTTCTCCAATTGCAGTCCCAATACCCCATAAAACAGCCTCTAACTGGACCTGTGGTAATATGCTGCTCAGTGGAACCCGCAAACCATGCGATGAAGAAAACAATGGGGATCCAAACTCAGAGCAGTTTTTGTCAAGCCATGAAGGACCACTGTATAGCTGTATTGTATCATAAGGAGCGCTTTTCAAATCAACTCGTCCACACTGCATAGCTTTTATAGTAAAGAACGCGATATGAGGACCCAGATATAGGACAAAGGTGTGCAAACCCGATCCTGCATGAAATTCAAACAACAGAAGATGATATTACTAACTATGCTCCTTGTATCAGGCATTTTAAGTCGATGCATACAAGTCATGATCTTGGTAAGTATATTCAGGAGACATGCTGTTTCTAGTTTCAAACACAAAATGCCATGATAGCAAAGAAATAATTTTTCATGTTCTAATCCTTTTGCAGGAACAATCATTCATGTGACTTACCAAGACCAATCGAAGATGCAACTCCAAGGGCCACCCACCATAACCCAAATTGGAAATATTTGAAAAGCTCCTCGAAATGCTACAGAAACATAGCATCAACATGTTAAAAAAAAAACAGACGAGATGAATAGCAACCCAATATCAAAACTCAGAGTTAACACTCAGACTGATTGTCATGCTCACAACAGGAATTGAGGAGCTGAAATATCTTCTATAGCATCTAAATATGAAAAGAACTAAATTAAGATCAGTTGTGTCAATAGTCCGACTAAAAGAGTGCATATGTTAGCAATTTGGAGGTAGAGATTTGATTTTGTGTCATAAGAGTTATTCTCTTCCACAATAACAGCATTACAACGAGAAGCCCTCTAGAGAATATGATTTGCTATAAGCCTATAACTTATCGAGCAAGTGGAGCAGGGTCTAATTAACCATATATAACTGTTGTTTATTATCACAAGAACCTAAAATGTCGTTAAGATGGATGCTTACAAACTCTACTCTGCATCAGCATCCTACTACGGGAAATATGTTTACATATGTACACACTTACAAACACAACTCCAAATAAAGAAGCAATATGTCAATGAAGATCTCAAAGAAACTTACCTTTTCATGGGGGCCGTCAATGGTCACCAGAAGAAATCCAAGAGATGATGCCACAGCACTCAACAGCATGAGCCAGCCACGTCTAGCCAACAAATACGACATTGAACTCTTAACATATTGAAGTACATACAAAATGAAAAACTTCAATGTTCTGAAGGGTTGTGTAGTCAGTGTCAAGTTATCTAGTTCCTCTTGATGCATCTTGCGGATCCCTGCAAAATATGCAAATCTATTAAGCAAAAACTATTCAGGACCCTATTACTGCCCTTACAGATTGATCACATATTAATTACCTTCTTCTTCCGTTATTTACTAGTAATTTCATGGTTGCTGAAAGAAAAGGGCAGTGGAAAACAAAATATAACAAATGGTAGAATAACATCACAGAGGAAGTTTTCTAGCTCAGACAAAACTTTTGAATTTACAGAGACCCTTTACATTAGTACAAATAAGAGGTAAATACGTCCGCTGCCTATACAAACCAAGATGGAAACTTTGTAACTAAATACCACAAGGAATTCTGTAGTGAAACATTTTACTTATCTGAAACAACAAAACCTAATGTTCAAAAACAAAACATACAGACAACAAAACCTTGTCCATGATGTTCCATTCATAATCCAACCGAACCAAACCCACTTGATGAACCCATCAACTAGCTGCTAGATTGAACTCTGTAAGGCCTCACTAGACGACTACGGACAAAGAACCTATCCATTAGGTAAAGAACAATATAATATAATCTGTTGCTCATTATTCCAAATCCCCAGTACTTGGATAAGCCTAAGAATATAATCTATCTGGGTTTAACTAGAATTCTTTCCTCAACAAATCCAGTCCTCACCTAACTCCCAACTAAATTAACAGAAAAACAAATCCTCCAGACCTAAACTTTTCTCCCTTTTCACATCGACAACATAAAACAACATGAAATTCAGATTGAAACAAAGTTGTGGGTATTCGAAGGTGAAGGACTTGCCTGAGATCGCAGTGCCGATACTACGGTTAGAGGATGAAGAAGACGAATTTGCTCGTTTACGTGACCCCATTAGGTTCACATTCCACAACAAATCAAAAGCTCTCTTTTTTCATATATAATCTCTTCGTATCAATCTCACTTTTTTTTTTCCTCTCTTTTTGAGTTTACAAAGAATGGGCAGCTAAAGAGATTCAGATGTTGGAGTGAATCGAGTGCTTGAAAAGAATCAAAATTTCAGATCTAATGAGGACCCGAAAATAAAGACAGAGAACAGAAACAACCTCAGGAAGTTGCGTGAAGTGGCCGAGTGGAGAGTTTATATATCTGTTTCAGATGAGTCTCCCCTCCTTCACCAACAACAAAAGAGTCCCTGAACTCCTGCGAGTTATATTCAGTTTTTGGTTTCCGTAGTTTGGCCCAAGAACTTTATATTGGGAGTACTCTTTTGTTTGGGTTATCTATATATTAAAGTAAATTCAAAATTAGGAGTTAAGACTAGGCTAGATGAGAGGTTCGATACCTCTAGAAATATAAATACATCAATTTGATAACTAATACATCCATATGAAGTGTCATCAAATTTGTGCTACTACTCAGTAGTCACAAACGAGTAACTGTTACATATTATTTTGCTGTCTTATTCAAATAGAACGAGAGTATGTAGTAGTACTCATAATAGTAGATAAAAAGTATGTATATTTTTTAACCCCGATGCTCTGCTATTGATGAATAACTTGAATCCTCCTACAATACTACTACATTTTCTAGTACCCGTATTTCTATTGGACTAAACCTCTGGGATCCTCAATACGGAAACTTAGTGCACGTTTGTTTCGCGGTACTAGTCCGCACTACCTTAAATAAGGCCTGATACAAATTTTGGACGGTGTTTGTTGCGAGGCGGTGTTACCTTAAATGGTCTTAGTTAGCACCGAAACCCCAAAACCACCTCCTTAACTCGCCTTAGCTAAGGTCGAGCAAAACTTGTACCTTATCTAAGACCCATCTCTCTCGTTCCCTCCCTTCTCTCTTAATTATTCATTCTCAATCAGTCTTTGCTAGTTTTCTTTCTTATTTATTCCTCTTTTCTCTTTGGGTAATCATGGTCTCTCATTCGCTCCTTGCTAGTCTTCATCTCTCAGTTCCGAATTGGTAAGAATTACTGGTTTTAGTTATAAAAAAAAGAGTGAATTTTTCCATCTTTTTCATTCAATTTTAGATTGAAGGTAATTGAGAATTTGGGTGTTGCAAAATTTGATTTCAATTGATAAGATTTTGTGATATGCAAAAGATGGCATCTGGGAATGGTAGAATTGGAATTGAAGCATTGGGATTCTGCAAAATATGAATCAGATTGGGTTGATTTAATTGGATTGTTCTTGGTTTTCTCTCTCTCTCTCTCTTTCTCTCTCTCTCTCTCTCTTTTCTAAGTTTCAATGGAGTCCTCTAAAAATCTGGATAGCTAGGCTTTTAAAGCTGATAGATTCTCCATGGATGGGTTTGAAATTCATACAGAGGAAAAAAGAACTAGGAGATGAAGATTGGGGTTTGAGTTTTGACCAAAAATCTCCATGGATGAATATGTAGGTGTGATTGCAATCATTGGATACATCAGTTTCATATGGCATTGAAACCACTGCAGAAATTGCAAAGAAAGTGATCTTTTTTCTCTGCTCTTTTCTTTTCTGCATAAAGAAGCAAATGCAAACTCTAATACTGAAGGTTTTTTTTTTATTAAATAACTCACACACTCTTACATATGTCAATGAGATTTGAACCTATGACCTCAACATTGTCAGTTAAACTACTTAACCAACCAAACCACAGCTCATTAACAAACGAAGGTTAACACTACAACACCAAACATAGTACAAAATTAGTGTAGACTAAGCCTCCTCTCATGAGCCCTGGACAGTATTAACAAATAGAGAGGTCCATGATACTCCGGCGTACCAAACGTGCACTTAGAGAATTAGAGCTCGTTAACTTGGTAAATGAAAGCGTCCAAAAAGCCTTTCATCATTTATATTTTATAACCTAATTTATATATTAGTTCTATTCTATATCAGTTTTACTACTAATCTATAATGTTCATATTAACGTCTAAGCAAAACTCAAAGATGATTGGTTGGGAGTTGTACATTACAGAATTTATAGCATCCGTTCGAAAAGCCATGCACTTTTCTTTGGCTATCAGTATTAGTAAGAACCAAAGCCTTCTGCTAGCCTCTAGTCAAAAGTCAAATTACCTAATTTTGTAAGTTTGCAATAATAATAGTGTGTGATTGATATATATATATATATATATATATATACATATATATATATATGAATTTTACTGTTTTTGTAAATCTAAATTATTGCGTCTTGGCATATACATAATAGCTTTGTTTGCTTGTAAGCAATGCATTTGTGCTTTTAGACGCAAATGCTAATCAGACGTACTATTGTTTTAGTCATTTTCGGCAAGCCGCTAAGGTTCGGATCTGCGGGATTCTACGTTCATTTTCTCTGGTTCTAAATATTCATCAATCATCATCGAATTTAACTTTTGAATTCTACGTTTTCTATTATTTGGAAGCTATTCATCGTATGTATTTTTCATTTAAACGAAATAAATCATCCGGAAAAAGAGATAATAATGGGAACTATAAGTTAGGATAAACTCCGGCCACCAGTCCACCCAATCAAACACATTCCGGCTTAACATGATCCAAGACTTCAAAACGCCTCCGGAGAGCTAGCACAATATCGTTGAAGATCAAGGGACAACACCAGCAATAATATTGCACGTATACACTAAATATGACAAGAAAATGTGTGCCCTGTTCAGACTATGGATATATTTGCCCTTCAATTTTGATTGCATTGGTACTCGATCTCCTAATTCCCAAACACGACTCACCCTTTCGGTTCTTCTGCAGATGATCGATGCTTAAAGATTGGTCAAAGGAATGGCTTAAAAACAGGTAGGGATTCAGTAAATAACAAATCCAGATATATTCTAGGTGTGATGGTCTGACCTGAATCACGTTTCCACTTCCTCCACTATAAATGGTTTCTGCAGTCATCAAAATAAACAAGTAGAGGAGAATATCTTATGGGATATTTGGATCCACTCGAGTTTCAGAGCTGGTTTTTGATAATAACATGTGCCTCCATCTATCATGCAATAGAAAACAAATAGCATGCAGTTGATTGTTTTTTTCTTTGCTGAAGACAGCAGTGGATTCTTTGTTGTTTATAATAATTCTAGTTCTACAATGCCAGGCTTAGATTTTTGGTCTGGGAGTCTGATCAGTTTATTAGCCTATATATGTTGTCATGTTGAACAAGATTAATACTCAGCTTTTCAGATCTGTATAAGCAAACAAAGCAACACTTTAAAAAATTCAATTAACTTTGCGCAGGATACCTCGAAGTTTTGGCAAAACCCACCACTTTAAGCTTCATTTCTTCAGCAGAATTGGGTAGATAGGATCACAATCTTGTATATAAAAAGTCAGGCCTACTGTCCCGAAAACACACATGACAGTCACGTAACATTTGAAGTGGCAAAAACGACAGTCCAAATCATTTTACTTAATTTGTCCAAAAAAAAAAACCACTTTACACTTTCTAAGGATCTTCACCGTGCTATTAACTGAAGATTAAACTCAGAAACATCATATTGGGGTGTAAGTAGTCACTAAACTGTATTAGAGGTTGTGAAGATTGACGATGATCCACTACTCTCTTCTGGCACGTTTGGTATCTTGGAGTATTAATGACCCGTCTTATTTCTTTTACATGTCCTAGATTGTTCAAGCCTAACTTATTCTTAATCAAACCCCAACTTCTTGTTTGGTATTGGGAGGACTAGAACTAAATTCAAACATCATCAACAACACAGACCCGTGGATCCGCATACCCAAAACAGGTATCCGATCAAATCTCTGCCGTCAGACGTTCTTCGACCAGCGCACTGGTCAAGATAGATTAGGCTCGCAGTCGCCATAGTCTATGTACCCTCGATTGGTCTCATTGCTAGATGTGGAGAAAGAATTGGACGCCGAAAATGTTGCAATATCCAACTGTTTTCTACAAATTCCGGCAACTCCAACGATGTTTTCAGGTGTATGAGTTATGAGAATTGATCTACTCTTCATGCTCTACATGCTAGTAGTCATGATTTTTGGATTTGATTGCATTTTGAATGAATTAGTTTCTGCGTGTTTTATGAGCATAGAATAAGAATGGAGCTTCCAGAGTCCCATGGTTTTTTGTGTCTTCATGTTAGAAGGTGGGGAGGTGGGTTCATGGAGTGCATAAGCTCATTTAAAAAAGTCCTTTATTCAACCAAACGTGTGATTATGCTTATTTTTTTTTAGAGTAAACAGTCTAATCTCACGTAGTCCAAGAAAACAAACGTCCCTTTTGGGTTTAGATAAGAGTGGTCGGAGACATATGAGGGAATGACAAACCAATGGCAATGGGTTTGTGGTATTGTTCGACGGTCGGATTCAGAGTGAAGACGACATAGACTATGGTGGCTTTCAGCCTTCTATACATGTTGGGATCTCCGGTTCTTGGTTTGATTCCATATTTTCTCTATAGTTCTGGCAACTGTCGTGTCGTTGCTGCTTTGCGGGTGTGTCTGTGTTGGGTTGCCTTGGCGGTGTATTCTTTTTCCGACTTCGACAAAAATGAAAGGAATTTGGTGGCCGATTAGATATGATAGTGTTTGTGTCCTTTGGGCATGGGACGAAGCTAGGGTTTGCGGCTCTTGGAATTTTACTTGGCCAATGCACGAGTATGTTGGTGACATGCATGTGAAGCAAGTTGAACTGCTTTTTGAAAACACGGCAGAAGAGGAGATCTCTCCCTCTGCCAGATTAGAATAGTTTGAATATGGTTGCAGTCCCGAATTGGTGTGATTGTTAACTTTATTCAAGTTTCTACATCCAATGTCGTACTATTAGTTTTATGTGTTTCAAATTGTACCAAAAGATAGGTTTGTGTCTTGGTGTTTATTAGGGTTAGAAGCTAAAGAGATAACTCTTTATACTAACCCTGATGGGTGTGTTATCTTAGTTTTGCTTACTGAATAAAATATGGATGACCTTCGATTCAAAAAATTAAAAATAAATTTATTAGAAAAAAATGAGTCATTAAACTGTAATACATGCCGGAACTCGTTACACTAATATTTTTCTATCGCTCAATAATTACATTTATGAGTTATGGTTAAATGATATGTTAATGAAGTTGGAGAAAATTAAGATGGAGTGACCACACGCTAAAAGTTAGAATTTGGTAGGGGGACATTTTCATAAGATTTGCCTACATCTGACCCAAATTAAAAAAGAAGAGAGAAAACGTTTGATATGAACCATGATTTCCCATCCATGCCCACTTCCTATATATTGTCTGTACTCCAAATCATTTCTAGAACTTGGCAGGAAGGTAACCCACTTCCTATATTACATTCGTCAAAAATGACGTCCTTAACAATTTCCAATATAGTAATGGATCTCAATCATGCTTTTGTTTTTTCATTGTTTTTTGTTTTTGTTTTCTAATTATTTTATTATAATAAGAGAAATTTTATATACACTCCAGAAACTACTTAATACATACCCCTTTTATTTTATATTTTAAATAAAATTTTATAAATAAATTAAATGATCAAAACATACATATATTATTAAAAAAAAACTAAAAATAAATAAAGAGTGTTGCTATTGGAACCTCCACATTTACTCATTAGACCTCCAATACTTTCTACACCTCCATTATACTTTTGAATATAAGCATTTACTCACTAGACCTCAATTCAAATTACCGAAATAACCTTAAATATGTTATTTACATATATTTCAATAACTTACTCATTCAACCTCATATTCAATCACTAGATCTCTATTTCTTAATTTTTTTTTTATTTCATGTGTAAGACCTAATGAGATAAATAAAAACATAGGATATACAAATATTTCACACACTAGCTATGCCCTTGTACTATTTCAATAGTTACTAGTGTGTTGCAAATATATTTAAAGTCTAATAAGATATATAAAAAAAAACTAAAAATAAATAAAGAGTGTTGCTATTGGAACCTCCACATTTACTCATTAGACCTCCAATACTTTCTACACCTCCATTATACTTTTGAATATAAGCATTTACTCACTAGACCTCAATTCAAATTACCGAAATAACCTTAAATATGTTATTTACATATATTTCAATAACTTACTCATTCAACCTCATATTCAATCACTAGATCTCTATTTCTTAATTTTTTTTTTATTTCATGTGTAAGACCTAATGAGATAAATAAAAACATAGGATATACAAATATTTCACACACTAGCTATGCCCTTGTACTATTTCAATAGTTACTAGTGTGTTGCAAATATATTTAAAGTCTAATAAGATATATAAAAATATTCAATATATATGTATATATATATATATATATATATATATATATATATATTGAACATCAAAACAATTGACTTTTTTTTTCTTCATGTTGCAAACTTATTAAAATATATGCGCTTAATTTTCAACGCTTACTCTTGACCTTATATTTTGTATATGCGCTTAAACATGTATAATTATAGTAACTTTATGTCACATTAACAATCTTATAATTTATATATTTGCTTAGTTTTAACACTTACTGAAATTAGAAAATAAATTTGATAAGGAAAATAATAAATAACATTATCATTATCATTGAATTAGAAAGTCTATAGATAATAAATATAATACTCTTTTTATACACTTATTGTCATCAATAGTCTTTATACAAGAGGATACAAATGTAATTTAATAATTGAAAATAAAGGGAGGTCAAGTGAGCAAATGTGGAGGTTCCAATAACAACACTCATAAATAAATTGAATAGCGCAATGAACTAAGATAACAAAATAGATTGACCAATTTGTTAAGAGGATAAAAAATCATTTGGTGACATTTAGAAAAAATTGATTTGACCAATTATTTGACCAACTTATGTTAGGAAATTGATTAAAAATAATTGCATAGTGACATTTAGAGGATGAACAAACCTCAATTTATGCTAAACATGTAATCACCATGCTAAACTAGGTATCTTATTTTATGCTGTCATCCCCTTTTGATGGAAGTCATGAATTGTGTATTGAACCTTCTTATGTATTTCTTTGATTTAATCGGGGGACGGTGGATTATTGGACCTTCACTTTCGGTAGCTAAAACTTGTTGAATCACGTTTGGTTGCTCTGTCAAGAAAGTTTTCGTTATCTTTTAGTTATTTAGCATTCGACTTTGCATTAGTTCCTTCCTTCCATGGCGGGCATCAACGATTCATACGACTATATGAGGCTGTCGAGGCATGTTGTTCACCATATAGACTAACACTTTGCATTATGTAACTTCATATTCAAATTTGGTATATTTGTAAGATTTTAGTATTGATTTTGCAAGCACCAGGCCGCCTATACATATATATATCACTGTTGGAGATCATTATATGAAAATGTAGAAGCATTAAGAATGTCCCAAACTTGATGCAAAAGCTATTGCTGATATTCACAAAGCAGGATAAGGGCATCACCAGAAAAAACTGACATCTTTAAGAAAAACAAGAGGTCGATGATTCTCACCTCAATGAAATGTGATTCACGTACCAAAAAAAAATCTTAATTTGTTTTCCTTTTTTTTGGTCAATCGACTACGAAAGCTTCAATCAATCACCCTTTTCTGTTTCCAAATGTTTTTCCAAACTCAATAGTAAAACAGAGTGCAACCTATGATTGAGATTCTTTGATTATGAGACAGTGCCTCCTTATAGATAAGATTTAGACTAGAGACGAGGCATATGTTCTTAACTCAAACGAGCAGAGTCCTACAATTAAGTGTGCGCAGCAATAAACTTCGAAAATGATTATACTGATAATCGAGCACTGGTTTCTGACTTGAGTGAGTGAACTAGCTACTGATGTATTTGTCTTAGTCTGCATCTTACAGCTGGATATCTACGCAAGATCCTAAACATGAGTGGAACAAGTTATTATTACATGACAACCTGGGCTGTCAATATTACATTCAATCTTTCTTGAATCTATTAAGCATGTCCAAAAATTCAGACTACTCCGCCTGCAAAGCGTGTTGAGAAATGAGAATATAAATCTCAAATTGAAAAATTAAGACATTTCTCGTGTGTTTATAAGAATTTGAAAAAGAAAAAGAAGTTAACCGTGACCTGTTCATTAGTTAGCCTAGGTAGAACCTTGGATGCCATAGATTCGAATGTCACTCATATAAGACCGGTGACATAAAAAAGAGAGTTAAGACGTGCATATAAAATAATAAGGGCAAATGTTATAAATAATCCTTGTGGGGTGATGGCTATCTTTACTCTCGCGGTTTAAAAATGTCTAATTTTAGTCTTGTGTTTCATAAAGCACATATTTTTTTATCCTATTTTTTATTTCTTCATTCAATTCATGTTTCAATTCACAAGAATTGAGATTTTAACACTAGGTTAAATAATTCATCTGAAACTTGAGAGAGCGAGTTTTCAAGAATCTCATTATTGGGATGAATCAATATCATTACATTCAGTTTGAATATACATGAGTAAATACATAAGACTGTGATAAATAATTCTTTTATAAAACCTTTAATTTGTATACAACTATACATCATAACTATTTTAATGAAATTAAGCTTTAACAGTATATGCATTAGTACTAACTTGAACCTGATGCTAAATTGATATTAGGGTTCATGTTAAAATAAGACCAAAATTACGTGATTTATGAAACACAAAAACCAAAATTAGACATTTTTAAACCACGAGGACAAATATAGTCATGACCCGAAACCACAAAGACCGTTTATAACATTTGCTCAAATAATAATCGGGAAATAAATAAAAAGCACACCCACGTACACATGTTTTACTTCCCTAAAGAAAATAGCAATTGAGTTTCACTTTCCTAAAGAAATAGCGTTGGGGTACCCAAGATGGAATCTGGTCCTTTAATTATTCCATAATCAAGAGATCAAGATAGAAAATTCCAAAACAAATAGTTGTCACTTTCATAATATTAATTAAATGAGTTCACACGGAATAAAAAAAAAATGATTGCATTACCAAAAGGAAAAGACCGGGTCATTTTTATGTCAAAAATGCAACGAATATTAAAAACCCATCAGCGTGACCAATTGCAAAATTAAATAAATGAACAGAAGAAGCTCTTGTAACATAAATATACCATTCTCATCAGCCACTCAGTCTGTCTTTGAGTCTCTGGTGTCTTTGAGTCTTTGGGGTCTTTGAATTATTGATCTTTAGCTGTTGAGTCTTCATGGGTTTCTGCTCAAGTTCCACTGTTGCAAGGGATGTGATGGAAACAGTGTGTCTGAAGAAGAGCAATGAGAAGCCAAATCAGAAGGTGAGTGAGAGCAAGAAGAGCAGAGGAACAGTTGTGTTGATGAAGAAGAACGTGTTGGACTTCAACGACATGAAGGCATCGCTTCTTGATCGAATCCATGAGTTTCTGGGCAAGGGTGTTTCCATGCAGCTCATCAGTGCCACTCATCCTGAGCCTACAGGTCATAATCAGTCAAGCTTTTCTCTTTTGAATCAAACTCTGCATATGATACACTATTTTACAACACTAATTCTTCACCAATTTTAAGTTGATCTTGTCGTTTGTAGAAAAAGTGTCTAGCTAGATTAAGTAGGCTTAAGTGCATATGCTTTCAGAGTGGAGGTCAATTGCTTACCCCAAAATTGATGGTCACCAAATCAAAATCCAATGTTGGCATTCAAGTACCAATAAAGTGTTTTACTTCTTCCTTGGTCCCTGGCGATCACTGATTTACTGTTCTTTTATTTTCAAATTAAGCTGAATCCGACATTTTCTTGTGTTCATGTGCAGCTAATGGATTAAGGTCAAGAGGAAAGCTTGGTAAAGTAGCTTACTTGGAGAAATGGATTACAACCATTACATCTATAACTGCTGGAGATACTGCTTTCTCCGTTTCAATTGACTGGGATGAGTCGATGGGAGTGCCTGGGGCTTTGATGATCAGAAACCATCACCATAGCCAATTTTACCTCAAGACGATTACATTAGATGATGTTCCTGGACACGGTCGAGTCCATTTTGTCTGCAATTCCTGGGTTTACCCCGCACATCGTTACAAGTATAACAGAATATTTTTCTCCAACAAGGTAATCTCCATTCTCATTTGAAGTTGACCTGCATTACAGATATATATATGCCATTCGTAAGTCTATTCTTTATTGTTATTTTTTTGAATAATAATTAAATCTAACATCGTGGGAGTTATAATATATATATATTTTTTTTGGTGTCTTTGACTAATATATGAAATTGACAAATGCCTTTTATTACTTGATCCATTGGTTTAGCATCATATCTTATCCTCATATGATGAAAACATTTTCATGATTTGTTCTCTTAAACCTCAATAATTGGAAGCTTAAGTATTCTGATAAAGAAAAATATCATTATTGCGCATAATCCACTTTTGAATATGGAAAAAGTATAATCGAAATCTTTCCAGCTGGATTAGCACTGAAGTAAATCCTTTTAATTTTGTGTTCATAAGGTATGTGTTTTGTCTGTATCTGTGCGTATTATTTTTAATAGAAATTAGAACAGATATATATTGTATTTAACACTATAACTTTAAATTGGGTGATTATGTTTCATGGTTTGGTTGTGGGACACAAAAATCCACAGTTTTCAAAAAAGATATATACCAGAGAATTCAGTCTTTCTGAGATTTATAGAAATGCATAATGGCATGCAGAAATGACTCCACTAACAAAACCTTCATGTCTTTGTTAGACCTACCTGCCATCTCAAACACCTGAGCTATTACTCCCTTATCGGGAAGAAGAGCTGAGTAATCTCCGTGGGAATGGATCAGGCGAGCTAAAGGAGTGGGACAGAGTCTATGACTATGCTTACTACAATGATTTGGGGAGTCCAGACAAGGGTCCAGATTATGCACGCCCTGTTCTTGGTGGATCACAAGAGTATCCCTATCCAAGAAGAGGAAGAACTGGTCGAAAACCTACTAAAATTGGTTAGTAAATGATTTTAGCTCATTTATTGTTTTTGTTTTTCCTTTTCTTCTCGTGTCATAACTACCCTGAAACTCTTATGGTATAAAGTATATAGAATATGAACAGACTGTTGATGATATTATTTTTCCTATAATAATTATGATGGCTTAGAAACATAAACTTTGACCAATTTTCTTTATGCTTGTAATGCAGACCCCAACTCCGAGACCAGGCTGTTTCTTCTAAGTCTAGACATTTACGTCCCAAGAGATGAGAGGTTTGGCCACATCAAGTTTTCAGATTTTCTCGCATATGCCATAAAATCCCTGGTTCAGATATTGCTCCCAGAGCTTAGATCTTTGTGTGATAAAACTATCAATGAGTTTGACACCTTTGAGGATGTACTCAACCTCTATGAAGGAGGCATCAAGTTACCAAATGGGCCTACACTAAAAAAATTAAGGGATCGTGTCCCTTGGGAGCTGCTCAAGGAATTACTTCGCTCAGATGGCGAGCGATTTCTGAAGTTCCCAATGCCTGATGTGATTAAAGGTATAAGGATACTATTTTACACAGTTTTGCATCCTATATTGTGGAAAGTAATTTTAATTAAAGAATGAATTTTGATGATGATTTTGCAGTGGATAAATGTGCATGGAGGACAGATGAAGAGTTTGCAAGAGAAATGCTGGCAGGGGTTAACCCTGTTAACATCAGCCGCCTCCAAGTAAAATACAAGCTTTAAGTATCTCATTTGTCTATCCCAATGATATAGATATGTCATAAGTAGTCGAAGTTCAACTATTCATTGAAATTTTATTTGCAGGACTTTCCCCCAACCAGCAAGCTAGACCCTAAAGTATATGGAAATCAGAGCAGTTCAATTCGAAAAGAACAGATAGAAAAGAACATGAATGACCTCAGTGTTGAAGAAGTAATTTATTGTCTCTCAAAAGAACTTCTATTCTAAAATAAAAACCTAATATTCATTAACTTCATGTGCATAATCATTTCCCTTTTATACAGGCAATTAAAAGCAACAGATTGTTCATATTAGATCATCATGATGCATTAATGACATACCTGATACGAATAAACACGACAGCGACAAAGACCTATGCCACCAGAACTTTCCTCTTGCTGCAAGAAGATGGGACATTGAAACCTTTGGCAATCGAGTTAAGCTTACCACATCCACAAGGGGACCATCATGGTGCTGTCAGCAAAGTTTTCACTCCAGCAGAAGATGGCATCGAGGCTTCAGTTTGGCAACTGGCCAAAGCTTACGCTGCTGTAAATGATTCTGGCTATCATCAACTTATCAGCCACTGGTAAGCACCTAAACAGCACTGCATTAAAGCATAAGACAGCCTTCATCTTAGTTTACATGCGTTAAAATTTTATATGCAGGTTAAACACTCATGCTGTAATAGAGCCATTTATTATTGCAACAAATAGACAGATGAGTGTGCTTCACCCAATTCATAAGCTTCTGCAACCACACTTCCGGGACACGATGAATATAAATGCTCTGGCCAGGCAAATCCTCATCAATGCTGATGGGGTGGTTGAGAGGACAGTATTCCCAGCTCGATATGCCATGGAAATGTCTGCTGTTATTTATAAAAACTGGGTATTCACCGAGCAAGCACTACCAGCTGACTTGCTCAAGAGGTAAGCCATAAGCTTTCATAGAACCGAAGAGGCTTTAACTTATATCCAATTAAATTTTGTTACACTCTATCTGGTTCCAGGGGAATGGCAGTTTCTGACTCAAGCAGCCCTCATGGCCTCAGACTTCTGATAGAAGATTACCCCTTTGCTGTTGATGGGCTGGAAATATGGTCTGCCATTGAAACTTGGGTCACTGAGTATTGCAGTTTCTACTATCCAACAGACAATGTGGTCCAAAGTGATACTGAACTCCAGAAATGGTGGGAAGAGCTCCGCAATGAAGGCCACGGTGACAAGAAGGATGAACCGTGGTGGCCAGAGATGCAAACAAGAGCAGAACTTATCCAATCATGCACCATAATCATATGGATAGCTTCCGCCCTCCATGCAGCTGTGAATTTTGGGCAATGGCCTTATGCTGGCTACCTCCCAAATCGCCCAACCATAAGCCGCCGATTCATGCCTGAGCCAGGCACTGCTGAATATACTGAACTTGAGATAAACCCTGATGTGGCCTTTCTCAAAACAATTACATCCCAGCTCCAAACTCTTCTTGGTGTATCTTTGATAGAGATTTTATCTCGACATTCTACTGATGAGATTTATCTTGGACAAAGAGATACTCTTGAGTGGACTTCAGATGCTGAGGCACTAGCAGCATTTGATAGATTCGGAAATAAGCTGATAGAAATTGAGAAGAGAATCACAGAAAGGAACGAAGATGAGAGATGGAAGAACAGAGTTGGCCCCATCAAGATGCCTTATACCTTGCTCTATCCCAGCACCTCAGATTACTCTAGAGAGGGTGGACTCACCGGAAAAGGAATTCCCAACAGTGTCTCGATATGAAGCTTTTGAACTATGAACTAGATGGTAATCATTGAAGGACATGTAATATAGAGTGATGTAAAACTACCACACAAGATCATGTATCCTCGTTTCTTGATTATGATCTTGTAAAATGTATGTGTAGAGAGAGAGAGAGAGAGAGAGAGAGACCTTACTCCATTGCAGTACGAATGGGACACAAAATCACACAATGAAACTGGCCGTCGCTTGAAGCAGTTTTCGCAAGGTTGGAAATTTGGAATGAACTCTATGCCTCTGTGTCACTCCTTTCACTTTCTTGCATGAGCTACGTGTTACCTTCTTGATTAGGGATGTTCTTGACTCATCATTTGTCGACTAAAGAAAGAGAAACGGCATTACCATGAAAAAAAAGAAAGACAAAAGGAAACGGAGTTAGGGAGCCAAGGAACACTGCGGGGGGCAAGTCTATATTCTACTACAATTTTAAAGCCATATATCCCTCTTTTCTTCTTTTCTGCTTGGTCTTCCTTCTTCTTTATATCATTTCTTCTTCCTATTCCTCTTCTTCTACTACTCCTTGCCTCCATGGCTGCATGATCGGATTCTCTAGGTTGTGTGTTCTCTCTTCATCTTCTTCTCCTAAATCGATTGACTTATTTTTCCATACTCTACCGTGCGCTTTTGAGAGAAGTTTCATGTTTTGGGGAAGAAGATTTCATACAAAAACCCCGAAAATAAAGCCCAAACAAGTACAACAAACATAAGGGGAAAGGATTAAAACGTATCCGTCCTCCTTCACCGTCTCAGTATTAAATAATCCACACAATCATCGGGTTTTTTTTTTATATATATATTTTTTTATATCATGTTAATATAATAATAAAAATGTTAATTTTTTTTTCACCACGTCTATTTATTAAAAACCGTACAATACATAAATTAAGTTTACTCATTAAAAATATTCGTGCTCACTTATTAAACGAGCATACTACTAAAATATAACATACCAATATAAAAGGGGGGCGGGGAAGTTTATAATTTCATGTCCTATGGTAACACAATATTCAGTTAATGGCCTATAGTATCACAATAAGCATCATATGCAATTATGCATGTTACTTCACCTTTATGCCTATGGTAATGGTTGTTGAAATTCCTGATTGTTAAAACAAACGAAGTAACACAAGATATTCAAGTTGACCAGAAATTAATACATTTCAGCTTCTCCACAAGAAACTCACATTCCAGTTGACCATAAATTAGATTTGCAAACAAGAAACAATACACCAACATGAGGTAGAAGTAACACAACGTATCAGAATCCCCCGTCCTCATTGGTCTAGCCATATCCTCTTATCCAATCCCAAATCCACACCACCCACATCAAATCCTTCAAACTCTCCCACAATACCCTTCCCCATATCCATAGCCCAAAAAAAGAAATTAAACCACAGCACAACTCTCGGTCTCTCCTCTCTCTCTCTCCAGTCCTAAGTCATGGCCATGGCAACTCAAGCCACCCTCTTCACCCCAACTGCCTCAGCCCCATGGAAACAGTCAGTCACCTCCACCTTCATGGCCCCCAAGTCACTGACCCTGTCCACCGGAGCACCAAGATCCCTGAGAATCTCAGCTGCTGAGGAGAAAACCGTGGCACCCGCAAAGGAGGCCGAAGCTCCAGTTGGCTTCACCCCACCGGAACTTGACCCAACAACCCCTTCCCCCATCTTCGGCGGTAGCACCGGTGGACTCCTCCGCAAGGCACAGGAAGAAGAGTTTTACGTGATCACGTGGGAATCACCCAAGGAGCAAATCTTTGAGATGCCAACTGGTGGTGCAGCCATCATGAGGGAAGGACCTAACTTGTTGAAGCTGGCCAGGAAAGAACAGTGTTTGGCTCTTGGGACTAGACTGAGGTCCAAGTACAAGATCAAGTACCAGTTTTACAGGGTGTTCCCTAATGGTGAGGTTCAGTATTTGCACCCAAAAGATGGAGTGTACCCAGAGAAGGTGAACCCTGGGCGCCAAGGAGTGGGGCAGAACTTCAGGTCCATTGGAAAGAATGTGAGCCCTATTGAGGTCAAGTTCACTGGGAAGCAAGTGTATGACATATGATTGTGATCGTCAGTTGGTTTCATTTGGTGTAATTTGTAATGTACTTGTGACTACTTGTGAGTATAATCAATTTATGTTTCTTGTAATCTTTGATGGAGCTAATTTCAAGCACAAAGTACCTGCAAAACAACTTCATACACATAATACCCTTCTTTTGTCAATTGTAATTAGGACAAGTAAGGATCGTTCTATCCGGAGAAATTAAGGGCTTTCAATCACACAAAGTGTTGCACATAAGGGGGTTTGTCGAATTTTAATCTAATTACCTACTGATTTTTACAAATTTAAATCCTAAATTATTATTTACAATTGATCAACATCTTCCACACAATCACAAGACACAAAACTCATTACACATGCAACGAAATTAAAATAAGTAATAGGGGCAACAAGCAAATATCGAATTCAAGATCAACTAAGTTCCAATTTAATTAGAGCCTTCGCGGTATATCTAATTATTCAAAACATCACAAGTATTTAGAATTAACTTCGCGTATAATCCTAAACATGGTACTAATCGGTTTAACAACACTTCGCGTAGAAATTAAACACAAATAGCACATAAGCACAATATGTCGAATTGGAACATGTTAGCAGGTATGGCGTCACTCATCCCACATCGACATGTAAATTTCCAGAATTACTCTAGCCCTTAGATAAATACACATTAAAACCAACTTTGCGTATGATCCAACATGTATTAAATCGGCAAGTGAATTCAACATCTAGACAACACTCATGGCCTTTCGAATGTATCTAGACATCTCCTTCGGTTGCACACGAATTAAGGAAATAAACCTAATTAAATCAAGAAAACATGCAAAAACCTACTGCCCATCATACTATATTCAATTAAATCACAAGCATAATTCGGTAATTAAACACAAGAAAACCAAACAATATAACAAGAATTCGGAAATCCCATGAATAAATAACAAAACCGAAATACAAACCAAGAATCCATACATAATTCATAGACAAATTAATGTATAAATACAAAGAAACAAAAGCCATCGAAATTTTACAATCCAAGTGACAACCTTGTTGAAGAATTCGGCAAGTGGATTGGTGTTGATGATTGGAATGATTTTATGAAAGGTGGTGGAAGATGGTTCGGCTATGTTCTTGGTGAGGATTTTTAGAGAGAATTCGGCAGAGTTTCGGCAAGTTTAAGTGAGGAAGAGAAGATCATTATTCTGAAATTATGTTGTGGTATTTATAGAGGCAAGGGAGGCAGCTAGGGTTTACAAAACCTAGTTTTTCTCAAAATTATCCTGCTGGCAGATTTGACCTTCGAGTGAAGATTATGGAATATCTTTCTCTAGAAAATAGATATTGAGGTGATTCCAGTTGAGTTGGAAACTAGACTCCCGTAGCTTTCTATCCATATAAGGCTCGAATTCTGATTCATTGTGAGCTGCCCGGGAGAGTCCGTGGAAGTTGAGAGACGTGCACAGGAATTTTTCCGAAATTAATCAGGATTCTTTTTCTTTCTCTTATTATCTGAATTCTTTTCTTCTAGACTCTTCTTGGCCTTATCTTGGACTTGAATCTTCTAATTAAGTTATTATGGACATATCTTTAGGTCCATAATATCCGATCCATGCTTCAAAAGTCCAAAGGAAAGCTTTTCTTGTGCAACCGGGATAGTTGTTGTTTTCCCGGCAGAATGACCTTACTCCAGTAAATCCGGCATAACTTCTTTCTCAGAGCTCCGATTGATGCGATTCCAAGTCTCAGAGAAACTAGACACACATAGCTACCTCCATATAAAACAGTTTGATCAAATTCCTTATGAGTCGTCGGGAATGATTTTTCGAAGTTGGGACACAGTCCCAGGAAAATCCTGGAAGTCCCTGGATTGGTTTGCTCGGACTGCCAAGTTACAGCCATCTTTTGGGTGACTTCCCGAACTCCGATTGATCTGAAATTTTAACACAACATTCCTCAGTATATGAATAATAAGAACACCAAATTTCATTAAATTCGGACAAGGATAGACCGTATTTTTACTCATCTCAGAATCACGAAAAAGACAACTTGCATTATTTTCCAGATTCCTCAAACTTAGTCATTTTTCGGATTCTTAACCAACTTTTCGCCAAACTCTACCAAATTAACACTAAACTATATTATGACTCTATCTTAGACAAATAAGGGTTAAACAAAGCATAAATGAGGGTAAAAACATATAATATCGTCACACATTGTGCTCCTATCAACTACCCCACACTTATCCTTTGCTAGTCCCTTAGCAAAACAAAAACAAAAAGACTCAACTACTGCCCCTAAATGATTGTCTCAGGATCTTTAAAACACATAGCTTTCAAGTTAAGCATTTCAATGTAAGCACATAAATCCCGAGCGTCATAGACATGTATCAAAGCATGAACAAGTAAGAAACGAAAATCACAAGCAATGACATGTTAAGTTGATTTAATCCTCCTCACTAGGCATATTCTCTTCTTTTCACACATGATATGGCAATTCACTCAAAGTATATGCAAGAGAACAGATTGTAAGGCAACAAATAGCTCGCATATTTCATCAGATAAAAGCACTTTGTGAATCAATTTTTCTGGAAAAACTTCATGTAACAACTATGTACACCAATGAACCAAAGCCATAAGCTCAACTCTTGACAAAATCTCCACAAATCAATGTTCACCCATTTTAAGAATCATGAAAAGATCAACATAAAGGTGATAATGAGGATTCGCATAAGGCATTCACATTTAGGATAATGGTGATAAAATGTCACCAAGACTTAGCAAAATTCAATAAATCCTTATGTCATCACTCCAAAGGGCCAAATTTTATCATGTTGGGCCCAACTTCATTTTTTTTCTTCCCCATAACATAGTGAATATGAACAAAGGTCAAGTATAGTAATAATAGACCTTCAAATAATAATACAACTCCAAATTCACCACAAGAACTCATCCAATTTTCCTCTTTTCTTTTCATTTTTATGTCCGAAATTTCTTCTTTTTCTTTTAATTTCGGCAACACATCTCTTTTCATGCAATTGGACAAGTTTTACCCCACACTTACTTCCCAACATCACTTCAAATAACAAATTCCAATTAAACTTTACCAAGTCTTGACAACAATGGTTAGGATAAACTGTTCTAAGCTCAAGGAATGTGTATCATGGTGATGAAATAAAATGGCTCAATGTTGGCTCAATGGGGTTAAAACTAAGGAGTCCCACGATGGGCACAAATTAGGCATAAGCTTTATTTGGCATTGGTGGTATCCTAACATGATTTTTTCAATCCTTTTCAAAATCAAGGCATTTCATGAATAATAGTCTCAAAAATTGTCAAGAGTGAGTTCTAGCATTCTAGAGTTCATTAAAATCTATGACACATAGTCATTGAATATTCAAAGAATGATGAAGTTTTGAAAAATTCTGCCCAATTTTTTTATCACTCATGAAGAAAGTATATGGCATCAAAACTCACACAGGTTATTATGGAACAAAATCAACACAAACATGCATGCTTATTACACAAATAAATCCAAGTCTCAAATGTTCATACCAATCACAATGTCCATGAAACTCACAATTAATTCTCATGATTATGTAAAACCATCATCTATGTACTCAAAGATATAATCATTATAGACTTATTAAGGGCATCCTAAGACTCAAAAAAAATAAAAATCAAATAAAAGCAACGATTTTTTTTAAATTTTTTCTGAATTTTACGATTTTGTATTTTCTTTTCTTTTTTATGACTCAAAACAAAAGACTTAAAACAAAAACAAACATGTGAAATATGTATCCCTACCCCACACTTAGAAAATTACATTGTCCTCAATGTAAATCACAAATAATGTTGTAATTTCTAAGCATATGATAAATTCAACAAGTTCCACATTTATACAATTCAACCAAAAAGAGTTTAGGGATTTAGAAAATTCAAACTCTCGTAGACGGCTCCTTCACAATTTTGGTTGAAATAGGTTGCCTCCCATGCAGCGCTTAATGTTTATAGTCTACTCAGCCTAGACTCTTCACTTCTTAATCAAGTTGTGGGCGACGCCTTTTAGAGTGCGCACTCCAAATTCGTGCCTCCTTACAATGGTTATCATAACTCGATGCATGATTACTCCACTCTTCAACTGCATCGCATCAAGATAAAGAAATTTAGAAGAGTGGAGATGAGAATTCAAAGAAAAAGTTAGTAGTGAGTTAGTGAATTAGCTAAAGTTAGAAGTTAGTGTATAAATATACAATAATTAGCTAAGTAGAATTTAATTGTAAATCAAGAACAAAAGTTGAGAGTGGAGTCTCATTTCTTGCAACACTTGTCGTCCTTCCCAAGTCAATGAGAGCTTCAATCAACTGTTTACAATATAATTCTTCACCTCTTCCTTATGATCTGCAACTAACAATTAAACTCTACAAGAATCATGAGAATCAACATGTATAGATTAGAAAGAATGAGTTAGAATGAGTTAGAGTATAGGTTAGAAATAAGTTAGAAGTAATGTAAAATTTTCAAACTATAAATGTATCATACGAATTCTCTATAAGTATATATTCCACACGATTTATGCAAGTATAAGTTTCATAAAAATTTACAAGTATCACACAATGGATCGGTCCTAGTCTTCCAAGAGTGTCGAAAATAGTATGAGATTGCCGAACCTATAGTCTGTTTCTTTTATTCACACAACTTTAAAATTCGAGATACGTGGAGCAGAGGAGATAACAGTGCAATGGACTGATGCAGCCCAAAGTAGTATCATGCTTATTCCGATATACCTCAAAAATTAAAGACGAATTTTGTTTTGAAGAAAATAGATTCACATATGTTCAAGTTATCTTCTAGCGTCTAAACTGAGGTGATGCTTCGGCACAAGCTGTTGTCTAGGGTCGAGTGTATTTTACTTTTCAAAGGCGGTGTCGTTAAGATTCACGGAGAGCGAACTCCCTTTAGGAACCAGGCAGGTCTCGTTGTTGGACACCACAGAGAGCGAACTCCCTATCGACTCACTCACCGAGAATGACCATCAGTCTGTGGGCCTTGAGAACCAGTTTTGCAAACCTGAGAACCAATCAATGAAAATAACTTGCCCCATACTTTGTAAAATAAACTCGGGTCCCTAGCGGTCTACAAGTGTTGATTTAAACCGCCCTCAACCTCATAGAAGTAATGACTTTGCTGAAAAGTCGCTTGTATGCGTGGGGGGGAAAGTATCCCGCGTTTCCCAATCTACATAAAACGGATTCAAAAAATTACCATTCGTATGAAGGATTTTGGTTATGATCAACAAAAGAGGCTTCACCTACATGTTACACTTTAGAAACTACAATAAACTCAAAGCATACACAAAAACGATCAACTTCCTAGAAATTATCTAAGTGTTACAACATTCACAAAATACATCACATAATCGGCAATTAATCAAAACAAAAACCAAAAACCAAAAGTAAAAATCGGAAAATCCATATTTACTATTACATGTCGGAAAAATCCTATTATACATATTCCAAAAACTATAGAAGAATTAAATAATCTGCAATATACATAATTACAAAACAACACTTTATGAATCAAAAATGATTAAATTTCCACGGCAACGGTGCTAAAAATTGATGGAGCTAATTCCAAGCACAAAGTACCTGTAAAACAACTTCATACACATAATACCCTTCTTTTGTCAATTGTAGTTAGGACAAGTAGGGATCGTTCTATCCGGAGAAATCAAGGGCTTTCAATCACACAAAGTGTTGCACATAAGGGGGTTTGTCGAATTTTAATCTAATTACCTACTGATTTTTACAAATTTAAATCCTAAATTATTATTTACAATTGATCAACATCTTCCACACAATCACAAGACACAAAAATCATTACACATGCAACGAAATTAAAACAAGTAATAGGGACAGCAAGCAAATATCGAATTCAAGATCAACTAAGTTCCAATTTAATTAGAGCCTTCGCGGTATATCTAATTATTCAAAACATCACAAGTATTTAGAATTAACTTCGCGTATAATCCTAAACATGGTACTAATCGGTTTAACAACACTTCGCGTAGAAATTAAACACAAATAGCGCATAAGCACAATATCTCGAATTGGAACATGTTAGCAGGTATGGCGTCACTCATCCCACATCGACATGTAAATTTCCAGAATTACTCTAGCCCTTAGATAAATACACATTAAAACCAACTTCGCGTATGATCCAACATATATTAAATCGGCAAGTGAATTCAACATCTAGACAACACTCATGGCCTTTCGAATGTATCTAGACATCTCCTTCGGTTGCACACGAATTAAGGAAATAAACCTAATTAAATCAAGAAAACATGCAAAAACCTACTGCCCATCATACTATATTCAATTAAATCACAAGCATAATTCGGTAATTAAACACAAGAAAACCAAACAATATAACAAGAATTCGAAAATCCCATGAATAAATAACAAAACCGAAATACAAACCAAGAATCCATACATAATTCATAGACAAATTAATGTATAAATACAAAGAAACAAAAGCCATCGAAATATTACAATCCAAGTGACAACCTTGTTGAAGAATTCGGCAAGTGGATTGGTGTTGATGATTGAAATGATTTTATGAAAGGTGGTGGAAGATGGTTCGGCTATGTTCTTGGTGAGGATTTTTAGAGAGAATTCGGCAGAGTTTCGGCAAGTTTAAGTGAGGAAGAGAAGATCATTATTCTGAAATTATGTTGTGGTATTTATAGAGGCAAGGGAGGCAGCTAGGGTTTACAAAACCTAGTTTTTCTCAAACTTATCCTGCTGGCAGATTTGACCTTCGAATGAAGATTATGGAATATCTTTCTTTAGAAAATAGATATTGAGGTGATTCCAGTTGGGTTGGAAACTAGACTCCCGTAGCTTTCTATCCATATAAGGCTCGAATTCTGATTCATTGTGAGCTGCCCGGGAGAGTCCGTGGAAGTTGAGAGACGTGCACATGAATTTTTCCGAAATTAATCAGGATTCTTTTTCTTTCTCTTATTATCTGAATTCTTTTCTTCTAGACTCTTCTTGGCCTTATCTTGGACTTGAATCTTCTAATTAAGTTATTATGGACATATCTTTAGATCCATAATATCCGATCCATGCTTCAAAAGTCCAAAGGAAAGCTTTCTTTGTGCAACCGGGATAGTTGTTGTTTTCCCGGCAGAATGACCTTACTCCAGTAAATCCGGCATAACTTCCTTCTCAGAGCTCCGATTGATGCGATTCCAAGTCCCAGAGAAACTAGACACACATAGCTACCTCAATATAAAACAGTTTGATCAAATTCTTTATGAGTCGTCGGGAATGATTTTTTGAAGTTGGGACACAGTCCCAGGAAAATCCTGGAAGTCCCTGGATTGGTTTGCTCGGACTGCCAAGTTACAGCCATCTTTTGGGTGACTTCCCGAACTCCGATTGATCTGAAATTTTAACACAACATTCCTCAGTACATGAATAATAAGAAAACCAAATTTCATTAAATTCGGACAAGGATAGACTGTATTTTTACTTATCTCAGAATCACGAAAAAGACAACTTGCATTATTTTCCAGATTCCTCAAACTTAGTCATTTTTCGTATTCTTAACCAACTTTTCGCCAAACTCTACCAAATTAACACTAAACTATATTATGACTCTATCTTAGACAAATAAGGGTTAAACAAAGCATAAATAAGGGTAAAAACATATAATATCGTCACACATTGTGCTCCTATCAATCTTCTTATGGGATTTATCTAAAATACAACACCAGAATTCAGAAACATGATTTGGGTATTGTCATTTGCCATACATATATATTAAGATTAAGTCAAATTATTTGACTGATCGATGTCAGAGAAATGGTAACGACTATATCAAGCAAGTAACATGTTCTATTATATGGTAGACAGCAAGCACTAGTTCGATCAATGGCTTTGAAAATTTACCTAATTATAAGCTAGTTAATCTTATTAATTTTGGTGAATTCTTCAGACATTTACCCCATTGGTAGTGTTCCTCGAGATCAGCAGCACAACATAGCATTGGGAAGTTTGTATTTTGAATGTTCATATTCTTCTTAGAAAGCACTGGAATAGGCTTCAATTAGGATTGAGTCGGCATCTTGAAGGAAATGCTGCTGGTGGCGATGGAGCATGATGAGGTGTTCTGGGCTTTGCTTACATGACCATTTTAGGTCTAAATCTTCTTTTTTTATTTTTTTTATTTTTTATGGATTTGAGATTGGTGGGGTTTTTTTTATTATTATTATTAATTTTTTTTATCTAGCTAGGTTGTACCAATTTGAAACTTTGCCTCGCATGTTTCACATTTCCACCAAATTAGAAGATATTGTTGTGTCTCTCAAGACTCCAAGTGTATAGATACAATGTTGAAGCAGCAGAGCTGTTGGAGACTTCAACTGTGTTTTTGGAGCTCATAAAAAGAGAGGTGGCAACATGCCTAATGCTACTGCTTGCCGTGAGTTTTAGCAGATGTGTACGTTTTGCAGTTTGTTGGAGGTGGACACTAAGGGAGTTTTCTTCACTTGGACGAACCGCATTACAGATGTTAAGCTGGACAGGGCTTTTGCAAATCTAGAATGGTTTGATGCATGGATTTCAGTTGATTGTCGGACCCTCATACTAAAGCCACTTCTGATCATCATCCCCTCCTGGTGACCTGCTCCAGATTGCCTTTCGTGCCCAAAGCTTCTTTTCGGTTTCAGAGTATGTGGCTTAAGCACCCAGGTTTCTTTGATATGGTAAGAGATTTTTGGCATAATCAATCTATTTTTGGTTGTCCTATGTATGTCTTGACTGCAAAACTACGAGCCTTGAAGGGGTGGTTAAAGGAATGAAATTTAAGCTCTTTTGGGGATATAAACATTCGGGTCAATTCTGCAAAGCAATTGCTGGATTATGTGCATATGGAAATCTCAGATTTGGGGTCACCAAAAGAGCGCTTGAGAAGAGAGGATGAGGCTATTGTGGAGTATCAGAGTGCTTTGTCCATACAAGAGTCTTTTTTGAGAAGTAAAACAAGAGTGCGTTGGTTAGTGGAGGGTGATAGGAATACTGCTTTTCTTCACAATATGTTGAAGGTCCAGGAGGTTCATAAATCCTTAGTCTCTCTTAAAGTGGGACAACAAAGATTACAAGGTCATGATCAGATTGCCTCCCACGTGATTGATCATTTCAGCTCTTTGTTCTCCAGGGATTCTAATATTGTAGATTCTGGGCTGGTGGATCGTGTTATTCCTTCTCTGGTGACTGTGGCGGAAAATGATTGTCTCACTAGAAAGCCTGATGCAGCGGAGGTCCACAAGGTTGTTATGAGTCTGGATGGGTCTTGCGCCCCAGGACCAGATGGTTTTAATGGGTATTTTTTCCATTCTTGTTGGGGGATAGTTGCTGAGGATGTTGTGGCAGCATTTGTTAGTTTTTTTTAGACTGGTTTTATTCTGCCGCATCTTAATTCTAATATGGTAACTCTTATTCGCAAGAAAGAAGAGGCAGACAATATCTCAGATTTCAGGCCAATTGGTTTGGCTAATTTTGTCTTCAAGATCATCACGAGAATTTTAGCTGACACGCTGGGTGCAGTGGTCTCTCGCATTGTCTCTGCCAATCAAAGTGGGTTCATCAATGGCCGATCACTAACATATCCAATTATTCTTACTTCTGAGTGTGTCAACCTCCTAGACAGAAAATCTAATTAGGGAAACATAGCCTTAAAGTTGGATATTAGCAAAGCTTTTGACACCTTGGATTGGAGCCTTCTGCTTCGTGTTCTGAAAGCTTTTGGATTTGATCATGTATTTATAAATTGGATTGGAAAAGTCCTCCAATCTACTTGGCTTTCAGTTCAAGTGAATAGTCAGTCGTGTGGGTTTTTCCAGTACTCTCGTGGGGTTCGACAGGGAGATCCGTTATCACCTTTACTTTTCTGCTTGGCTGAGGAGGTTTTGAGCAGGGGGCTGTCTCAACTGATTTCTAGAGGTTAAGAATGTGCTCAGGCGCCGGATTGTAATCCAACAGGTATTGGGTATTCGGCAAAGCTCCTTTTTCCTTCACATATCTCAGAGTTCCTATCTTCCAGGGCCGTCCAAAATCTTCATTTTCAAGCCATTGCAGATAATGTCAAATGTCGGCTTTCATCTTGGAAAGGTAAGCAGCTATCTCAGGCTGCTAGGTTGCATCTCATATTGTCGGTGATTCAGAGTCTGCTCATTCACAGTTTTCAAGTTTATGCTTGGCCAAGATCTCTTCTTCTGAAGGTACAAAGTCAGGCCCGCAACTTCTTCTGGTCTGGTGATCCTTTGAAGAGAGGATCGACTCTTGTTACCTATGACACTTGTTGTCTTCCTTTAGATCAATGAGGTTTAGGTTTAAAGAATATGATCCACCTAAACCAGGCTCTTCTTCTAAAAAATTGCTGGAACATTGTGATCGCTTCCACCTCGTCGACAATATTCCTTAAAAGCCGTTTCCTCTCATGTTCTATGCAAGTCCTGGAGTATTATCAGCAGTCTTCAGTTTGGCTTGGGATTAAAAAGTTTTGGAGTAAGTTTTATTCCAAGTTATATTGGATAGTGGGGGATGGGAAAAACATTGATTCCTGCTCAGATAACTGGTTGGGTTCTCTAATATCAAGGCTTCATTGCATCTCTTTTGTGTCGAATTCTCTCATGCCGATCAAGGTTAGTGGTGTTATTAAAAATAAACAATGGGTGTTGCCTCCCTTGTTTACCTTTTTCTTTCCAGGTATTGTTGATCGGATAAGTACGGTGCAGCTGCCTTTGGATACTGTCTCGGATCAGGTCATTTGGCCTGATACTTCTTCTGGTCATCTAACTACAAAGGCTGCATTCTCCTTTTTCTCCCCTTCGCAGCCTACAGTTAAGTGGAGTAAATGGATTTGGCATAAAGCCATTCAACCAAGGAAAAGTCTAGTGGCTTGGAAAGTCATTTATGGCAGGATGTTGACTGATGATGCTTTGCAAAGACGTGAGACTTCATTGTGTTCTAAATGCTCTTTTTGTAGCTTCAACGAAGAGACTCTGACTCATTTTTTCTTTGGCTGCCACATAATCAATGATTTTTGGCAATGACTAGCTTCTTGGTTTAGAGTTTCTTCACCACCAAGTCCTCTTTTGCACCTAGTACGTCTCTCAGGAGTTCTTAGACAATATGTCATATACTAACAGAGAGTTATGGATTTTTATTTTTTGTAATGTTTTGTGGTGCATATGGACTCATAGAAACAAGATCAGATTTGAGGAGACAACTTTTGATTTACTGAGGTTCAAGCATTCATTTTTGAATGCCATGAGGGAGTCTGCTTTGAGTTCTTGCTCCCTGTGAAAGAACTTCAAGAGTGCATGATATGTTTCAGGTGTTGCGTCTCTCTTCGTTTAGTTTTAAGGCTCCAAAATTCACTCTTGTCTGATGAGACCCTCCTCTTGATAATTGGATAAAAGTTAATACTGATGGTTCTTTTTGTGATTCTGTTACCGCGGGTTTTGGTGGTATCTATAGAAATCATGAGGGGTTGTTCATAGGGGCTTTTTTAAGAAAGGGTGGAGATTCATAGTGCCATTGATGCGGAGGTTTTGGCAGTGATTGAGGCTTTTCAGATTGCTTGGGCAAAGGAATGGACTAGTCTTTGGCTAGAAACTGATTCTTCCCTAGTTGTTCATTATTTCAGGAACCTTATGCTTGTTTCATGGAGATTGAAAGTTGCTTGAAGTAAATGCCTCTATGCTGCTCGCCAGATGCATTGTAGAGTTTCTCATATTTACATGGAAGAGAATGTGGTGGCAGATGCGTTGGCTAACTTTGGCCCCCGCAATGTTGGGTATAAATGGTGGGATGGTCTGCCTGCTTTCATTGACTGGTTATATAGGAGATATTTGTCCTCAGCTGCAGTTTACAGATTTCGTTAGTATGCGTATTTTTATGTGGAAAATGTTTTTTGTTTCTTATTTAGTTAGTTTAGGTTTTATAGTTTCAAGTTTGTCTGTAATGAAAATAAAGTTTGTTCTTGGATATTGTAGAGGTTATGCGTATGCCCTACTTGTTGAGTGGTGTATAGGAGGTGGTTTTGACATAGTCCCCATTTCCTTTTGTACTTTGTCTTCTCTATCAATAAACTTTCGGCCAAGGGTGATGTGTTAACCCTTAAGTCGCTTAAAAAAAAAAATTGCAGAGCTCTAAAAAATAAATTTTGTAAATTCCCCTTCAAAATTTTCATTAGATTTTTGACAATAGTAATGAGCCAAGTGCGCATGATTTCACTGATACTTTGTGGTAAATGTCAAAATCTACAACTACATAACCAGAATATTGAAACTAGTTTAAAATGAAGTTTTTTTGTTTTTTTTTTGTTTTGAGAATAGTTTAAAATGAAGTTGAGTATGCACTAATGTGAAGGAACTATTGGAGATATCGCTTTGATTAATAGAAAAAAGGAAAAATCATCACCACATACACCAAATTTGTAAAGGTGCAATTGTTCAATGATTAATAGGCCAAATGACAACATCAGAATATGCTTTTGGCAATGGAATTCATCTACACTATGTCACTGGCAAAAGATACCAATTAGTTGACAACAACAAGAGTAAATGATATGAAGGCAGGAAACACCGATGCATTACTAATTTCAAACCACAAATTAAACTAGTCGTGCATCACTATCGAACTATATAATAGGTCCTTTAACCAATTTTTAAATCAAGATGACAAGTCGAATATATTACAAGTCTATTGGATACCCTGAGGCAGCAAGCACAAATGTCTAATACAAGCTTTAGATTATTTATCATTACTTGCACATGCATCAAGCCATATGGCCAATAGAGAAAAACATATCAATGATGTAACGAAATTTTGAGAATAACCAACATATTGCATTAAGAGACAGAAGGGTGTTTATGTATGCTACCATGTTTATTGGAAGCAAATTCATTAACTTGTACTAAAAATGGTTGAGTGATTAATTTGGTCAACTCATCAAAAACTTGTTTTCAGTGACATTTAATCTAGTACGTATATGTTCCTCTTAATAAGTGGGCGGTTGTGAGTTCGACTCGCGAGACACTCTCATTGTAACATTTAAGTTGTCTACTTAATCAATCAAAAGAAAGAAAATGGTCGTGTGATAAAGTGTAAACACTTATGCATAAAAGAACTTTTATTTTGGTACATTATGCTCATATGCACACATTATACAAGACCAGCATGATTGACAGAATGTACACATAAAAGGCGACCACAGCCCATGCCCCCACAACAAGCCTAGAACCAAAGCAAGCAACGAAAACATCCGGATGGCCGATGGCGGATGCCGATCAGTTAACCTACAACGGCGGTGGTTGTTCGAATGGAATCCACCTGGATGTCGCTTCTGGTATCATTGACTCGGTGGTTGCTACCGTCCGATCTGCCTACCCACACTTCCGAGACTGATTGGGCCAAGTTCTTCACGTCCGCTAACACATAATCTGCTTCCTTGCTCTTCACGGTTTTCCCAACCTTACCAAAACATGAAGAACAACATTAGCATACCAAACTAACCATTTTATAGAAACCAGCCTTCTAGATATATTTTTGTGCCTGATTAATTGATGGTCGAAATAAATGTTTTCAGCTAGAAGCTGACTATACATGCCATAGAGTAGGGTAATTGTCATCTAGATCTCAAACATATGTTTTCGTTTTCAATATCCTCTCATCCTATCCCATCATGCACAAAATCAGACAGGCATCACTATATATTAGCTTGAACATTACATGTTCTAGAATTCTCAACCACTAATAATTGGCGAAATTATTTGTATAGAATTCGAGAGAAATTACCAAAACGGTGCGTAGACCCATGGCTTTCCCGGCAGCGACGTTTCGGACATTGTCATCAAGAAACAGCTGCAATAGAAAATACAAAACACGTTTTGTAAAAATGTTTATCTAACAACATTTGTAACGCCGACACAAACTCATTACATTATTGGATATTACAATAATGTGATTACCGTTCGACGGGGATCAACCTCCGCAGCTTCGATGGCAATCCTCATGGCCTCCATGGACGGTTTCAGAACCACCGGGAACTCGTCCGGCCGTGTCGACTCGGCTAGCTTCGGGTTCATTGTCTCGAAACATATGATCTGTTCGAAGCAGCCGTTCAATCCCAGACGATCCAAACACGTCAACGCGTGGTTCCTGTCCGAGTTTGTAAAAATCTGCAACCATGTTTCATACAACCATTACATATTGAATTTCATTCTTTCTTCATTAGACATGAAAATATAATAGGAGCTAGCTTACGATCTTTCTCTGTGGGATGCTGCAAATGAGGTTTCGTAGCTGATGATCGGGTTTGATTTGATCGTAAGGCAACCTTCCGTGCACGAAACTGATCATATATATTCAAGAAAACCAAAATCAAAATGATATTATATAAAACAATAATTCAAAAGAAAGAAAGCAAAAGAAGTCAAATACGTGTAATGAGGTTGGGGCGAACCTGTGGTAATCGTCAGCATCGATGTCGTAGCCTAATGCCTACAGCGAAGAACAATATATATTCTCAGAAATTTTAGAGAAAAAGAAAAATTAAGATTAGTGGGCAGTGAAATGAATAATTAGAACGAAAATAATTGGACTTACTCGTAATCCGGCGAGGGAGCTGCCGTACTTTTTGAATAGCTCAACTCGGAGGCTGGAGGCTTTGCTCTCCGGGAACCCGCATTTTTCAACGAGAAAATCTGCAATAAAAATTCAAGTTTAGTTTCATTTCATTTTGTTTGTGTCGAAATTATTTGTAATTTATAGATGGTCTAGTTTGGCACCGTCGATGTTCTTCTTGAGAGCTTCACCGAGTCCAATGCTTGAAGAGTACAAAGTATCATCCAAATCTGTAAATTGATCAAGAACATGCATAAGACTAGTTTCTAAGTTATGTGAGCAAACATTCAATCTTGTAGCTTCAAAACTCTGCTAGAAATATGGGGAGAGGAGTTGTGTGTGTACCGAAGATGAGGCAATCGAAAGGAGAGGAGGAACCGCCGCGAAGAGAGGAGTTGCAGGAATCCATGGAGGCAAGGAGAGCAGAGCAGAGCTGAGAGGGTGGAGAGGGTTTGGTTGAGAAATGAAAATTCGGAATGGGATGAGATGAAGGTGTCAAGGTGACGAGGTTTGGAAGAGGAGTTGAGGAGAGCTATTTATAGAGGAGGGAAAGGGAGAAGGCGCCAGGGAGGCTTTTGTTTACTAAAAAAAAAGAATTAATTTCAGTTTAACTACTTGAATTTTGGCTCAATCATCATTTCAGTCTCTGTATTTTTGATTTCATCAGCTACATCCCTGTACTTCCCTAAATTAATAAACTGATGCCAATTTTGTAATTTCGTCCAAACAATCTATCAATACCAAAGACTTTTTAGTACCATTTCCCTACATTAATGCACCGTTAACATATTACAATTATAAACAAGGCTAAACAATTCATATAATCAAGTTGAACAATAGAAAACAAATCATATATGGTGATTTCTTTTTGTTTTACCATATATGATTTGTTTTTGTTTATTTTCTATTGTTCAAATTGATTATATGATTTGTTTAGCTTTATTTATAATCGTAATATGATAACGGTGCATTAATGTAGGGAAAAGATACCAAAAATCATTTGGTATTGATAGATCGTTTGTACGGAATTTACAAAATTAGTATTAGTTGATTAATTTAGAAAGTATAGGGATGTGATTGATGAAATTAAAAGTACAGGGACTGAAGTAATGATTCAACCAAAGTTCAAGTACGTAAACTGAAATTAATTTAAAAAAAAAAGGATGGATTTTTAAAATTATTTTTTTTGGAAATGGACGTGGATAGGAAGATAATGAGATGAGGACTGTTGCTGACTCAGAATGAGATAAAGACATAAACTCAACTCAATGAAATCTTATGTGTGACGGAATTGCCCTCCCTCTATTGTAGACTCTAACATAGGATATCATCATTTGATAATTCCGGGAAGATTGGTGCTAAAGGTGTCACTCGAAATGTTTCGCTATAATGTATAATTGGATCAAATCGAAAAGTATTTCTTACGGAAAGGCATTCAAGTAAACTAGAATGACGAAAACATTTCCGACCGATCACTGGACCAAAACAAAAGGACCTTATATGAAGTCGAGCTTATCAACGTTCACCAAAAAACATCTTTGTATGGCTATAATTAAGTCGATCTATAACCACTTCAAACTATAATACAGAATTGTTTCTCGAATTACGTACACGTGATTCCTTCATGTTTATCTTTTTTATTCCCACGAGTCGATCACGACCAGCAATCTTCTTAACTTGTATGCCAATTCCTTCTTTGGTCCGTAACAGTGTAACTTACAAGCGTAAAAATTCAAAAAATTTATTTTAGTGAATGTGAAATATGTAATGCATGCTTCGAAACAAAATAGAACGCTATCATGATTTGGGCTGCTCGCTTCTATCATGTTGAGTTCTCTCCGGTTTAATTTAACGTCGATATTTTAGCATCTTTAATTTGGTTATTCTATGACCTAGAACTGCTCAATAGGCTTTCCGTTTTTGATCGACTCGCTTAAACTGTGCTAGAGGTTTTTTGTTGTAATTCTTTTTTCTCATTCAAGTTCAAGTTTAAGCTTCACTGATCTAGGTAATTAATTCAGACTTCACTACTTTAATTCCTTATATGTAATTCGATAACTCTATTTTTATATTTCTCACGATCGATGTTCATAAAAATGAAAATTGAATAAAAGACTTGTACAGTTCTACGGTATGAATAAAACAAAACAATGCGTCATGGATCTCGTATGAAAATGAAATAAAGAGAAAAGAGATTGAAAAATAATACGCGCGCTCACCGAACATAATCAATTAACGAACAAACATGATGGATGCATAAATTATTTTAATAAGGGATTGACAATGCGGTTTGTGTGGTGAATCATATGATATGGTGGAGTTGAGATTGATCTGATGTGGGTGTGAATGGAGCCCCACCATATATATTCTATGATGCAACACGTACGTACATAGATAGATCTTCTCATCATCTAATTAAATCTCCATTATTGATCGAGTTCATTACATTAAATTTAAGAAGCAATGGACGGCCAAAAGCTGAGTGACACACATATATATATATATATATATATATATATATATATATATATATATATATATATATATATGCTGCTGGCCACAACAATATGGTAGCTAGGATGCTTCATTTTACATCCTCCTCTACCTCTACCTCTACCTCTATCTCCATCTCGTACGTACTTTGGGGCCTGATAGGCCGGGTAAGGAACTTGCTTTCTTGGATCCTTTGTCTTTTGAGGTTTTTTGAACATCTCGGCACCTCCGTACGTACACTTGTGAACTGTTTGAAGATCGAGCTCATCTTTTGGAGAACACTAAAATTAATTGCATGTTAATCTGTAAGTATAAAGTTGTTGGCAGTCCTCATTATGGATCAAAACACAGCCCAAGATGTAGTATGATGAGTCCCAGCTCAAGTACAAGTGAAGTACTGAAGCCTAACTAGTTCAAGACCCAACACAATCTCAGAAAACTAAGGTATATTCATGCATATTCATATCATGTTTTCACTGAGGATAGCAGTACCACTTTGTATCCTATGTCTTCTACTAAAGATAGGAGTACTGCTTTGTTTCCGAGTTTTCTGGGTATTTTTATGGCTATGTTCAAATCGTCTTGAAAACTGTGACTTATCTTCTCAATGCATTTCCAGTTGTTTCCAGTCGATTTACTTTTCAAAATTCAAACAGCTAGCCAAGCATGTGATGCTTTTGGCGCTCAAACTATCAATGGGTGAAGAAATGCTTCAACCCGTGACCTTGATGTTTTCAAGGTCCATTTGTTTGCTTGGTTTGTGATACACTTACCTATGCAGTTGATAGTGGGCTGTCTAATCCTAGGAGAAAGCTGTTTTGCCTATTCATACATGTTAGCATTCCTTTTGAATGCTTTTGCAAAACATTTTTCCCTCTTATGAAAAGTTAGCCATTTTTGGAAAGTTGGTTTTGTCCATTAGTGCTTGGCTTTGTCCTCAAAGGTTTTCAACAGCATCTAAGCCAAACACATCAGTCCAAACTTTCTGAAATTCATTGGCAAGTGTGATGCCCTCTTAGTACACACCTTGGCCTATAAATACCAAGCAAAGTTTCCTTTGTTTGGTGGTTGTTTTTGGGTCTTTGTTTTGTATTTGTGAAGATCATCTTTTGTATGATTTTCAGTTCATAAAGCCCTCTTGCTCTAAGTCTTCCTAGTGACTATAAATCTTAGAGCATTGGCTTGAACAATCTTTCAAAACCCATATTGCATTTAATTGTGTTTTTGTTATTATTGAAGAATATCAGCTTGGCTGTGTTCTTACTCTCTACTGCTCTAAGTCTTCCTAGTGATTATAAATCTTAGAGCTTGAGAAATCAAAAACCGTTTTTCAAAAATCATTCACACTTGCATGCCATGAGATTGTGATTGGTGATGCAACAACCCGAGAAGTGTTCATAGTTGAATCAGTTGAGAAGTAGCTGAATTCAAGGGTGAAGCTTCTGTTTATATGCGTGGGACAACACTTAGAGACAAGAGAGACACGAGAGCTGAGTTGTTAGACTAGGCGAGTCTAGACAGGATAGTAACGAGGTTAGCTATCCCCTCAGGAGTTGTAATCTTGTGAGAAGTGTTTAGCGCTTTTATGAACCAGCTTAGTGATAGCTGAGTTCAGTAAGCTTTCATGTGTGAGGACTTAGGGGACAAGATGGGAGAGCGTTCTAGTTAGACTAGGTAGAGTCATAGAACAGGATAACAACAAGGTCTGGTATCCCAGGCTCTATTCTTGTATAAGTCTACGAATCACATAGTGGAAAGGTTTGTCCTTCGGATAAGGGCACGCAGTTTTCTTCCCTGAGCTCAGGGTTTCTGCGTTAAAGAAAAACATCTCTGTGTTGTTTTTACTTTCAGCAATCTTTTTCAATTCTTGCATAATCGTTGCAAACTGTTAATCGGGATAGCACAACTCCTTGCTAGCCTCGGATTACAACGCATAACGAAAAAGTTACAAAGTGTCCTATTCACCCCCCCTCTAGGACCTTCAAGTGGTATCAGAGCAGCCACCAGCTTGCTGGTGAGATCCTCTTAGAGGGAAATGGACCACAGATTTGGTTCCTCACTGAATTCTCCTCCCTTTTTCAATGGGAAAGGGTATTCAGATTGGAAAGTTATGATGTTTACTTTCCTCTCGTCCCAGGACGATGGAAGACAATGGGAAGCAGTTGAGTTTGGGTTTTCAGTCCCTGTGACGGTAGAAACATCAACTGCACCTTCCATTCCAAAGCCCCGAGACCAATGGACTCTTGATGAAAGGTTGGAAGCCAAAGCTAACATGAGGGCTTTGAACAACCTCTTCATGGCAGTATCCGAAGACGTTCGTCGAAGGATCATCAACTGCACACTTGCCCAAGATGCATGGCAAATCTTGGCCACCGCTCATGAAGGCACAAACAAGGTAAAGGAACAAAGAATCATATCTTTACTTCATGAGTTTGAGGAGTTGAAAATGAGTGACGATGAAACTGTAGAAGCTTTTCTTGGACGTATGCTTGCCATTACAAATCATTGCCATAGTTTAGATCACCTTATTGATCCTCAACGTATGGTTCAAAAGTTTGTAAGGGCCTTACCACCTAGTTTTGAGTCAAAACAGATTGCCATAGAAGAAGCTAGAGACTTGACCACTTACACCTTAGATGAGCTTGTAGGAAACCTCAAAAATTTTGAAGCCAAGAGGAAATCCTCTAAAAAGGATAGATCCTTAGCCTTTACTGTAGTTAAAGAGGAAGTGGAGGAAGAGTCTGTGTCAGGTGATAGTTCGGTGGAAGAGTTTGCTCTTTTAATAAAAAAATTGGAGATGATTCTTAGGAAGAAGAGGAACCCAGGGGTTACAACCAATACCAAATATCCTCGACAAGGGGAAACCAGTCACCCTAGATATCCCAGATCTACCTTCAAACCCAGAAACTTTCCTCAAAATGATAAGTGTTTCGAGTGTGGTGGTGTTGGCCATAAGGCAGCTGAATGTGCAAACAGAATGAAGCAAAAGACCTTCAAGGCCACTTGGTTGGACAGTGAGTCTGAACCTCCCTCTGACCAAGAGGAAGAGAAGGAGACCGTTGCCTTCATCGCATCGGTTAAGCTTGCCGATGCTTCAGACTCTGATATAGATGACGATGATGACTATCCAGTTGGATGCGTTACATTCGGGGATGGAGCAAATTCGGAAATCATTGGTAAAGGGACAGTAAGGGCTCCAGGTCTCCCTAAGCTTTCCGGGAAAGCCTCAGGTATGTGTGGAGAATGTAAGATTGGTAAGCTCACATGCTCTCCACATTCTGCTCTTAATGATCAACCTACCTCTAATGTGCTAGAACTCTTACATATGGATTTGGTAGGACCAGTTGAGACTCTTAGCCTAAATGGTACGAAATATGCTCTTGTGATTGTTGATGACTTCTCTCGTTTCACTTGGGTTATGTTTCTTGCATCTAAGTCTGATACTTTTGATATGTATGTTAAGTTTGCCAAAAGGGTTTCAAATGAGAAAATGCATGAGGGTAAACACATTGTTAGGATTAGAACAGTTCATGGTACTGAGTTTGATAACACAAAATTTGATGATTACTGTGATATGTTTGGTGTGCACCATGAATACTCTTCTCCGATCACTCCCCAACATAATGAGATTGTTGAAAGGAAGAATCGAGTTTTAGTGGAAATGACCAGAGTGATGCTTAATGCCTCTGGTCTCCCTCACTCCTTCTGGGCAGAGGCTGTGAGCAATGCTTGTTATACTCTTAACCGTGCTATTTTCAGGCCAGGAACTGATAAGACTCCCTATGAGATTTGGAAGGGAAGGAAACCTAATCTGGCCCATTTGAAAGTGTTTGGCAGTCCTTGTTTCATCTACAAGGATCGGGAGTATTTGACCAAACTTGATATACGCTGTGATAAGGGTGTCTTTCTTGGTTACTCTCTCAAAAGCAGGGCATACAGGGTCTATAACAAAGTCTCGTGCAAGCTTATGGAAACTATAAACGTTGCTATTGATGATGGTCTTGGGTGCACTCACATGACCGGTTTCACTCTTGAAGAAAATCCAACATCACCTGCTGATCCCACGAAGCTAGAAACATATGCTACTCACCGCAAGGAGGAATACTTGGCTGACGAGGCTGACTCAAACGATGGAGAGGATCAGAATGATCAGGAGGATGGATATGATGTCACCGATCCCGCGGAAGGTCGTAGGGATGAAACCCTAGCTACCCAGCCCTCACACAGGACTGGAAAGCGACAAGTGCAAAAAGATCACTCTCCTTCTGACATCATTGGTGATGATTCACAATCTACCGTCACACGCAGCAAGGTAAAACGTGTGGTAAGCAGTTATGCAGTGTTAAAAAGTTTTTTTGCGATGCATAAGTCTACCATAGATAGAGTCATGCACTTTGGTTTTGTGTCCATCATAGAACCTAAGAACGTGAAAGAAGCCATGTGTGATACTGATTGGATTAATGCCATGCAAGATGAATTGAATCAATTTGAGAGAAGTAAGGTTTGGCACCTTGTGCCACGACCCGAAAACAAGAATGTAATTGGCACCAAATGGGTGTTCAAGAACAAGTCTGATGAGAAAGGTGTGATAACCAGGAACAAGGCTAGATTGGTTGTTCAAGGTTACTCCCAAATAGAGGGACTTGATTTTGATGAAACCTTTGCCCCGGTTGCAAGGTTGGAATCAGTTAGGTTGCTCTTGGCAATAGCTTGTTACTTGAGGTTTACCTTGTACCAAATGAATGTGAAGAGTGCCTTCTTGAATGACATTCTCAAGGAGGAAGTGTATGTTGCACAACCTCCAGGCTTCCAAAGCTCTAGCCATCCTGATCATGTTTATAGGCTTGATAAGGCTCTTTATAGCCTCAAACAAGCACCTAGAGCTTGGTATGAGAGACTGTCCACACACCTTCTTGAGCATGGTTATGTTAGAGGTTCTGTTGATAAGACTATGTTTGTGAAGATCACCTCTAAAGATATGTTTATTGCTCAAATATATGTGGATGATATTGTTTTTGGTTCCACTTCCGATCACTTGGTTAAAGAATTTTCAGATCTTATGTCCAAGGAGTTTGAGATGAACCACTATGGGAAGCTGACCTACTTCTTAGGTCTACAAGTTGATCAAAAGGATGATGGCTTGTTCATATCTCAATCCAAGTACGCCAAGGAACTCGTGAAGAAGGTTGAGATGGAAACATCCTCTCCTGTCCCAAACCTCATGGGAACCAGCTGCAAGATCACAACCGATCTTGATGGATTTGATGCTGATCAATCTCACTATCGTAGCATGATTGATAGCTTGCTGTACTTGACAGCTAGCAGACCAGACATATGTTATAGTAAAGGAGTTTGTGCCCGGTATCAAGCCAACCCCAAGGAGTCACATGTGAAGGCGGTCAAACGCATTATCAAGTACATTGCAGGTACAACTGACTTTGGGATTAGCTATACCTTTGACACTAACTGTGAGATTGCAGGATACTCTGATTCAGATTGGGTTGGAGATGCTAATGACCAGAAAAGTACTTCTGATGGTACTTTCTTTGTGGGGAACAACCTCGTTTCGTGGCATAGCAAGAAGCAGAACTGTGTGTCTCTATCCACAGCTCAGGCAGAGTATATTGCTGCTGGAACCTGCTGCACCCAACTCTTGTGGATGAAACACATGCTCGCAGACTACGGATTTCAACAAGAGGTTCTATCCCTATTCTGTGACAATACTTCTGCTATCAACATCTCTAAGAATCCTGTGCTGCATTCTAGGACAAAACATATAGAGATTAGATATCATTTCATCCGAAACTTGGTTGAAGATAACTTGCTTGAATTGACATTTATTCCCACTGAAAAGCAATTGGTTGATTTGTTCACAAAACCACTTGACAACCTTAGGTTCACTGGCTTAAGGAAGGCAATTGGTGTATGTGACCCACACTAATCTTCCCCTGAGAACATGCCTTGTACATAGTTTTATTTTTGAAAAATCAAAAAAAATATATAGTTTAAAAGTTTTTGTTCTCAGCTTCACGGGATAGGAACGTGTGGTGATATCCTCAGTGGTCATTGATCTTGACCTAAGTTTTGCGTCCTTTACTACCTGGTTGATCACTTTTCGGTAGCTCATGTGCTTGTGCATCTGCTCTCTCTTTGAATTAATTGTGGTCTACATCTCAGGACAAGTTCACCCTTTTATGTCCACATTTCTCATACATTGTGGTTTGCTCAATAGACTTGTATCTAGTGAGATGGAGGAATGGGGATTGCTTATGGCCAGGCTACTCTCAAAGTAGTCATCTCTTGAGTCGTGTCAACGATTCGTTAGAAGGCAGAAACGAGAGTGGTTTGGTCACCACGGTGGTTTTTGGCTGTTTATTTAGGTCAGGTTATTCTCAAAGTAGTCATTCATTGGGTCGCATCCACGATTCTTTGAAAGGTAGAAACGAGAATGGCTTGATCTCCCCGGTGAAAGTGACTTGCTTGAACTTTAAAAGAAAACTTAAGAGTAAGTGAGCTGCTTCTTCCACTAAAGAATCCGAGCCTTTCACTCTTAGGAGCATCCTTGTTATGCTTAATGCCCTAAAGTCAACTGACTTGGGAGTCATTAGTGAATAGGTTTGTTACATGGATCAGTGGGGATGCCTAGAATGTTTTCTATCCTTCGATGGGGTTTTGATAAAGTCTATATGGACTATCAAACAATATAAATATATATAACCCTATGAGGACGATTGTTCCAGAATGGCCAAAAAGAACTGAATATGTGATCATGTGGGCATAAATGCCTAAGAAAACTGGAATTGTGAAGCTATAAGGAAGAACCGTACTGGTGCTATAAGGCTGGATACAACCGTTACTATCCTCAGCCTGCTACTCAATCTCCAACTCACTTGATGCATATTCATGAGTCCACTTTGTTTCTATTGAAATATTCACACACTCTCCACTGGCTTGTTCTGTTCTTTTTGGACCATATTTCAACTAGACAGTCACATTTACATGGTTTACTTGAAATTTGATTTACTTTAAGTGGATATGAGGTGTCTCACTTTGTGAGTCTATGCCTTGACCATTGTGCAAAATCTTGGATCAGAAAAGGTAATCACATCCCGTGATGTACAGTGCTCTTCTTTTCAAATTTTTGTTGTTTTCTTTTCGGCATACTCTAAGGGGGAGAAAATCTTTCTGGTACATGCATTGGTTGCTTAATTTCTATGTTCTTAAGGTTGTGGAGAGTTTTGAGGGACTCTTTCTGTCCTTGGAAGTCTCAGTTGCTTTTGTGCTTTTTGGCACTGTTCCTATCCTTGAGATCTCTGTCTATCTCTTTTAGGACCTATCAGACGGCTTCTAGCCCAGCCTTCTCGGGATATGAACTGGGCCTTGGTCCATGTTCTCCAGGCCCATGTGTCTAATTGTGCTTGTGCACTGTAAGGAATAGGAGAGGCTGATTTGACGGTTGAGTGTTCTTTTTCTAACCAATGAGGATGGCTTCCAAAATTCAAAATTCTACGCCTCCACCATCTCCATCACTCCGCTGCTGCTAACTCATAGGAGGCGACTTTGGCGTATCAGTTCTTTGACTCTAGAAAGCGCAAAGGTTAAGGAATCACTTGTAGGTCAATCATCTTATCTGTAGAGGTATATCAAAGTGCTTGCTAGCCCTGCTGGTGATGCTCCTGAGGATAACAACAACCCTTCAGCTCCTGACTTTGCCTCCGGCTCCGGAGACACAGCAGAGGTAAAATCCTAACATTGATGTGGATCTGGATGCTCTTGCTGAGGGGGAGTCTTCTGATGAAACTATTTTTATTGGTAAGGATGTTGACAATTTGGATGGTGATGATGATGAGGATGCTTGAGTCCATTTCCATCATGTTTCTCTGTTTTTAGATCTCTTTAGATTGTGTTGTACAGTCATTCTTTCTGGACAATTGTTCTTTGCTTCCCTTTGTCATTTCCTGACAAAAAGGGGGAGAACTAGTTGTAGGGCATTGGGCATTATGTTATGGTTTGGTTTATGCTATATTTCAGTTTCATGCTTTTGCTAGTCTGAAATATGCTCCTGTGATACATAATGCTGCTGCTATCCTATATGTCCATATGATACTTCACTTGCTCCTGTTAGAACTGTGTATGTGCAGGTTCTTGTGGCTCGGTGCTGTCTGCTGATAGAACTAGTTCTTAGGATAGCTATGGTGTGTTTTGTTCAGGAATGCCAAAGGGGGAGATTGTAAGTATAAAGTTGTTGGCAGTCCTCATTATGGATCAAAACACAACCCAAGATGTAGTATGATGAGTCCCAGCACAAGTACAAGTGAAGTACTGAAGCCCAACTAGTTCAAGGCCCAACACAATCTCAGAAAACTAAGGTATATTCATGCATATTCATATCATGTTTTCACTGAGGATAGCAGTACCACTTTGTATCCTATGTCTTCTACTAAAGATAGGAGTACTGCTTTGTTTCCGAGTTTTCTGGGTATTTTTATGGCTATGTTCAAATCATCTTGAAAACTGTGACTTATCTTCTCAATGCATTTCCAGTTGTTTCCAGTCGATTTGCTCTTCAAAATTCAAACAGCTAGCCAAGCATGTGATGCTTTTGGCGCTCAAACTATCAATGGGTGAAGAAATGCTTCAACCCGTGACCTTGATGTTTTCAAGGTCCATTTGTTTGCTTGGTTTGTGATACACTTACCTATGCAGTTGATAGTGGGCTGTCTAATCCTAGGAGAAAGCTGTTTTGCCTATTCATACATGTTAGCATTCCTTTTGAATGCTTTTGCAAAACATTTTTCCCTCTTATGAAAAGTTAGCCATTTTTGGAAAGTTGGTTTTGTCCATTAGTGCTTGGCTTTGTCCTCAAAGGTTTTCAACAGCATCTAAGCCAAACACATCAGTCCAAACTTTCTGAAATTCATTGGCAAGTGTGATGCCCTCTTAGTACACACCTTGGCCTATAAATACCAAGCAAAGTTTCATTTGTTTGGTGGTTGTTTTTGGGTCTTTGTTTTGTATTTGTGAAGATCATCTTTTGTATGATTTTCAGTTCATAAAGCCCTCTTGCTCTAAGTCTTCCTAGTGACTATAAATCTTAGAGCATTGGCTTGAACAATCTTTCAAAACCCATATTGCATTTAATTGTGTTTTTGTTATTATTGAAGAATATCAGCTTGGCTGTGTTCTTACTCTCTACTGCTCTAAGTCTTCCTAGTGATTATAAATCTTAGAGCTTGAGAAATCAAAAACCGTTTTTCAAAAATCATTCACACTTGCATGCAATGAGATTGTGATTGGTGATGCAACAACCCGAGAAGTGTTCATAGTTGAATCAGTTGAGAAGTAGCTGAATTCAAGGGTGAAGCTTCTGTTTATATGCGTGGGACAACACTTAGAGACAAGAGAGACACGAGAGCTGAGTTGTTAGACTAGGCGAGTCTAGACAGGATAGTAACGAGGTTAGCTATCCCCTCAGGAGTTGTAATCTTGTGAGAAGTGTTTAGCGCTTTTATGAACCAGCTTGGTGATAGCTGAGTTCAGTAAGCTTTCATGTGTGAGAACTTAGGGGACAAGATGAGAGAGCGTTCTAGTTAGACTAGGTAGAGTCATAGAACAGGATAACAACAAGGTCTGGTATCCCAGGCTCTATTCTTGTATAAGTCTACGAATCACATAGTGGAAAGGTTTGTCCTTCGGATAAGGGCACGCAGTTTTCTTCCCTGAGCTCAGGGTTTCTGCGTTAAAGAAAAACATCTCTGTGTTGTTTTTACTTTCAGCAATCTTTTTCAATTCTTGCATAATCGTTGCAAACTGTTAATCGGGATAGCACAACTCCTTGCTAGCCTCGGATTACAACGCATAACGAAAAAGTTGCAAAGTGTCCTATTCACCGCCCTCTAGGACCTTCATAATCGATACTTGTTGAATTAATAGAACAACAAGCTAGACCAAGGGCCTCTATATATATATAGGCTTGTTTTTCCTTTCCAAGATACGTACGTACAAGAGTGTAATTTAGTGGGACTAAAATAATTTTTTCAAAACATATATATGGAAGGTTTTCTCAAATAAAAAAGAAATTAAGAGCGAGGGAGGGAGATTTCTTAATTTTTGTCAAACGGAGCTCGTTTGGAATGTCGCCAACTTAATTAAGAGTCCCCTGTGCCTCTAGTGTCATCAACTTTGCAAACATGATCATATGAACAAATCCCATGGTGAAATATCATCTAACGGAAATCAGTGTTCTTTAATTAGTTCAGATAAATGGTAAAAATACTCTATGTGCGCGCCTAGAATCCCCAAACATAGAGTTGGTAACTCAGACTGGAAATCTATAATAGCAATTTTTAGAATGCTTAACCCTAACATGGTGTCATTGGAGTGGGATAAGCTTCTCCCTCCAATTTTTTCTAAAATTTTTATCATCTCGGATTTCCAGGGTGCGAATAAATATATATATACGCCTGGTTTTAAGCAAGAACTATATATGCTAGCTTAGTTATTGATGGAACCATTCAAGCATTCAGCACTTGAATTGATGGCCATTTCTGTTTAGCTAGGTCCACTTCTTCTTCCTCACGTAAATCGATCACTGACCTCTTCTAATGGCTTGTGAGTGTAATGTCTAGCACAGACTACAAAATACATGAGATTCACAACTTGGATTCCACCAGAAAGCCAGTAGTAGTATTCTAGTCTTCCCCGATTGAGGTTCCTATCTGGAAGCCAATTTCCCGTGGAGTTGGCAGAGTACTTATGAACCAAGGTTACGATCACTGTACCAATATAACTCCCAATTGCTATTGCTATCCAGTACAGCGCAGCCGCAGTGCTCCTCATGCTTTCTGGAGACTGATCATAAAGGAACTCCAAGTGTCCGACGTGCATGAAAACATCACCAAGTCCATGAAGGCAGCCCTGAGGAACCAACCAGAAAACAGATATAGGGATGACCGCTTTGGGGTAATCGAGCAAGTTGTGATGGGCAGCAACTGATTTCCTTTTCATCTCCACGAACGATGCGACGAGGGTGGCCAGGATGTTGATCGCAAAGCCGACTCCCATTCTCTGAAGGCACGTGATGCCGGAGGGGTTCCCGGTGAAGCGACGGGCAAGGGGGACGAAGAGGCGTTCATAGAGGGGGAGGGCGAGGAGTGTAGTTAGGAGGCCGAAGATTTGCAAACTGGCTGGTTCAATTTCAAAGGAGTGGGAGATATGCCGGTCCATGCTTCGGGTTTGTTGAATGGTGAAGCTCTGTGTGTGAGAAGATGAGGCCACGAGTAGGATGGCTGCAGCCCAAATGGGAAGCAGTCTGACCATGGATTTGAGCTCTTCAACACGATGGACGGTTGAAAGCCTCCACAGGTTAAAATGTGCTGAGCCATCTTCTTCGTTTTCTTCCTTTTGCTCAATATTGTCCTCAGGTAGTACAATTGCGGCTCTATCAAACCACCTTCAAATGAACAAAGACTTCCATAAGTGATTACGAACCATATTTCATCTTTAGGTTCAGATGTTTTAGCCATAAGACAAAAATTAAGTTCAGATGAATGATGCATGCAAATTAAAATTACCTGAGTTGATTGGTATGTAATAGCTTCCCATGCACGGAAATATCAGCATCGAGCTGTGGATTTTCATACAAGAGCTTAGGGTCATGGGGCAACTGTGCTTTCCTCTTGTGAAATGCAGCAACAATTACTTGAGTCAATCTAACCAATGGACTACCACCCGGTTTAAGCTTCTTGTAAAGTGGAGAACCAATCACAAAAGCCACAACCGATACAGCCATGGCCAAAGTGGGTATGCCAAGACCCCATCCCCATCCCACATGATCTTGAATGTAAACCACGACGGTTAAGGCAGCCAGTGATGCCAATATCATACAAAAATAGTACCAATTGAAAAAGTTCCACTTCTGAATGTTGATAACTGATTTAGTATTAGCCTTGGTCTTGTAATTCAGTTGGTCTGCGGCAAAGGTTACGACGCAAGGCCGGATGCCACCGGAACCCAAAGAGGTGAGGAGAAGAGAGAAGTAGAGGATCCATAGTTGTGAACCTGATGCTTCCTTGCAGTTTACTTGTGTTGGACATGGTGGAGGCCGAAATGATGGGAAAACTGCAGATATTGTGATGATAACCAATCCCTATTACGTACAAGAGAACAAATTTAAGCAGCCATTTGATCATGCCACTTAGTATCTCCCTAGCTTTTATTTTCCGATCCCATAATATATTGTCAATGATTTATGAAATAGAGAGCTCATAATTCCTTTTTAGCCAAATCAGAGATCGTCATAGATTCACGCTTTGCACATAAAGTTTTGGAGGTATTGAAATGGTAACACATAATGGCTAAACAATGGGAATTCTATACTTATGTTCTTAATTTTCTAATTGTTTAGGATGTAACTTATGAGTTTCAATTCTTTTTAGACAAAATTAGTATAATGATATTACGATTGATACAAGAAAAATGAAGCATTGTACGTCAAGCATATTCGGATTGGTACAAGAACGTAAATTCATTTACCAAATGCAAGCTAATTCGATTCTGTCCATTAATCAATACACTAAAACCCCTAAATTGGTTTCTGATTTATTTTTAAATTTTAATTCTATGCAGGAATTAATTTCAAAGAAGGGATAAAAAAAGAGAAGAAATATTGCATTCTAAAAAACCCTTAATTAGAACTATTCCAATTATTGATCGACAAAAACCGGGAAAGAAAGTCCACAAAAAAACAAGCCATCCTGTCTAAACCCTCCCTCGTGATTATAAGTACATGACAAGAAATAAGTGCATTGATGAATCAGCCTTGTGGCCAACATAGATCTTGAAAAAACAAAGTCGGGTTAGAGAAAGAGACCAGTTCATAGATAATGGAGGCTACGGTGATCGTCCAAAATCGGCCGGCGAAAGAGTCGGCAACCAATGCGCCGAGGAGCGGCGTGAGGCTGGCCGTTCCGGAGAAGTTGGCGAGCGTGTTAGAGGCCTTCACTAGTGGCAAGTTGAGCTCATCGGTCAGATATGTTATCATGTTGGAATGGAACCCGCTAGTAGCAAATCTATCGCACATCTCATTTGCTGCAAAACAAAACCATGCATAATAGTAACTAATTAAGTCTCTACCTCTCAAGTTATTGTGGAAGCCTACCTCAACCATTCTAACAATGCAAATAGATAATTATATCATTAATGAAGTAAATAGAATAATTATATACTCCATGAATTTGTATACTAGCTAATTATGCCAATTACGTAATGAGCAGGAAGTACGTACAGAAGCAACTTGATTTAAACACGTAATTAATAAGAGTAACTAACTACAGATTACGTATACATACCGAGGATGAATGGCAAGGTCTTGATGCCTCCAAGCTTCTTTTCCTTGCTGGTCTCCATAATATTATCATTCTCTACATTCTCCTCGGCCATTGTTTTCATTGTCCCAGATTGCATCTCTGGTTTTATATTCATCGGCACTATCCAAGAGGATAACAAATCAGACTTGAATATATATTATATATATATAAAAGCAGGAAACTGAAGTTAGGACAAAAAGTTACCAATCATGCATGACGCAATAATTCCAGATACGTGGCTCACAAATGTGATATTTCAGAGATTGATCGGTGGAGAGGATATATGGAATGCTGTTGTAATCGTATTATTTGTCTTCTCCCCAAAAAGACCAGCGATCTTTGTTAATAGTCATGGTCTTGTGGACTGGTTTCGTTTTCTTTGATGATAAGCTGCCAAGCTGGTGTTGTCCTTATTGTAATGAATTGGTGCGCATTATATATATGCAAAGCCATGGTTTCAAAGGTCGACATCATGTGGGATACTGCTGCTTTGTATGTATGTGTGATTATCATTTCATACAAATATCAAACTAAAATTTTCAGACATGGTCTTGATTTCTTGTATATGGCAACCCTGCCATAGGTTTATATATATCACACAGCGTCAGAGTAATGATTGCATTTTCTCAGGAGGCTTTCAGCATTTCGATCAAAGAGGAAAACAAAGAAAAAAACAAAAAAAAACTAACCGAACTTGCTGTACGTTAACTTCTAGCCTGAAAGATTAAGCTTGACCTTTCAATTAACAGTAACTCTAATCTCGTGTGTGACTAGTAGTTTGGCCATTTGAGAGTTCTAATCCAGCAGTGGGATACTAATTAAGCTAACAATTAAAAGCCTTTTGTTTCAAACAATGTGATTAGAAAATGAAAACTTACAGTTTGAGAGTTACCCGTGGTCTACTAGAGGAAACTCTAATTAAGCTTCTCTTTCGACGTTTCTTAGTTTAATTCTCTGGCCTGATTCCATAAGGCCATGCTCATTGACCTCATGGTAGTCTTTTCGACCTTATTTTTATGGTTCTTTTTTTATGCTTGCTTTTAGAGAGGTTTAGGCTTTGGTTTCACTATCGTTGGCAAATCAAAATCAGCCAAGTTTGCCTACATAAATTGGAAGTAAAAAATCCTTAGTTGTGCAGGCAAGAAAATGATCTATTCTTGCTCCTCTTTCAATGATGAATTAGGTACACTTTTAAGCCACAGACACCCTATTAATTTTGGGATTTTAGTCAGTTTTTGTACTTGGCAACCATTTTTGGGTTTTTAGCTTCTTTCTTTGGGTTAGCCATTGAACCCAGCTTTTGGAGAGTAAACTCACTAAACTCTAAGCAACTTCTTTTCTTACTCTTGTCAGTCTTGTGAAGTGATATCACTCATGATCTTAGCCGTTTTGTCTGTTCAGATTAATCTATAGAACTTTCCAAACTGGTGTAGTTGTCTCTCCATTTCATGTTCTTATAAATCATTCCAACATTTCAAAGGCATGTACATGTAATAAGAAGAGAGCAACATGCAAAGTTTTATATCATAATCTTTAGGTTACTACACAAGCAAGGATAGGAAAAATAAAGAAATACAACTACAAAGGGAAACCCAAGATTTTGTTCCGATCCACTTGCACTATTGTGTTTGACAGTGCCGGCTTAATTGTATTTCTGGGCACTATTATGACCATGACCATATATAAACCTTGCAGTCCCTTCTGTGTATACATGAGTCTCATTTTCCATCCTGCAAAATACAGATCATGGTTCACTAACCGCTTGATCAAATTCAACATGAGAAAAGGGACTACATTATATGGCATGTGACTTACGATTTGCGAACGGCTTTGCTCAAGGTAGAGGCTGATGAAAATGTTTTCCCATCTAGATATCTGTTCTCCCCATTGATCCTCAGTTTAGTTCTCATGTCTAGTTCATCAGCACTAAGCACAAATGGGGTATCTGAAGCCTGTCAATGTAAGCAACTATTTAGTCTCCTTGTTGCCAATTCAAACTAATAGGGTCCTAGTTTTTCTACACAACTAAAATGAGGACTTCTTTACCATGATCCATCCCCAAGTATCAGCATAAGAAGGAATATGAGCTGAGTAAGGCACAACATCTGCAGTACCAAAAGGTCATAAGAACATGTAGAGATGTAATTACAGAATTCAACGGCCGAGGAAAAATAGTTTTCTGGATCCTGTTGACTTACACTTGAAGACCTGCCTTAAAGTATTGTAGATGCAAGAGAATACTTCTGTGTGGCTAAAAATTCCAGCAGGACCAGCCTAAAAAATTCGAAGATTAGCCAGTACATTCAATCTGTGTTTATAAATGTGACAAAGTTTGTGCGTGTGTGTGATCGCCGGTTGATAGTTCAACTGGTACCTGTGTGACAAAAATGCCATCCTTGGTGAGTCTAGGTTTGACAATTAACTCATAGAAAGATTTGGTATAGAGTTTATAACACGGTCCTCCTTCTATCGGGTCGGCAAGATCTCCAATTATCACATCATAGTGGTTTTCTGAGTGTTCTAGCTCAGCCCTGCAGAATACCTCAAGAATTAGTAACAATAACATCACTGCATTAGAGTTTAATGGAGCTGATCAAGGTTGGTAAATATGTATGTACTATATTCAGAAAGATCACCTGGCATCATTGATGATGAGCTTGAGTCTTGCATCACAGAAAGCTTCTCTGTTTACATCCAAAAAGGATTTGCAGAACTCCACCACCACCTGCATTATGTGAACATAAAATTCATAGTCAAATATGTTATTGAATACTTGTGTTATAAACTACAGTAAACCTTAGTATAAGACTCTATATTGGAGAAATTTATTTTTGGTGCTTCAGCTAATTCTGATTTTGCCTTTTCTGAAACCAAGAGACAAATGAAAACGGAACTTTGGTAGAAGTAGCTGAAAAAGATATGTTCTTTAGCTTTATGTAAATCAGTTTCTAATAAGAACAAGAGAACCGGGTTTATTTACCTCATCAATGTCACACATGACAACCTTCTCCACAGTCTTGTGTCTCAGAAGTTCTCTGGCAGTGGAGCCTTCACCTCCTCCCATGATGAAGATGTTGGTTGGGCTAATATTGACATTTAAGTAGTTTTGCTGAGTACTAAGATAAATTACTGGTTTCTTGTATATACAAATTACGTTTGTGCATATAAATATAAAATATATCATGTTGTAAAGAGAGAGGTCTTGGTACTTTGGATGATAAAGAAGTGCCGGGTGGCAAAGACATTCATGGTAGATAAATTCATCAGTCTCAGCACTTTGAAGCTTTCCATCAATGACCAAAGCCTGAAAAATACAGAAGCTTTACAACTACAGAAGAAAAAAATGGCATGTATCACTTGGTTTTTGACAACTTGAATCAGAATTCATCAAAACCTTTCCAAAGGGCTTTGTATCCAACAAAGCAATGTCTTGGTATGGAGTAGAACCTGTATGCAGAATACTGCAAACCATGAAAAAAGAGAGGATTAATGTTTATTAAAACTTACAATAATTGAATGATGAAACTAAACACTGTGATTAGAATAGTACTAAAATCTAATCCAACAATATTATTTTTTGTCTGAACTTTTTGTGACCAAGATTTGTTGTCAAAAAGAATGTTTCACTTTTAAAGAATTCATTCGATCAATTTGTAAAGTAAGGATAAGGAACTTTCACTCTCAGATCTTAAAGAGGGCCATAAGTCAGCTAGAAGTTTATTATATATCCACATTCAAGTGTATAATGAAATAGAAAACCCAAAAAGAAAAAAAGGAAAAAAAAAACAGGAAAACAAAATGAAATAGAAGCCAAGATTACTGCACTAATGTAACTGATTCTACTGAAAATGTATAGAGAAATAACTACCTGTTAAGAGCAAAGCTCCATCTTAAGTTCTCTTCGATTTCTTCCTCGTACCAGCAGCTTTTCCGGTAGCCATTCAGCACTGGATGGCTCTTTCCATTCACTCCATTTCCATTTCCATTCCCATTCACTAGTACTCCATTTCCATTTCCATTTCCATTCCCATTCACATTCCCATTGCCATTGGAATAAGAAATATCACCCATTTTCCTAAATCTTCAGAATAGAAAAGATCAATGTCCCTAAGTGTTTGTCTGTGAGAGAGTGAAAGATGGAAGTGATGCAGAAGTGAGGAGGGTTCTGAGAATATAAGAAGGGGGAAAAAGGTGGCAAAGGGATTCTGGTTGGATAGATAACTAGGAAACCATCATTACCAACATATATAAATAAATACTGGGAAGATCTAATGAAGTGGGTATGCTTGAGACTACAAAAGCCCCAACTCCAAGATATCTTCGTTCGAATCCGTAAAGTTAAAGGAAAATTGTGGCTTCCTAGTTTGGTTGTGTATGTAGAGTTGTATTCAAATCGTGTTCCATTGTTCTTTACACAAAACAGTAATGATTCACCATCAATCCTCTATATATGTACAATCAGATAATTTTTAGGCATTTCAATTGCTATTAAGGACCGTTTGGCATTGCTTCTCTCGGTTGCGCAGTGTTAATATATGAAGTATATAACGTATTTTACAATAAATTTACGTATATATTCTCTAAGAGCATATCCATCCGAGAAAATTTATGTGAAATACTATATATATTTAATTTTCGAAAATATTTTTGGGCATGCCAAAATAGGTGTTACACATAGCTTAACTTTGGGCATGTATAACCGTGTAACACATCCATGCATGGTAGAAAAACAACAATTGTGGTTGAGGGAGTGACAAGAAACGAAAATAAACAAATGTAGGAAAATGATATTAGGAGGGAAAAAGATAAAAGATCATGATTGAGGGAGTGACAAGAAACGAAAATTGTGGTTTATATTTTTTTACTTGAAGAATGTGTGAAGTGTGAAGATCTTGGTTGGAATTGGAACAAGAGAAGGGAGAGATATTTTAAGGGCGTGCAGTAGAAACCATCATAACATTCTGTTTGCTTCAAAAGATTTGGAGGCATGCTTTGGCAGGCGCACTCATCATCACCCTCACCATTTAACGCATCAATTCGCTCCCCCAAAACTGGAAAATTCACTTCACCGTTACTAATTTACTTAAACTACAGCTTCATCCAATATATTCACTTTGAGTATCACTCTTCATCATGGTTGTTTTCTATATCATGTCAATGGATGATTGAATGTTCTGCTCCAATTTGTTGGTGTGTGTAATGAGGATTCCAACTCATGGTTCACTTGGTGGCGCAAGGTTTGCATCACGGTGATGTATAGTGTTACACTTTACATATAGTGAAAAGAAAGAAGAGATTGAAAAAAAGATACACTGTTGTTATTGGTGGTGTTGGTTGAAAATGAAGTGGTGCTTTGTCCGCCACGGTCATCACCCCGGAGCTCTATACGGTGGTGGTGTCTGTTTTCTTTAATCTCGCTCTAAATGAAATAACACCGCTAGTTCCCACATTCCACTCATCTTTGATATATATTTGCAACACGTTTTCTCAATCCAAATTAAAGTGGACTTCCTCATTTGATGAGCTCAGAACGTTTTAAACGAGTTTTTAGATGAACAATTCGATATGGTTTAACGTGTCATTATGTATTAAAAATATTATAAATTCTAATTTTCAAGTTTTGATTTTATCTCTGTGTTTCTCATTCAGGAGGTCTAATAATTTAATTGATTTAGATCATTGTTACTTCTATTTTTTGGTTCAATGTTGCATCCATGTATTGTATACTCTATCTTCAATTGTTCTATATCCAATGGCATTTTCCCATCAAACAAAGTTTAATCAAAACAAAGAAGGAAAGACTGTGTGCCTTCTGTTCTGTATAACAATAACGCTGTGTCCTCTGGACCATTAAGGGCATAGCTCACAAGACCCATTGAAGTGAGGTGGGGGATTGTTGTATTTCATGCAGGCCGACTATGAATGCAAATTATACAAGGAAATCATTCTTGTGGTGTGTGTTTTGGTGGTGATGATGGATTCTGCCAAACTCTTGTTTTAGAAAGTCATGATATATCTCTCAAAGGACTCAAAAACCCTATCAAACTCAAAGGCCCCCATGACAAAATTGTGTTCCCCTAATCTTTTACTTGCTTCCTTCCCCCATATATCTTAGTGTGACCTGTAACAAATCATTACATTTAGGCAAGGTTTGTCACCCAACAAATGATTTGATATGATTCATGGAAATACTTCTATTCTTTCTGCACCCAAAATGATATCTCATTCTCATTTCCCAGAGTGAATCATGTGATGAGAAGCTAGGCAATGCACCAGTGTACAGTATCTCGTGCCTTTACTTGCTATAATGGCATGACTCAAAGCCAAGCTGTGGTTTAAGAACTTCACCAAAGCTTTTTCATGTTATGACTTATGAAGCAAAGTTGAAATTAATTGGATTCTTGTTTGGTCAGTTTTCAAAATTATTAAGCTGTTTAGCAAAGCAGTGACCAAACTATTCAACAATACTTGGATTTACTCCCAGGAGGTACGAACGATCTATTTATCTCTTTTACGATTAACATACTCGTTTTCACAGTAAATGGAATGTACCTTAAATGAAGGAATGCTACTCAAGTAATCTTTGCAATCCTCCACGATACACTTCATAATTTGTATATTTTTTTTTTTGGGTTAAAATATGAGTGGAGAGAGCAAGACTCCCACAAGATTCATCAAAAAGCTAAATAGTACAAGCAGACGAAGAGAGGACAATGCCCATGCTCTTTGTCAAAATAGAAGAAACTGTTGAGGTAAGGAGGAGTCCCATATATTCCACCAAATTAACCTTACGATGACAAACCAACATTAGCAAGTGCATCCATCACCTGATTCCCCTCTCTAAAATATGAGAAGATGGAGCTTTTGATGTACATTCTCATTTTTTGTGGAATTGTGGCACAAGAATTGTGGTTCATTGTGGGACGGCTTTCAATTATGATCAAGTTCGAACACTAGCTGGTAGACAGTGCGCGCATTCTATATAAGAATCATCTATTTAGTTTTAGGTTGTATGTGAGGGAAAGTTCGTGGCTATTTTCTCTCAGCTGCTTAGATGCACTTCCTCATATTTGGGGAAGGAAATACTGCTTCTCATAATCTTGCTCGTTATGTTACGTGTCCTGTAATGTTTTCTACACTTCCACATTTATACGGCTATCTTTCCAAAAGAGATTATTTCAATAGAAGGTAGTTTTTTTAATTTTTTCCTTTTCTTCTTTTGAGGAGAAAATCAACAAACTACAAAAAAAAACTTTTATGCGACCAATTTGAACATAATCACAAAATCTTAATACGAGGAGTGAGTGAGTGGTCAACGGAAGCGAGCTGCAAAGATGTTGGTTTCTCGATATCAGTGGGAAAAAGATACGTAAGAGAAAGACTTCACCAAATTGTTACATATAATTAACATTTCTTTCTTAATAAAAAAAAAAAGAAAAAAGAATTGAGGAAAGCTTTTAAAAGAAAAAAACAATAAAAAGAAGAAGAAGGATGTATAAATTTGGGTGGTAAAAAGAAAAAGAACCCTTTTATTTTCGTATATATATAAAACCTAACGCAATAAAGAATGTCGGTAAACGCTGTCGTATATATATAAAACCTAGCGCAATAAAGAATGTCGGTAAACGCTGTCGTATCGAGCGTAAGGCTTTAACAGCCGAATGAAGAACCCAGGGTGTCCTTAAACCCTCCCTCCCAAAGTTTTCCTCTTCTCTCCTCCGTCGGGTTCAACTCAACCGCCGTACCGACCACCCTCATTGCCCCGAATAAGGTGCCCATTATAGGTGTTGAATAAGATACTGTTTTCCTTATCTATTTGTTCTCTGACTTTATCAAGTTGTTTGTATAGTTCTGTGTTTAATCTTGAGTCTTACATAGTTGGATGGGTTAATGGGTTTTTGTTTCTGATTGGGATGAGGTTGGGTATTTAAGGGTTTGAAATATTGAAATAAGGTTATGGGGTTATGTTCCTTACACTGGTAGCCAACTCTGTGCGACATCGATGTATTGATTTGGCTTACTTGCGTTTTAGATTTTATTGCATACTTGGTTTACTGTTTTACGAGGTATTGGTTTGATATTGTGTGGTTTTACATAAAGGGAACGGTAATCGTTTGAGGTACACACAGTTTCAAGCTTGGTCTAGAATAAGAATGATAATCGTTTCATGAAGAATAAGTTGGAGGGTTGGGATTAGCTGAGACAAGTGAAGTATTCGGTTTTTACAGCTTGTTGATTGGAAACGTATGAGAGTTGGGGACTGGGGATAGTGATTGGTTGTTGTGATCGGAAATGTAGTGTTGATGTTAATTGTGTGTAAGTCTTTGCAACCATTCTGAGACCACATGAAGACTAGTTTAAATAGGTCTAGATTTTGGTTGATTAAATGTAATTTGCAAGACGGAAAGTTCTGGGAAAGAAGATTCTCAATGGGCAGGCTAGGTTGCAGTCTCTTGATTCATCATGTACATATTAGGTACTATTTTATTTTTTCTATTTTGTGCTGAAATTCATATACTTAAAGACATAGGTGGTGAGCTGAGAGCTTTGTAACGTTTGTTTGACATTTTTTTATCTGTAGATTTTTTGTTTGACCTAATTTGGATGGTTATAGTCTCTACATAGTCCATACTGGCTTGACAAACATTATCCCAGTGACTTGGTTTTTTGTTTGAAGATATGTATCATTCTTGTTCTCGGCTGCACTGGAACTTCCACTTGTTGCTCTTCAATATTTTGTAATAGAATCAAGCAATAATAACTACAATTCTTAAATGTGATGACATCAGTTTCCGTCCTTCTCTTTCTCTCTTTATATATGCTGAACTTAATCACCTGCTGTGATTTTTTTAAATATTGGAAGAAGGTGGTTATGCTTCCTTTTACTGGCATATTTGGTGTATAAGAATTAGAGGTTTGTTTGGGAGTAAATTTTGCTTAAAGTCAGAAACTTTGGTGCAAGATGAAGTAATGCGTGTAGTTCCCAGAAACTACTAGTAAACTGGGATGTTCTTCTAAAGAAGCCATTATGCATTGAATATCGAAGTTTGTGGTTTGGTTTTCTGATGTTGAAATATTAGATGATGGTTGCCTTTTCTAGTATTATCCCTATTAGTTAGAGTTTTGTAATTTGATAAATTTGATATTGCAACAGATGGAGTTCGTCAGCCCTGAAGGTCTTCGATTAGATGGTCGCCGTCCCATGGAAGTATTTCTCTATCTTTTGATTTGCATTTGTGCTCAATTTTATCTGTGTTTTCAATTACTTGATGATTTGATTAATCTTCCTTTTTTCATAATTTGATCCAGATGAGGAAAATTCATACAGAGATTGGTGTTGTAGCCAAGGCTGACGGGTTCTAGCACTAAACCTTTCTTCCTGCTTTGATGACTTCTTCTTAAGTTGCTATTAATTCATCTTGCATATCAATTTTCAGCTCTGCTATGTTTGAGATGGGTAACACCAAAGTTGTTGCTGCTGTGTATGGCCCTCGAGAGGTCGAGTAACTTTTTTTTTTTTTTCCTTTCCTTATTGGGTTTTATAATGCTGTTTGCTATAAGCTAAAGTCATAGCTAACATGCGCACTCAAAAATTATTCAAAATTCTCATCATATTTTAGTTGAATATTGATTCAAGTTAATTACTTTGTTTTTCAGGTTCAAAACAGGAGCCAACAGTTGAATTCCAGTGCATTGGTAATATGTTGTCTAGAGCTCTGTCTATTAAACTAAAATAAAATTATTTATGTGATGTTTAAGATGTTAACCTAAAATCATTACTTATCTCTCTAAGTCCGTAATTGCTGATAAATATAGGTGCGATGTGAATACACCATGGCAAATTTTAGCACCGGAGATCGAATGAGAAAACCGAAGGGTGATAGGTGATATGTTCTATTCCCTTTCAGTCTTCAAGCTTATGCACTTTAGATGATCTTTTATGCAAGTTTAGCTGCTTTAGCATAACAATGTTGTATCCATTACCTAATCAATATTTATGACTAATATGTGCATCCTTGATGCTCTCAGGAGATCCACTGAGATATCTTTAGTTATTCGCCAAACCATGGAAGAATGCATTTTGACAAATTTAATGCCTCGATCTCAGGTTTGCCTCAGCTTCAGTTGTATTATATTGGGAACTTTCCTGCTTGAGTTTGTAGTTTGTTTTAGTCTGATTCGTTTTACCTTTATTTGTTTTTTGCAGATAGACATTTTTGTGCAAGTTCTCCAAGCAGATGGAGGTAAATATTAATGCCTCTATACAGTCCTGAGTCCTGTTGATAAAATGTACTTTCAGATTGTGCATTATCTTGGCTGCTCTCTCTTTCTGTGTATGCAGGCTGCTATCCAATATTTAGTAGATTCAGGCTTATTTTAGAAAAAGAGGCCTCCTTAATTCATTTCATTGAAGGAGAATTTTCTATGAACCAATTATATTTGTACTGCAAGCTGTCCACTAGTTTGCATTGTAGTACTTATGTTTAAGGCAGTACTTGTTAACAGTTAAACTATGCTGAGAGTTGACAGATTGCTATTGTTGTTTTTGCATCGTATTTAAATGGGACTGATCCCACAACACTTTTACAAAGAAATACAATTTCATTACTAGAAAATGCTACTGGGCTGCTTCACTGGTTCAATTAAGAATGAGAAGATCTATCTGTGAGTTTAATTAACTAATCAATGTTTCTGCATTTTTTGTGGGCAGGAACTAGATCTGCATGTATCAATGCTGCAACCCTGGCCCTTGCAGATACTGGAATTCCAATGCGGGATCTTGTTACTTCCTGCAGTGCTGGGTACCTTAATAACACACCTCTGCTTGGTAATATTCACGTAATTTTTTATTTTGTTTTTGTTTTATGACACTACAAATTCTAAGACCTTATTTCTTATTCGCTGGACAGATTTAAACTATATAGAAGATAGTGCTGGAGGTGCTGATGTCACTTTAGGAATTATGCCGAAGTTGGACAAAGTGACTCTTCTTCAGGTTATTAAATCAATCTGTTATCTAGCTTTCTCCTCCTAATGTTAAGTTACTAAATACATCAGTTAACATCTTGTGGCATGCGATTCAGTGCCTTCTGTTGTACTCATTTGTGATAATTCAATGCAGATGGATGCTAAGTTGTCGCTGGATACTTTTGAAACTGTAATGCAACTTGCAATCGAAGGGTGCAAGGCAGTTGCAGAGTACATTAGAGAAGTAAGCGGTTTTTATGTTTTACTTAGTATTTCTGTATACTATTTTGCCCCAAAGCAAAAGTGCTCTATTTTTTTGTGGATGACCACTTCTTAATGAGTGCTTATGACAGATATTACTGGAGAATACAAAGCAATTGGAGTATTTTCGAGGAAGTTAGTTTCATAGCATGTTAAGGTGATCAACATTCTATGATAAATGTTAAGCAAACATGAACTGATGACAACAATTTATCAAGTTCTAATAGTCAATTGTAGACCAATTGCGCTTTTTGATAATTTGTGTTTTATGATATACTTGTAGGCTGGCTCTGTTGATGGTGGATGGTGGATGGAAGTAAGCTTGGAGGACCACAGTCACCACACTGGGTTGCTGTACTCCCCAAGTGGAGAGTTTGTTTTGGAATCTGGAAATAGTAACATGGACGATATTAGTCGACTTTGATGCTGATATTAAGTGGTAATCTGCTATACCGTACTAAATATTCGTTTTAGGTGTGACGTTTTAATATTAGTGTTGTAAGAGATCTGAAGCAATATTACACGAATCAAAGCTCCTTCCATTTGATAATATTTTTTTTTATTTTTATTTTTTTTACATTTCTAACCATCATATCAAGGAAGGAAGACAAGTTAAACAACCATTGCTTTTTATTATTATTATTTTTTTTTATGAGAAACTAGAACAGTGAATCGCAAACAGGTGCCTCTCATGCACGGCACCCAACTCTAAGTCTATCAAACTACAACCATTACTTTTTTATATGAAGTTGCAAATGTCGTGTTTGAAACTGCATCCAAAGCCGCCTTATGAGAAGTTCTTGTATTGAGATTTCTGTTGGAACAAACCATCATTGGAATAGCGTAAGTTGATTAGGAAGTTTTGTTGTACATCAGAAGGAAAGTTGCTGGTGTTGTGACAATTGCTATCTAGACCATAAGGCACGACAGTGAAATATGGAAACGAAAACCCAGGCAAGTAGAGTTTATGCAGCAAACAAGTCAAAAATTGGAAGCAACAAAACAAGAGGACAGGCTTAATGACTATTCTATTCTCATTTGCCTATTTGTGATTATTGGTTTGATTAAGAGAAGGTTGACAAGTGACAACAATGATTGTTAAATGTTTAGGGAATTTTCTGTTTAGTTTGTCTGATTATATCATCAAATATTCTACTCAAGGAAAGATTGGATAAATATCAATACCATTTGTATGCTAATTGTTAAATGTCTTGTTAAACTTCAAGATTCTTAACTTTGCAATGAAGATGAGAACTAAAACTTGGCAGATTATACAAAAGTATTGATCTAATGTCACAATCTCGTACGACGTCCATGAAAATTTCTCAATGAGTTGAGAGCTAAACTACATATATTTTACCAAAAGAACAGAAAGGGTCAAAGGGAAAGCAGAGAAAATCTAATATGCCATTGATCTAAATGTCTACCTATTCCAGTAAAGCCCTGATTCCAAGTCAGTTGACCAAAACCAACAGGCTAAGGACGACTGTAAAAGCTAGTTAGATAGGAAACCATGACTTGAATGCTCTTTTTGTTATTATCTTTCTTTACCTTCTTACAATTAGCCTCAAGCCTCAAGCACCACCTGCACCCGCTAGACATGGAGATGAATTTTTGGCATCTGTAAAAGGCATGTGACCATCTTCGAAGACCCAAATCATACTGATCCTACCAGTTAAGACCAATGTTCTAAAAGGCGCTAGGCACTAGGCGGGCGGTGACCCATAGCCTAGCGTCTGGACGGACTAGGCGGAGACTAGGTGGAGACTAGACAGGGACTAGGCGATTTACATTTTTCACATTTAATTAATAAATATTATATTTAAAAATAGTTTAATATGAGTAACTTGGAAAAATTTAACATGACATTTATCTAAAAGTGAGGAAGCCAACCTGTAAATTTACAAACAAGTATGATTTGTAAATCAAAACATAATATAAATTTAAATAAAACACTTGGAGGATCATTATAAATTTAAATAAAACACATCACAACTTCAAAATTTAAATTTAGCAGAATGCACATAAACAGTTGGAATGAAATTAGAGAAAAGAGAGACATTTGAATTTTGAAATACTAACGGATTCGGGGTAGTTGGTTGATTTGTGTAGATAAGAATAAAAGAAAGAGTAAGATAGGCTCTTTAGATTCTGGGTCACTGCTGGAATTGATTTTTTTTTAAGTGTTATATGCGCCAAGATTCCAAAACGAAGAAGCTAATAGGAAGCTGAGAGGAGCGCCTCAGACCAACTAGGCCAGCCTCGGACCGCCTAGTCCAACCTTGGACCACTTAGGCGGCTCCTGGGCGGCTATCCGCCTAATGGTGTGAAATCGGGGTGGCTTGGCTCTGCCTAGCGCTTGTAAATTCAAAAGTGAGATTGTTAATGTTTTTAAAGATTTCCATAAGTTTGTTGGCACTCAATTTTCATCACATATCCAAACCCTGAGATCTGATAATGGTTCTGAGTATATGTCCAGAAACATGTCTCAATATCTGAGTTTGCATGAGATTTTACATCAAACAAGTTGTGTTGGTACTCTTCAGCAAAATGAAATTGCTGAAAGAAAGAATAGGGATCTGGTTGAGAAGACTAGAGCTCTTATGTTTCATATGTATGTTCCTAAGAGGTTTTGGTTATACAATGTTCTTACTGCCACATATATTATAAATAAATTACCAAGTCGAGTGTTTGATGGAAAATCTCCTCTTGAGGTGTTGAAAGGAAGAAAAATTGACATCTCTGATATGAAGGTCTTTGGTTGCATATGTTATATATGTTCATATTTAAACTCATCAACGAGATACACTTTTACCTAGAGCTGTCAAACGTGTCTTTTTAGGGTATTCATCCACCAAAAAAGGATACAAGTGCTACAACCCTTCCACTCGAAAGATCATTGTCTCCAGAGATGTTTGATTTGATGAAACTACTCCTTACTACACTGGGAAATCTAATGGTTATAGTCAGAGAGAGTCATCGTTTGATTTATTTTCCTATCCCAATATTCCAGTTGATGAGAATACCAGCTTGCCTTGTAATACTATTGTTGCAGTTCCAAAAACTCAAGTTTCAAATCCTGATTTTGAAGTTTGTCAAGCTAATGCTTAGCAACTTCAATAATCTCCAGTAGCCTCTCATCAAGACCATGTTGAACGAACTCAACCTTATTCACCACCTCCAGTTGTCATTCGCAGAAATCCTCCACGAGAAAGAGGACCTCAGACCATCAAGGTTTAGTGGCTATGAGACGTACACAACAACGTATCCTATGACTGCTTACCTTTCCTACAAAAAAAAATTCTGGCTTCTCATTCTGCTTTTCTAAGCTCTCTGGATACTGCTCATGAGCCTCGAAGTTTTCATGAGGCAAACAAATATGAAGTATGGAGGTAGGCTATGGTAGATGAAATTCAAGCTCTTAATGCAAACAAAACTTGAAGTGTGGTTCAGATTCTCTAAGGAAAGAAGGCCATAGGTAGCAGATGGGTGTATAAGACTAAGTTCCATTTAGATGACACTGTGGAAAGACACAAAACTCGATTAGTAGCACGAGGCTTTACTCAAACTTATAAGGTTGACTACAAAGAGACTTTTGCCCCTGTTGCTAAAATGAGTACAGTAAGAGTTCTTGTTTCAGTTGAATTAAATCCTTCTTGGCCTCTTTATCAGATAGATGTCAAAAATGCCTTCCTACATGACGATCTTAAAGAAAAAGTTTATATGAAATTACCTCCGGGTCATTCTCAAGCGTCTGATCCAAGCATGGTATTTAAGTTTCACAAAGCTATTTATGGTTTAAAACAGTCTCCTTGAGCCCTGTATGCCAAGCTCAGCTCAGTCATTGAGGGAGTTGGTTTTCACAGCAGCAATGCAGACTCGTCAATATTTGTTCGAATTGGTGCAACGAGTAAGCTTGTGGTACTTATCTACGTTGATGATTTAATTGTAACAGGAGACAATCTTGAAGAGATCAATGTTCTCAAGCAATCTCTAAGCAACAAGTTTGCTATTAAAGATTTGAGGCTCTTAAAGTATTTTCTTGGTATTGAAATGGGCACTTCTCATAAAGGGTTGTTTCCAAATCAAAGAAAATATGTTCTTGATCTATTGAAAGAATCAAAACTATGGAATTGCAAACTACCCTGCACTCCTCTCGATAGTAAGCTTCAACTTGAGACTTCAAGTCTGTTACTTTCAAATGTGATTTCATATCAAAGGCTGGTTGGTAAGCTTATCTATCTCACTATCAATAGGCTAGACATTCCTTTTGATGTGAGCATTGTTAGTCAGTTTATGCAATCTCATACTCAAGCTCATCTTCATTTTGTCAAGAGAATCCTTCGTTACCTGAAGGGATATGCTGGTAGAGGCATATTATTGAAGAACAATGACAGTACTGATATCATAACATATACCGATGCTGATTGGACATGTAATTCTCTTGATCAAAAGTCTACTACTGGTTTTTGTACATTTGTGGGAGGGAACTTGATTACTTGGAAGAGGAAAAAGCAAACTGTTGTTGCTCGTTCTAGTGCAGAACCTAAATATAGGGCTATGGCTGCCACTGCTTGTGAACTGATTTGGTTGAAGTGATTATTGTCTGATTTGGAATCCCCTAGTAGCAAACTCATGTCTCTTTATTGTGATAACCAAGCTGCAATGCACATTCCCTCTAATCCTGTATTTCATGAAAGAACCAAGCACATAGAGGTCGATTGTCACTATATTCGATCTCAAGTTCAGTCCACGATCATGGTCACTCACTATACTCAAAGTTATGACCAGCTAGCTGATATCTTTCACCAAATCTCTTTCTACAGCTGATTTTCGATATATTTTGAGCAAGCTTGGATCAATGGATCCCCTTAATCCAGCTTGAGGGGGAGTATTTAGATTTATGTTAGCTCCTGCTATACTGCATGTGTGAGTACATGTCCTGCTCTTGCTCCATATTCTGCACGTTCTGTTCTGCCCAAATCGCACCATATCAGGCCTTTCACTGTACGTTGATAGTTGTTGATAAGTTGTTGGTAACATGGTTGATAGTTATACAAAGTGTGTAGTTTAAATTAATGGTTTGTCCCTTATTTCAAGAGAGGGTTGTTAAGATAAGATAAGTTGTTAAACCTTAGGAGTACGAGTTTAATTTTTCTTCCTTATAAGTAGTGTAATTTGTATTCTGTTTTATTATAAAGAAATATATCAGAAAAGCTTCCGCAAATTCTTGTGTTGATTTATTTAAGATATATATAACAAAAATATCTCCAAACGTTTTTAATAGCAAATGTATAATTTTCTAAAGACTCTTTGCAACTAGTTTATCTTTTGCAGTTCAAGTTGAAGATCTCTGAAAATTAAGAAGTTTCGGGCAGGCCACCAAATAAGGAGTAGTTGTACATGTTGACTATTATTTGTTCTTAAACAAAGACGTAACGACTCTAATTACTTACTTCGTAATTGTCACTAGAGTTATTAGGCTATTTATGGACAAAACTATCAACACTTTCTTCTTCAACATGCACTGAGAAGCTGGCATGGGTTCTTCAACTTTGATGCTCTTCTTTTTTCTCTCTTCCTTCTTCACCTTCTCACCAATCCCATGCCTCGGCCGGTACCACCCACTAGACCCTCTAACCCCATCTGAGTTTACTCGGGCCCGGACCATCGTAAAAAAATCATACCCCAGCTCCATCCACAACCTCACTTTCCAGTACATAGCCTTAGACGAGCCAGACAAGTCCCTAGTCAAGTCGTGGCTCTCGAAACCAAACCCTAAACCCAAAACCCTACCTCGCCGAGCCTTCGTCATAGCAAGGCTCGACAAACACTCCCACGAGATTGTAGTGGACTTATCAACTCGTTCCGTAGTCGCCGATAAGGTCTATGGAGGACACGGCTACCCTTTGCTAACGTTTGATGAACAAACAGTCGCAAGTGAGCTTCCACTGTCCTACAAACCATTTATCAACTCGGTAAAGAAGAGGGGGCTTAATTTGTCCGACGTTGCACTACGCCATTCCAATTGTAAGGCGACGGACTTAACCCGTCGCTTAATGCAGAATGTCAGTCGCCTAGGCCAAAGGAGGCGCGTCCTCCGTCGCCTAACTGACGCCGCTTAAACGGAGTCGCCTAGGGTTTACGCGACTAACTATTTCAATGCCAGTCGCCTAAACTAACCAATATGCGACTAACATACAAATCCGTCGTCTAGGATTTAGGCGACTAACTCTTATGCCAGTCACCTAATACTAAAACTAAGGCGACGGATATAAACGTATATCAGTCACTTAATGTTCAACCTAAGGCGACTAATATATAATTATGTCAGTCGCCTAATGATACTACCAAGGCGACGGATAATGTTATATCAGTCACTTAAAATATATTACTAAAGCGACTTAAAATATAAGGTTAGTCGCTTAAGTTAGTTTTTGATTGTCAATACAGCACCTGTTTCTGCGTTGCCCTTTTACAAAATCAAAACCAAAACTAAACGTTCACATTCCTCCACTGCCAAAACACCTTAAAATCATACATACACAACTCATATCATTCACCAATACAAACCAACACATTATATTCACAAATTTGAAAGCAACACATTCATTCCAAAAGAAAATTGTGCAATAGATACATAAATTGTTCCGTTATTAAACACAAAATGTAATAAACATAGCCAGAAGGAAGTTGCAGCGCTTAGAACAATGCCAGGAGGCCTGCCAGGATCATCCATGCTTTTCCTGGTCATGACCCTTACATCATCAGAACCTGTTGCTGACAATGTCGTCCATGCGTGTGCTGTAGAAGCACCAACGCCAGTGCAAAAGCTCAATACCATCCTCTGAGCCAGCTTCAGCATACTTTTCCTCCCTTCCGCGCTAGTTATGACTATATAATAAGTTCACAGAAATGATCAAGTTAGGGGGTACTTTGATCATGCTGGATTTATTGATAACAATTAATTTACCAAATAGAAATTAATTACTGAGAGGCAAGTACGTACCACAGAGATCTCCAGCGGGAATATTATTGGCCATTGAACTTGCAAGACGTTCACATTGTCTATCAAGTGTAGCAACCCAGCGCTTGGCTCCAAATGCAAGACTGGAGTTTACTAGTGGTCTGTAGATGTTGTGAACAGCTCTATCATCCACTTCTACGTGTTCCACCCATATAACCTGAATGAAAACCACATATAGTTAACCATAAGTAGGTACACTTCTATTAGTTAAGGAAACATATAATTGTAAATAGCATTGTTTAGAATGGAAACTCTGAAATTAACATTACCTTGGAGTAACCATTAGGCAATTCTTGGATTAAGCAATCGGATGGCCTTCTACGACTTCGTGAAATTGAACTTGGGCGTAAATTATCCAAGGAAACATCAACCACTGCCCAAGTTCCATCAGTATGTTGCTTACAGTACCTCACAAAATAGTTCTCACGAGTCGGAACAAGCGGTGAGGGAACTAGGAACTCAGCTGACATCTTTAACAAAATGAAGAAAAAAAATATAGTATTAGAGTATAATATATGCATATTTTGAGGAGGCTTTGCATGTTACAGAAATGACTCGTTCCAAACTCAAATTTAGAGAATGTTTGTTCATACCACTTGCAAGGCTCCATTGTAGTTTCCAGCTACTCCAGTTGATAGGATATCAAGGGTCATTGCTCTTGAAACAATACCACAAAACACAGTAGACCATTGGTTCTGAAGCACATGAGAAATTCAGAGACTAGTTTATTTTTTTTCCCAAACATGATTTTGGTTTTTTAGCACCAGTACTTCAAGACATATGATTTCAGTATGTATATGAAAATTAAACCCAACATTAATCGCATTCCCAATTTGCGTTATTAATCGCACTCCCAATTTGTGTTATTACTCACATATATGAAAGACGTATAATTTTGGTTTCTTCCCAGCAAGAACAAAAGCAACAACACAGCATAATTCTAAGAAGCTATACAATGGATTGCTCATAATCAGGAAGCACTAGTATTACAGCTACAAATAAACATTACAAAGAGCACCAGTAAAAGAATAAGAATGGTACCACTTCCAATATCCATCATAAGAGGCAATGTTGGGTCCTTGAACACTTGATTCCAATCAGGCACTTCCACAGGCACCTACCCAATCAAGAAAAAAAAAATATTACTAAAGCTTCAGTAGATACCTATTCTTGGCAATGCCATTAGATTCTCATCTGCTGCTAATGAACCCTATTATATAAGCAAGAAAGAAAAAGAAGAAGAGAAAGCTACGTACAGCTAAAGAGGAGCTAAGAGGGTTCACATGTTGCCTAATTCTCACATGCCCCAGTTCCTGCAATTCAAAAACAACAACCCAACAACAACAATATATGAGAGCTTTACTTCAAAGACATAAACTTTTTCTCTATCAACAACACTAATGACAATATAAACATAAACAGAGACCTGGGTAACATTGTGGGTGAGATTAAGTTCAGCATATTCCAAGGCCACAAGGTCCGGGCTCCTCAGCTCTTGTTCCTTAAACCCAATAGAAACAGACGCCTCCACTCTTCTTCTGGTTTTATGATATCGATAAAACGTCGACGTGTCTCGAAACAGGAGCCGCAAGAGAGGAGAATCCACTGAAGACGAGGGAGGAGAAGCGGAGGAGGAGGCGGCAGTCCGGAGGTGGTGGCGGGGGGGGGGGGAGGTCTGGAGGCAGAGGCGGAGGCGGCAGACAGGAGGTCGACGGATGGAGCGGTGGTGGCCCGGGGGGGGGGGACAGGTCTGGAGGCTGAGGTGGCAGTCGGGAGGTAGAAGGATGGAGCGGTGGTGGCGGGGGATTCGGAGGTCGACGGATGGAGCGGCGAAATTTTTAGGGATTGTGAATTGCGATCGAATGAATTCCAGACGGAACGGATAGGTTTGGGATTATAAGGGCCTTTAGGCGACGCACATATAATAACCCCGTCGCCTAAACATGTTTAAAAATTTCACTCAAAAAATTGGCGCAAACTTTTTTTGTTGTCTGGCGCCTTTTTCCTTAAGCGACGGAAACAAACTTATACCGTCGTTTAAGATATAATTAAAGCGGCTAATTATTCCAAAACTCGTCGTTTAAGATGCTCAATTAATTTTGACTCGAAGCAGAAAAACGGTTGACCGCTTTGATCGAGCATCAAAGGTTCACGAAAGAATGTGAATTTTTTTGTGTCCTGATATTTAGCTATAACGATCACATCAAACGATAAAAATTAATATTTTGTGAATTGAGCCATCAAAATGACAACATGCACTACCAGAAAAATTCCTTATTTCGTCGGCCATAACTATATTGAAAAATACATATTTTATTTTAGACAGAAAACGACAAAAGAATAGCCGACGAGTACGAGGTTGTCTCTCGTCGGCTATGATTTAAAAAAAAAAAACAAAAAAATAATCATATTTCATTTTCTATCACTAACGATAAACCATTGCTTCATCCTTCAAACAGAAAAAAGTCGTGAAATAAGATATGACCGAAATAATGAAATACGTCTACAGTTGGAAAATGACAAGATTCCGATAAAATCTGAGTGTCGAAAGATGCGGTCAAAGGTTTTATTCCTTCGTTTCCCTAATGGTAGCGTTACCTTCGGTAAATATTTTGAGGAAAATTTTTATACGATTAGTTGCGTCTTATCGATTTGAAACTATTATCTGTTGAAAATCAGGCCAAAAAACGTCATTTAGACAGTCCAATTACCATTTCTAAGCGTTTAAAGGTTTGACTGACCCGGTTGACCGTTCCGATCGAGCCTTTAACGATGTCAGATGTAGTTGGATTTTTTTCCATACATGTATTTAATCTTAACAGTGATATCTGACGGTTGGAATAGATTTTGTAAACTTTTAGATTCAAAATCAGAACATATGCACTAATGTTCCTTAACTTGTTTACTAAGTGTTTAAGTGAATGTATTGTTTCAAATAGTTACTATACGTAGACTCTTCAAATGCAAAAATGTTGTGAAATAAGATATGACCGAAATGATAAAATACGTCTACGGTTGAAAAATGACAAGATTCCGATAAAATTTGAGTGTCGAAAGATGCGGTCAAAGGTTTTATTCTTTCGTTTTCCTATGGGTAGACTGACGTTCGGTAAATATTTTGAGGAATATTTTTATACGATTAGTTGCGTCTCATCGATTTGAAACTATTATCTGTTGAAGGTCAGGCAAAAAAAAGTCATTTAGACAGTCCAATTACCATTTCTAAGCGTTTAGAGGTTTTGAAAAAAAAATTGATGACAGTGTAAGCGACTAACATAATAAAATCAGTCGCCTTACTTATCCTTAAGCCACTAACAATGACATACTTAGTCACTTAAACACATTAGGCAACTAATGGAATAAAATCGGTCGCCTAAACCTAATTTTTAAATATTTTAAATTAGTCTCTTAAAGCGACTGGTAATGGGCAATATCAGTCGCATAAAAATGTTTTTAAATATTTTAAATTAGTCTCTTAAAGCGACTGGTAATGAAGAATATTAGTCGCATAAACATGTTTTTAAATATTTTAAATTAGTCTCTTTAAGCGACTGGTAATGAGGAATATTAGTCGCTTAAAGTTTTTAAAATTTGTTAATTATTATTACATTGTTTAATTAAATAATTTTTTTCATACGATTTTTTTGGCTAATAACTGAATCCAACTCAAGATTTCAAAAACAAAATTTAACTAATCACACTCAAATATGGTGATTAGAATCAAGAGAAGAGATTATACTAACCTATAAAGTAATTAGAAGAGAAGACCCAAGTGATTGAACCCCGAAATTGGTGAAATCGGCCGGTTTTGAAGTTTTTCGCAGCTCACAGCTCTCTCTCTTTCGTTTCTTCAACTTCTGGGTTCTGTTTAAGACCAGTGTTTATAACAGAACTTAAAACATTTAAGCGACTGAGTTTTAATTTCCATATAATCAGTCGCTTAAACTAAATCTAAAGCGACGGATTTGTAATTCCCAAACGATCAGTCGCTTAATACATTCCTAGGCGACTATGATACTCATCGACTAAAGTTAGTCGCCTTAAAGGTTTTTAGGCGACTAACTGTAAGATTATGCGACTGGCATATAGTTAGTCGCCTAAAACCCTTTAAGGCGACTGATTAATTTCAGTCGCATTCAAAGTCAGTCGCCTTATGCCTTGAATGGTGTAGTGTTGTTTGCACTACGTTTTCAGTCGGGTGGTTTGGCGAAGAACATAAGAACAGAGTGATCAAAGTTCTATGTTACTATATTGAGGGAACACCCAACTTATCATGATGCCCTTGGAGGGAATATCACTGGTGGTTGATCTTGATGGACTGAAGATAGCTGAGTATTATGACCGAGATAGGATTCCGGTGCCGAAAGCTCAAGGAACCGAGTATCGGTTGTCGAAGCAGAAGCCGCCTTTCGGTCCCAAATTTAATGGTTTCACCTTTGTGCAGCCAGAAGGACCTGGGTTTAAGATTCACGGGCACACGATAAGGTACCATTTCTCACAAATTGAATAGAGTACATAATTTTATAGAATAATTACAGACCTAGTATATTGAATAGACTAGGTCTGTCCTATATATTTCGTTGAATTCAAACGAATCTTGATGTTGCTAAGTCTAAGATAGCTAGCTCTGTCCTAAATATCTTGTTAAAATTAGAAACTGAATTCTAGTTTTATGCCTGCCGTTCGCTTTTCTAAGGTCACCATGCACACTGAAGAAGTTGACAGGCAATCCAAGACCAAATTTCTTCTTTCCCATTATATGATATTCTTGCGCAATGATCAAACAATAAATGAAATTAAAAGTTATATAAGGATTTCAAATATTGTAGAGAAGAGAGTGTAAGAGTGTCGCCGAAACATGGAAGAGTTTGGTTTTTCTTTCACTTATGGCGTTGAAATGCATATATTGGTCCTATATAATGTTGGATAATTAAATTTTGTCAATGCATTTTGAATCATACATTCTGAATCCATGTTAAAAGCATTTAGTACATTAATAATATACTAGAATAAAAAATAAAAAATAACCAAAATATAGTACGTACAGCATAACTAAGACTATTAACACGCAAAATTGTGACGTTCAAACTGATTCATGTTGGTAAAGTACGTTCTAACCTTGATTCCATTCTCCCAAGTAGTAATAGGAAAAGATGTACAAGAGTTAGAGTAGATAGTTTGATGTATCTAGTAGCTTAATTGTGTTTTTTGAATGAACTTAGTTGGGCTAACTGGGTCTTTCATCTGGGATTTGATGTTCGAGCCGGTCCAATAATTTCTACGGCATCGATTTATGACCTGGAAAAGGCCACATACCGTCAAGTACTGTACAGATCATTCATATCAGAGCTGTTTGTGCCATACATGGACCCAACTGAAGAATGGTACTACAAGACCTTCTTCGATGCTGGTGAATTTGGGTTTGGTCAATGTGCTTCGCCTCTAGAGCACTTGACCGATTGTCCTGAAAATGCTGTATTCTTGGACGCCTACTATGCTAACTCAGATGGGATTCCAGTGAAAATAACAAATGCTTTTTGCATATTTGAGCAACATGCTGGGAGTGCATTGTGGCGACACACTGAGATAGGAATTCCGGGGGAAATGGTAAGACATTCCAAAATTTAGCTTCAGTTTTGATTTAAGCAAATTATCTGTTATATGAGAGCTGAATATGGTTTTTATGTGAAGATAACCGAAGTTAGACCAGAGGTGGACTTGATAGTGAGGATGGTTTCGACAGTGGGAAACTATGATTATGTACTTGACTGGGAATTTAAGCCAAGCGGTTCGATCAAGTTTAAGGTGCGTTTATATGGTAATTAAACGGTTATATACATGCAATCTATATATTGAATATCATGATTTCAAAATTTTCAATTAACAAGATTCTCAACAGGTTGGACTAACAGGCATACTGGAAGTGAAGGGGACGCCATACACACATACTGATCAAATAAAGGAGGATGCTTATGGTACATTGCTTGCAGATTACACCATAGGGGTATACCATGATCACTTCCTGACCTACTATCTTGATCTCGATGTCGATGGTGAAGCCAACTCCTTTGTCAAAAACAACTTGGTGACGAAAAGAATAACAGATCATAGCTCACCAAGGAAGAGTTACTGGACAGTTGTGAGCGAAACAGCTAAGACCGAATCAGATGCAAAAATTCAACTGGGTTTGAAGCCACCTGAGCTAGTCTTGATAAACCCTAATAAGAAGACTAAACCTGGAAACAACATAGGGTATCGTCTAATTCCAGGGTCAATATCAAACCCACTTTTATCCATGGACGATTACCCACAAATCCGAGGTGCCTTCACCAACTACAACGTATGGATCACACCTTATAACAAGTCGGAAAAATGGGCCGGAGGTCAGTTTATTGATCAGAGCCGTGGAGATGACACCTTGGCTACTTGGACCCTCAGGTAATTAATTTTTTTTTTTTTGAGAAGCAATTAATTAGCTATTAAATTAGTAAAAATATTCACATTCGTGTGCAGGAACCGAGATATTGAGAATAAGGATATTGTGTTATGGTACACCATGGGATTTCATCATGTTCCTTGCCAAGAAGACTTTCCGGTGATGCCAACATTAAGCGGTGGATTTGAGCTCCGGCCTACAAATTTCTTCGAGAGCAATCCGGTGCTTAAAGCAAAACCTCCTAAGCATGAGCACTTGCCCAACTGCACTAAATAATCTTATAAAATACGTGTTTGCATATATTATGCTTTAATTTTTTGCATTATGTGATCAGTACGTATCCAATTAATAAAGTCAGGTAAATATTGCAATATATGATGGGAATTGTCATTTGTGAAGTACACCAAATTATTTGTTATACTAAACCTTAAGAAAAAGTTCGTTATATAGCTTGTAACCCTATTATCCTTGCTTTTTTATCTCCAATATCCTTCCCACAGGAAATATTGAAATCGGATTCTATAGGACTTTAAGTAATACTAGATGGTTCAGATGTTTGGAATAAGTTAGTTTAGCTAACAGGTTTTCTCTTAATTAACTACGTACGTATGGTGAATCGGTGATGCACTTTAATCTTTTGCATTATGCATAAGGGCTGTAATATGTGATCAAGAGGTAGAATTCCCAATATTTTTGAAGTTCACCAAATATGTGATTAAATTGCATCAGTTCTTGCTTGTGAGTGGCCGGCCGGCCGTTCATCGGCAAGATTCTCTCTGTCTTACATAAGTTACATTCATGGACGCAAGTAGGCTGGCTAGGGCATTACTTCTTCGAAACGTGTTTCTCATACGTACTTTGTTCGCTTTTTCGATCCATCGTTTTACATGCAGCTGTAATTTGATGCAGCAGACTTAATTGCTAATTGGCATTTCGTTGATTCGTTCTTTCTCTTTGCATAGCTGCGTGCCAATCGACTTTTTACCCTAATACCAATCCTGTGTAACTAAACTGAAAGAACGGAAAAGGGAATTTTGTATGGTCCTGAGTCTATCTTCTGTCTGCTTAACTTCTTCAGTACGTCTACCCTGAGCCCATGATTAACGTTTAATTAGTTTCGAATTCCCGTGAAGCAAATGGTCCTTTGGTCCAATTAAATACCCAAAAATTAAAGAAATGGTCCTTAATTTGGTTCATACTCGTTGGTCAATTCACGTACTCTCGCTTGATTGGTTTTCTTCGTCTCAAACAACAGATGGTCGAGATTATTGGTTGGCCAATCTCAAGCGGATAGAGTGTTAACTTCATGGTAGATATCATATATATCAGAGCCATATCTCATCCAAAAAATCATACCAGAAACAAAAATATATCCTTGTTCGATTGGTTCTTTCCCACAGCGAACGGCTACATGCATGCATACAGCATACATTATACATGCCTTAAATTGTCTAAGAAGAAAAAACGTACAATGAAATTCAAAATAGCACCTCCATATGAACCTCGAGAAATTTCAGTTCAACATTTTGGACCATTTTTATCTTTGCCATATCTAGATTTTGGGACCAATTACGATTTCTATTTTGGGACCATTTTGAACAATCCATTTCTAGTTTTGAACAATCGAAAAAAAAAATCTTATGAAAAAGTTATTCAATACTATTTTCATTATTTCAATGCACAGTTAAAATTAATTAGTGGTTTTGTGTATATGATATGTCAATTGAGAAAATATTAATTGAGATGGCAACATATTATGATCGAACTCTTCGAATTAGGGAGTACTGTATTGCCTTAAATTTAATTTTATGATTTTTGGTTTTTATTAAGAAATTTTATCAAAGGAAGAAGAAAACAAATTAAAGTCTATTAGCAAAGCAGAAAACATATCAATTTGAAAATCAGTTAGTAATCTAAGGACCGTTACAGCTCGTCCTTATGTTTTTTGAAGTTGTATTTAAGGGAAGGGAGGATGCTCTGGTCTCCACACACTTATCCAATGGCTTCAAGATTGGCATCAACTCTCTCACTGCTCTTCTCCATTTTCATCGTCACCTTCTCACCGACCTTGTGCCTGAACCAGTACCATCCATGCACTAGACCCCCTAACCCAGTCCGAGTTCAACCAGATCAAATCTATAATTCAAAGCTCATATCCCTCCCAACATTTGACGTTCCAATATGTAGGGTTAGACGAACCCGAGAAGTCCACCGTCCTCTCATGGAATTCCAAATCCACCGCCAAATCCCGCCCTCCTCGCCGAGCCTCAGTTGTTACACGACTAAACAAACAAACCCATGAGATTATAGTCGACTTGTCAACTCATTCCATTGTCTCCAGTAAAGTTCACAACGGAAATGGCTACTCTCTGCTAACCGTAGACGAACAAACACTTGCAAATGAGTTGCCATTTAAATACCAACCATTCATCCAGTCCATTAAAAAGAGAGGGCTTAATATATCCCAAGTTGTGTGTAGCGGTTTCACAGTTGGTTGGTACGGAGAGGCAAAGAATAGAAGAATAATAAAAAATTAACTCTTTTTACACAAATGGCACAGTGAACTTGTTTGTGAGGCCAGTGGAGGGAATAACCTTGGTTGTTGATCTTGATATAATGAAGATAGTTCAATATAATGATAGGGGTGTATTTCCGGTGCCAAGAGGGGAGGGAACCGAGTACCAGGCCGCAAAGCAGAAGCCGCCTTTCGGTCCACGGCTAAATGGTGCTTCAGTGTTGTCGGCCGGAGATGGATTCGTCCTCGACGGGAACACTATCAGGTTAGTTAAGTTAACGTTGCATTTGTAGTTAAGCAATAACAATAGGGTCACCATATGATGTTTATAGACATTTATAAATGTCACTAACTTCAGTAAAATGATTCTCTGCTCTTTTCTTCTTTGTACAGTACGTACCATGCAAGAGTTTTCTAACTAGTATTCTTTCTAATGATCAGATGGGCCAACTCGGTTTTCCATCTCGGATTTGATGTTCGTACCGGAACTATTATATCTCAAGCATCAATTTACGATATGGACAAGAAGAAATACAGGAGAGTTTTGTACAGAGGGTTTATCTCAGAGCTGTTTGTGCCATACATGAACCCAACAGCTGACTGGTACTACAAAACCTTCTTCGACAATGGAGAGTTTGGGTTCGGCCAATCTACTGTCTTCAACCATTGAATGATTGTCCTAACAATGCCAAGTTCATAGATGCCTACTATGCTTCAGAAGATGGCACACCTGTGAAGATATCGAATGCTATTTGTATCTTTGAACGACATGCCGGAAACATCTTGTGGCGTCACACAGAAGTTACCATCCCAGATGAAGTGGTAGTTTATTATGTTTCTGTAAATTTTCTGTTCTCATTCCTACAGTAGGGCACTGATAGGGGCCTATGTGTCATGCCATATAAACAAACACAAATTCTTATGGGAAAATGGCTGATTTGATCACTGAAGTATGCCCCATTCTAAACTTTGCTCACTGAAGTTTGTCCAATATCACTTTGCTCACTATCGAATTACACTTGTGTTCACTTTGATCACTCCGTCTAAATCAGACGTTAAAATTTTGCTTATGCCGTTAAAAACAATGACACATGCCACTCATGTGCAAATCTTAAGGACATTTTGGAAATTTCATTAGTTTACTCCCATGAACTTATCTCTCACAAGTTTTCCCTTTAAACTTGTGGGTGGTATCATCATCGCAAACACCAACGAGCAAATACGTGTTAGGCACCTGACATCAGAATTTCAACATATAAGCAAATTGCAAGCAACCGCGGCACCGCCTCCACCCTCACCCGCGCCGAGGTCCGCGGCGGCGGCCGAAAACCCTACCCGCAGAAGAAAACGGGTCGGGCCAGGCAAGGTTCGACCCGGACTCCGCTCCGTCCCGGCGGAGGAGTCGTCTTCGGCCCCAAGCCTAGGGATTGGAGCATCAAGATTAACCGCAAGGAGAAAAGGCTGGCGATTTCGACGGCGGTGGCGAGCGCGGCGTCGGCGGAGAACACGATTGTGGTGGAGGATTTTAGCGATGAGTTTGAGAAGCTGGAGAAGCCAAAGACGACGGAGTTAATTGCGGCGATGAAGAGGTGGGGTTTGGACCCGAAGGAGAAGACGACGTTTTTGATGCTTGAGGTTGCGGATAAGGTGAAGCTTTCGAGTAGGAATATTGGGACTTTGAAGATGTTGACTCCCAGGACTTTGAATTTGTTTGATATTTTGAATGCTGATAAGTTGATTCTGACGCCGGAGACGGTCGATTATTTGAATGGGAGGTATGGGGTTGATTTTGAAGGTGAGGATGAGGATGAGGATGATGCAGAGGAAGAAGAAGAAGGTAGTGAAGGTTGAGTCTTTTTTTGTCTATGTTGTTTATTATGAATGTGGATTGATGTGTGGTTTACTTGAAATTCATTTCGGTGGTTCAGTAGGACTGAAATGTGCATATATGTGCTTGTAGGTTAAGTTATGCAACCATTATGGATGTTAATGTATGCAATTTGTTTTATATGCATTTCTGCATTTAGTTTTCAATCTGGGTCTCTAGTATGTTTGCTGCATTGTTTTAGCAGTGAGAATGTGCAAATATATATAGAGCAATGAAATCTTATGCTTGTTCTAAGAAGGTTATGCAATTCGTGCACGCAGTCTTCTACATGCTTGTTAGAATAAGCTATGTAATTCGGTTTCAGTTTTCCTCCATTGATATCAGTTTTGCAAGGCAAATATCATAACTTTACATGGTCTGTATTGAGTATTGACTATGTTTTACTGGGGAATTTCTCATTGTGCTTGTTTACGTATGGAACTCATATTAGTTCAATCATGTCAGTATGGACCTGCAGGAATGATTAGTAATAGAAAACCATGGCTGAAAGTAGTTTGCATTTATAAGAAGCTTATGCAAGCAGCTGTGACTCCTGTGTGTTACTTGTTATGTTACAAGAAAGCTGGTGCTATCTGCAAGTTTGTACATGAGCAGTTGTGTATGATGGTCTTTCGGGAGTTTTCAGTTTGTTGATCTGTTTTTCTTTTCTCAATCTGTGGTACAGGAACTCTGGAGGAGGAGACTTCTGATGCAGCAGAGTGATGGCACAGAATAAAGTGTTAATTTCCTACTGCTTTTTAATTAACCTAGGATTCATTTCAATTTATCCCCGTAAGGGTCTGTGCCTTTTGAGTAACAACCATTTCAGCTCGGATCGACTAAATTGCAGGCTGGTTTGGTAAACTGAGTGTGCATCATTTTTGGTTTGTAAAAATTTGCAAATTAGATCAATACAAGTGTATTTACTTGGACATCATCCGATGTTGTATCTTGTTATCCGGAGTCTTCAAACAGTACCAGTAACAAGTCAATACCCCACAAGGTATAGAGAATATCACATAGAAGCAGAAAATCTTAAACTAACAAATTAACCAAACCTTAAACCTCACACCCATTTTCTCTTTTTCACTCTACACTCTGCTGTAGTCCTGATATAATATCTAGAACGAGTATCTTACATGTTCTCAGCCCTCTGAACCATCCCCTTACACATTCACATACTCGAAGATATACAAGCTTTTACAACTCACACAAATCCAATAAGCCAATTCCACGCATTTATGCACAGTGCTAAAAAAATATTAATCAACACACATCTTCAATCAATAAGAATGAGATAGTCATAAAACCAATGAAGAATCAAGCAAAATTCAACGCATAAGCAGAGGATAAGAGCAAAACAACAGATACCCAGAACACAAAAAAGCTGCAAACTTTGATAGAAAACAAAGTAAACCAACCCAAAAAAGAGCTACCCAGATTCCACAATGAAGCAATACATAAGAAATGAAGAATAAAGACGCACGATAATTTGGCTTGCTCAAGAGAGCGAGCGTGGCCGAAGTGGAAGAGATCGTAGATCCCATCGGCGTAGACACGGACCAGCCGATTCTCATCGGGATCGGAATTCCCAGTAGTTCTGGTGGTTTGAGAAGTCTCTTTGGGCTCAGCAGCAACCTCTGCCATTTAAATCCAAATAAATTAAGAAGCTGAGTGGTGTGTTGGGCTTCTTCACCACTTAAGAAGCTGCTTTGCTTCTGCTTCTTCTTCTTCTTCTTCTTCTTCTTCTTCTTCTTCGTCTCTGAAGCTTTCGTTCTCTGTTTTCTTACATTCGTATTTGTATTTCCTTCCGCCCTGGTAAACTGTACAGCCTCCTTCCTTTCTCATGGACTTGGTGCTGAAATTAGTGTGAGCACCAGCACCGTTCCAGTCACCCGGAATTGGTTTCGGATCAAATGAAACCACCATCCCAGCTATCTGGGCCAAAATACCCCCACGCAGTAAAAGACGGCGCCAAATATTATGTGACTAAAATACCCCTACTGCTAACGATCGTTTACAAAGTTTTTTGAATTTTAACGGCTGATTTAGACGGAGTGATCAAAGTGAACACAAGTGTAATTCGATAGTGAGCAAAGTGATATTGGACAAACTTCAGTGAGCAAAGTTTAGAATGGGGCATACTTCAGTGATCAAATCAGCCATTTTCCCAATTCTTATTATCAATTCCACGTATTATATATTGCCAAATCATAATCTTATAACACCAATTTTAACTTTTTATATTTTCTTTTAGATTGAGAGGTGAATCAATAACATTAATGAGATTAATTAGATTGATTCAATTTAATTTATATATTGATATATTTCATTTCTATCTTTGTAGATCTAATTTAAAATGTTTTGACTTTTCAAATTAATTATAATTTAAATATATCTAATAATCTCTATTGAATTTATTTTGGACAAATTAGATATATATATATATATATATTAATTATGTATATTAATTTCTTTGACGAGATTATTTTTTCTTAGAATAATTATATATATATATATATATATATATATATATTCATATGAACTCACATTTTCGAACCAGTGTGTTTTTTAAAATATTGAATTTTCGCATTATATATGGAGTTGAAATCTAAGTATTATCGTATTGATTGAAAAATAAAAGAGAAAACAATTGTAAAAATGTGTTTTTTTTTATATAGAAAAAAGACAAAATAATCTAGAGTTGTTGGATTGGGAATGACAAAATTGTTTTTTTAGTTAAAATTGAGGTGGCATGATTTTTTTAATTAGTAACATGTATAGGTGACATGGTAAAATTTAGACCTCAATGAGGCCACAAATCATTTTGCTTATGCAGTAGCGCACTCTTTGTTGGATCATTTAGTGGATTTTCATGAATGAGAATATATTTTAGATAACGGATCGGAGGTGAGGTCGGATGTAACTCTTGTGGTGAGGATGATTGCAGTTGTGGGCAACTATGACTACATAATCGATTGGGAATTCAAGTCAAGTGGATCCATAAAACTCGAGGTCTGATAATTAATTATACAATAGTACGTAATTCTTCTTACAAATTTTTTTAAATTTTTTTTTTTTCACGAAGCGAATATGCTTTTGGCCTCAGGTTGGGCTAACTGGTGTGCTAGAAACTGAATCAGTCACATACACCCGGAAAGACCAAATAGATGAAGAAGTTTATGGCACACTAGTTACAGATAACACGATCGGTGTGAACCATGACCACTTCTTGACATACTATCTTGACCTTGATGTGGACGGTGAAGCCAACTCTTTTGTGAAGAACAATTTCGTGACCAAACGTGTGACAGACAGGAGTATCCCAAGAAAGAGTTATTGGACGCTGGTAAACGAGACGGCTAATACGGAATCTGATGCAAAAATTCACTTGGGTTTGAAGCCGTCTGAACTAGTCGTGGTGAACCCTAATAAGAAGACCAAACCTGGGAATTCTATCGGTTATCGCTTGATTCCAGGATCAGTTGCATCACCCCTTCTGTTAGAAGATGATTACCCACAAATTCGTGGTGCTTTTACAAAGTACAATGTGTGGGTTACACCGTAGAACAAGTCGGAAAAAATGGGCAGGAGGACAATATGTAGACCAAAGCCGAGGAGGCGATACCTTAGCAGTTTGGAGCTCCAGGTATATATATATCATCTGATTAATCAAAAGTAATGCTAAGTAAATCATATTTTCTGACTACATCTCAGTCGAACATATATCATATAATAACAAAATTGTGGTTCTTGTGATAAATTTTTGTTAATCGATTGTGTTTATCATTTTGTGCAGGGATAGGGAAATTAAGAACAAAGACATGCATAGTGCTGTGGTACACCATTGGCTTTCACCATGCTCCTTGCCAAGAGGACTTTCCAATGATGCCTACATTAAGTGGTGGATTTGAGCTCCGGCCAACCAATTTCTTTGAGAGCAGTCCAGTTCTTAAAGTTAGAATAACAGCACCTCCTAAGCATGCGCGCTGGCCTAATTGCACCAAATAAATCAACCTCTATTTCTTATTGCACCGTGTAACATGTTAGTAATAAGCCAAATGGCGCAGTAACGGATGCCTAGCAGCTTCGTTCTTCCTTTCTTTCTTTTCCCTCGTAGACTCGTAGTTGTTTAATTTATTTGATCGGATAATATTGTTGATCTTCTAGTTGATTTTATGTTATTTTATCAATTAATTTCATTCAGTTAATATAATATGCATGAAATGGAAAAAAAAATGATATGAATGATAGAAACATAATTAAGTCAACAATGAGTGATATTTGTAGTGTCAAACTCAAGTTTAGACTTACCATCTTAAATTCAAGTTTGGACGTACCAAACCGGGTTTAAGTAATATGACTAATATCCCGCACCTCTGGAAAGAGATCGAAGCTCTTATCAACCTGCACAACTGCCTACCGCGATCCGACCTAAGAGGACGAACCCTCTAATTCAACTACCAACCGTCAGCCGCCAACTAGAAACCCTCTAATCCGCCCTAGAGCTTCCACCCCGAACCAAAGACCTCGCCAAACCGTCTCGCTACCACCATGGCCAAGCCGCCATCACGAAGTCTGGGGTTTCAAACTCACAAGAGCACTCCGAGAGTTACGGAGCTCTCCCACACTGTGTTTTTACGTTTTAGGTATTCATATTAAGTTAATACTAACTCAATGTAATTCATACAAACAACGTTGATTCCGTTTAAGGAGAATTCATATAATACATTCCATACAACTCAACAAATATTAACTCTAGCTACCTGCTCGTGGCAGGACCCTCTGTTAAAACACAACTGGGCAACTAGGGGAGCAAGAGTTATCATATTCTATATAAAAAAAATTATCAATAACTACACTTTTGAACTCATAATTACTAATAGTAAGTCGGTTTTTAAAAATTACCATTAACAAGTTTTCATCTATTTAATTAACATAATCTATTAAATGGTAATTACAAAATTATCTTTTTATTTTTTTTTACGACATTATCGAGGATCAGTAGCATTACATGATTTACTACTGACCCTCAGTATGATTAATATTCAAATAGTTTACAACAGTTGGTGGAATACTAGTGATTCTAAAAAATGTGTAATTTCTTTTACTTTTTTTACGACATTGTTAAAGGTCATGAGTAGTATTACGCGATTTACTGCTGTCAGTATGATTAACTATTAGAAATACGTTATGCTACTGACCTACAGTAGTATCGTAAAAAAAGGTAATTTCGTAATTTATAGATTAACAAATTCTGTTAGAAATAGATGGAAACCTGTTAGTGGTAATTTAAAAAAAAAATCTTATTATTTGTAATTATAGATTGAGAATTATATTTATTAGTAAAAATCTCAAGAATAATTTCATTTTCCATGTGGGTAACTATGCTTGCATGCGTTGTTTTAGTTTAGATAATTCAGCAAGTTTATCCATTTCTTAGAATATGTATACTGTAACAATTTTGTTTTCGGCAGCCAACAAACTAGGCCATACCACGTTCCGACATATTTTGGAAACTTTTCTTTTGATAACACGATCCGCATCCTATGGAAAATTAATTGATTGATAAACAGCACTTGTGCAATCCAAGCAAAACAAATCCAAATTGCAACGATAAAATGACCATTGCAATTTGGAGAAAATAAAATCATAAAACACTGAACTTTGAATTCCAGTCCAAGAAAAATATATAAATCTGGAGATATTCCACCACGCACGGTTTCATGTCATCTATACTGTGCATGAAATCCATAAATCCTTCAAGTGGGAATTGAAAAGTTTAAAAGTGAGGACGTAAATTAATTTTCTATGAACCTCACTTGATCCAACCAAGTGATATGAGCAGTTTGTACTTTGTACTGCATCCAATTCCTTATTTAAGGAGAAAACCAATGCCTTCATTTCCCGCACAGACTAAGAATGGCACCAAGGCTTTTGCTACTCTTCTCCACCTTCATCATCCTCTTTTCACCATCTTCATGCCTTAAGCAACATCCCCTAGACTCTCTAACTCCATCTGAGTTCACCCAGATCAAAACCATACTCGAAAAAACATACCCAGCACAGAACATAAGTTTCCAGTACGTTGGCCTAGATGAACCCGATAAATCCGCCGTCCTCTTATGGAGTTCGAAATCCACCACCAAATCCCTCCCTCCTCGCCGGGCCTTGGTTGTTAGACGAGTTAACAGACAGACTCATGAGTCTATAGTTGATTTGTCAACCCGTTCCGTGGTCTCTGACGTTATAATCGACGATAAACATGGCTACCCTTTGCTAAACAATGAAGAGCAAGTCGCCGTTAGCGAATTGCCGTTTACATATAAACCCTTTCTCAAATCCATAAAAAATAGAGGGCTTAATATATCCCAAGTTGTCTGTACCACCTTCTCAGTTGGTTGGTTTGGAGAGAACAAGAGTAAACTGTCCAACTTGAACTGTTTCTATACAAATGGGACAGTGAACTTGTACGTGACGCCAGTGGAGGGAATTACAGTGGTGATGGATCTTGAGAAGGTAAAGATAGTGAAGTATCGTGATAATACTGGGGCTCCGATGCCGAAACCCGAGGGAACGGAGTACCGGGCGTCCAAGCAGAAGCCGCCGTTTGGTCCGCCGCTAAATGGTGCAACAGTGGTGCAGTCTGGCGGACAAGGATTCAAGCTGGACGGAAACATTGTCAAGTAAGTTTAGATATTGTTTCAAAACTCAATATGAACTTAACAGACGTGCAATATCCTACATTTTTACTCGAGTATATATGCACTCGACTTTCTAAGAATTTACTAATACTAATTCATTGTTATATTATCAGATGGGCGAACTGGGTCTTCCATCTGGGATTTGATGTTCGAACTGGTGTGGTTATATCTCTAGCATCAATCTATGAACTTGACAAGCACAAATACAGAAGGGTCTTGTACAGGGGTTTTGTATCAGAGCTCTTTGTACCATACATGGATCCAACCGAGGATTGGTACGACGTCAAAACCTTCTTCGACTGTGGAGAGTTCGGGTTCGGCCTCTCAACCGTCTCACTCGAGCCACTAACCGATTGCCCGAGAAATGCCAAGTTCATAGATGGTTACTATGCTGCCGGAGATGGAACGCCGGTGCAGATACAGAATGCCATTTGCATATTTTAACGACATGCAGGCAACATCATGTGGCGTCACACAGAAGTTACTATCCCAGATGAAGAGGTAAGTAATCACCTTGTAATCATTTTTGTACGTATAAATTGATACAAGGGCTTAGTATGAGGTAGTTGCAGAACTCACTGGAATATATATTTGCAGATAACGGAGGTCAGGGCTGATGTGACTCTGGTTGTGAGGATGGTTTCCACCATAGGCAACTACGACTATATTATTGATTGGGAATTCAAACCAAGTGGTTCCATCAAAATGGAGGTATATGCCTTTCATATGATCCGAGCTATTTTTAACTTAAAATATCTAACTTGTTTAACATAACATTTTTTGGCGATCATATATCTATTACTAACTTTTCCAATCTATGGACCTTAGTTTAACTTCATCGATCATCATATTAAATCAATAAACAAACCGAATTTGTTCAACTTCAACTGTTCGTGTAAATCGTCATAACAAAAAGTCAAACGATTATCAAGTTGGATGAAATTTTGCAAAAATGATTATACATTAGGTTATAACATCTGAACGGTGGAGATATGAAAATATGACCGAAAAGTGTGTCAAAAAAGTAACTTCGCACATTAATTTCAGAGTGAAGGTTATATATATACCTAGGTCCCTTCTCAAACAAGAAAATTTATATATATATATATGTACCTAGGTCTGTAGTCCAAGTCAGAAGTCCAACATTTTTTTTAAATCAGTTGACAATACTTTATTGAAAATAGAGTTACAATGATACGATATAATTATGCATTAATGGAAAGAAGAAAAAAACATACCAAAAGAATAAATATGAAAATTACATTGAAAATATTGAGAAATTTAAATAATGCAATCACCGTTACGTCGAAACGCCGACGTCGGTCTGGGTGTACACTATGGATTACAAACGTATAGTGAAATGAGTAGTCGGTGGTATGACTACCCATGCGAATCCTACGTACAAAATGATAAGAGTCAATAATACGTAGGATTGAGGGTAATCTTGCACCTAAAGGATCGAAGCCGACCAAGGGTGATGCCAAACATGATCATAACGGCAGACGATCCGTTGCGAATAGATACCATAATTGTGGGTTACTCAACCAATAACAAAACCAAAATAGTGACCAAAACCACCTAAATCGGCATGAGATCCAACAAACATTTTGGGCTTGGTCCCAAACCCAAGACCCACCTGGGTCCCAAACCCAGTACCCAGGCCCACCCGGGTTCCAGATCCAAATCCGACTCCAGGCCCAGATCTAGATCCGACCCAGATTGTTGCTCAGCGCCATTTGACCATCGATCTGTCCACGACCAGAATTCAATCACATCACCGGTTCTACCCTCATCATTGTAGACTGCTATGACGACCAAAACCTTAAACCCAAGTCGCCGCATACGCCTCCTTCTCCTCCCAAGATTTGAGAAGAAGAGATTGTTGTAGGACTAAACCACTTCCTGATTTTGGGGGCAACTAAGGAAATACTGGATTCAATCCACGGCAAAGACGGTACTGAAACGTTGTTCCACCGGTGAAGGAGGACTGTGAATAGATGCCGAGGGCGGCGCTCTCCCAAACCTAGCAGAGCAAGGGTTTTTGCCATTCTATTTTTAATATCCCTAATCATAGAAGTCCAACATTTACCTAACAATAATACTTTGTGATTATATAACAAAACCGCAAAAGTACCTTTAAAAGTTTCAAAATGCAAGCAAACTAAAAGGAAATGGAGGGTCTATATTCATATATACGGAATTAACAATGATGCTATAACATGTAGGTTGGACTAACTGGGGTTCTGGAAATTGCAGCGACTAAATATACCCTCATAAACTAAATAGAGGAGGAAGTTTATGGTACTCTGATCGCAGTGAACTCCATTGCAGTAAACCATGATCACTTCTTGACCTACCGTCTTGACCTTGATGTGGATGGTGAAGCCAACTCCTATGTAAAGAACAATTTTGTGGTGAAACGAGTGACATATCCAAATATACCAAGGAAGAGTTACTGGAATGTTGTAACTGAAACAGCTAAGACGGAAGCGGATGCCCGAATTCACCTAGGTTTGAAGCCAGCTAACCTAGTTATTGTAAACCCTAATAAGGAGACCAAACTCAGGAACCCTATCGGTTACCGTTTGGTTCCAGGGGCATTTGCAAATCCTCTTATGGTAGAAAATGACTACCCTCAAATTCGAGGTGCTTTCAGCAACTATAATGTGTGGGTTACAGCGTACAACAAGTCTGAAAAATGGGCTGGAGGACCATATGTTGATCAGAGCCGAGGAGATGATACTTAGAAGTCTGGAGCAATATGTATAGTTATAAAATCATTCAATATGCTTACATATATAAAAAACACCAGAAATCATCATGTTGCTTGATTAATACTTGTGCTCATTATTTTGTGTGTGCAGGAACAGGGAGATTGAGAACAAGGACATAGTGTTGTGGTATGCAGTAGGGTTTCTCCACAATCCTTGCCAAGAGGACTTTCCGATGATGCTAACGTTGAGTGGTGGATTTGAGATCCGGCCAACCAATTTCTTTGAGAGCAGTCCAGTTCTTAAAGTCAGAACAACACGTCCTCCTAAGAATGTGCCCTCATCTAATTGCACCAAACCAACGTAACGAGAAGTAGTTTAAATCAATCACTTGGAAGAAATAAGCCAAAGAGCTCAATAAGATATGTGTGTTTTTTCCCTCTTGCTGTTGTTTAATTCATATATGAATTTTTTTTAATCGAAAGTCAAAAAGCTTTTATTCAGTAAGCCGTATAAAAATAACACACCCATCATGGCTGATCTATAAGAGCTATCATTTATAACACACCAACTTAAACCTAGGCTAATAGAGCCACGAATACACCTACCTTGTCATCATGAATTGAAGCACAAAATTCAGTGCTCAGAATATTTAGAAGCAGTAATAAAGTGAACCAACCAAATACCCCAAAACATTGTGACCAGATTCAAAAACTAATCCAAACTAGCAATAAGAGAAGAGGACTCTGATCCTCCCTCACTTGTTTGACTGTCCCCAAGACATCCTGTGCAGGCTCCACCAGAACTACTTTCTTCCCTGCATTCCCACTAGATGATTCCACCATCATTTAACTCCTTTACAAGAGGTTTCTTCTTAAACAACCTCTTCTTTATCCAGGAACTATCAGCTGTCTTCGAGGTTGTAGAGTCCTTAGGTCTGTTTTTGCTCTCTTTTGGACGACCAAGCCTCTTTTTCTTTTCTTTTTTGGTGAGATCAGTAACTTGTCATTATTATGTTTCACCACCAAAGTCATTCACTTCTCTTCTGAAGTAGAAGATTGAACATACTTTTTCCAAGGATGTTTCTAATCAGACACCACCTTTCTCTTGAGCATATTAATTACAGGTTCTTCCTTAGTTGTAGAATCAAGTGTGAAAGAGGACGTCCCAATTGTACCTGATGCTGACAAAACAGGCTCAGAAAGCATACGAGCTAGAGCATCAGTCTTCTTCGGGACTAGCAATGCCTTCGAGACTGGAGGTAGGATGAGATAGTTCACACTTGGCAATAGAGACAACTCATGTACTACCATCTCATCTCCCATAACCGACACATGAGGTTGTTCCTATAACGCCAACTCCTCTATCCCAATCAGCAAAAGAGTCATCTCCTACATCCCCATGTCCTTCACTTTTGTCTCCTGGTTCTAGACATCACCAAGAGCAGCCACTAAAGTCAAGCTCTCCAACCCGTGTCCCAAACCCGGAAAAGGGTTTGGATCCCGCGAAAAATCTCCCTCCTCACCTCCAGCAGGCATAACTTGCTTTCCCTTCTCATGGATACTCAAACCAGTAAACCCCATATCAGATCCCAAACTGAACAACTCCTCTCG